>CM028383.1:33988317-34074485 GCA_013146195.2 Codonopsis lanceolata
CTTGTTTAGGGGAAGAGCCGAAATCCAAAGTGCGAGAGGTGCCGGGCTTTATTAGCACGTTGGAATGTGCCTCGGTTGCTTTGAGTGATTTTGTATCCAAAATGGGAACTAAGGGTTTCTCATGTCGTTATCCCTTATTTCGTGGATAACGAGGATATGGGAATGCATTACCTTTCCATTCTCATTCTCCCCTTTTTATCCGCATGGGGGAAAATAGAGAAGTGCAAGAAAAGATATTGCGACGCCCCACTTATGGATTTATTAAAATGGCCTTATGGCCCAATCGGATCGCTATGGAGCTATGGGTTTCCGCATCAAGTTATCCCTTGTTTAGGGGATACCAGATATGAGAATACATCACTCCATTCCCGTATTCCCTTTTTTATGGGAGAAACAGAAAGTGCAAGAAGAATGAATGTTGCGTGGCCCCACCGATCTCGAAAGTTTTTAGTCGCCACCTTTATTTTAAGGCAAAATAAAGGAAAACCGAAGAGAAAACCGAGATTTTAGAAAACGGGTTCGGGGCTAAGTTACGAGTTTAGGAAGGTGCTAGGCACCCAACTCGCCTTTCGGTCTCAAAGCGTTTTTGGTGAAATATGCTCATTGTTATATTAATCTAGCAAATAAATAAGGTCTTATTTTGACAAGGAAAATTAAACAGATACATTCGTGGCTACATTATTTACTTGGACTCGCACCGCCTCCTTCCAATAATTACAAACACATTTAAGAATATTTGGCCATTATAATGGCTCTTTTACATAATTTTTCCTAATCTAATCCGGGCAGCACAACGGCTTATATTGGCTACATTGTGCCGGATTTAAAATACAACTTTTTGAAAATAAATAAAAGAAAGAAAATACAAATGAAATAAAATACGCTCTTAAAGGTATTACCTTTTAGAGCGGTGGTGTCGCTCTGTCCTCTTCTGGAGAGGAGTCTTTTTGTTTTGAATTGAACGGGTGACGATTGATTTGAACTGGATTTGATTGATGTTTTGAGGTTGGGGCCTTTGTCAACTCCGGGCAGAGTGACGCCTTTATTTTGGTTGGTTTTGGCCTTTTCGATCATGAACCTAGACTTAAGTTTTGACTTTTAGCTCGTTACTCAGCAGTAACCAAGGCAGTGTGTGTATTTATGTGTATTTTCGTGTGTGCGTTTATATATTCGGTGTGTGTGTGAGTGCGTCAAGGGTGAGTGTGTGTGGGTAGAGAGAGAGTATATGTGCGGGTGAGTGGCGGCTGGCAGGGAGTATATATGAGTGTGTGTGTGTGATTGGAAAAGAAAGTGGGCCGGCTGGGAGAAAATTGAGAGAGGCGCTGGGAGTGAGTGATAAAATAAGAGAGAGAGAGAGGGAAATTGAGGGAGAGAGAGAGTTAGTGGCGCTGGAATGAGGGAGTGAGAGAGAGTGAGGGATGAGAGAGAGGGAGTGATCGCTGGGTCTTGAGGGGAGAGAGAGAGCTGGGGGTTGAGGGAGTATTTATATGGGATTAACTTAGTGGGGAAGCCGGGGTGGCAATGCCTGGCACGGCACGTTAGCACGAACCAATAAGGCACGATTATAAAACACGATTACAGAGACAAATGACACGATAAGCCCAGCACGACACGACACAACACGAAACACGACACGAAAGGCACGAAATTGTTAATATATTCAAATTAATATTTATTGTTTTATTTATGATCAAATAAGATAGATAATATTAAAACACGATAATGAGGCACGAACACGACACGATAACACGAATTGCCACCCCTAGGGGAAGGTATGGTGAAGGGGAACCGGCTGGAGGGAGAAATAAGGGGGGCGGCTGACCCACTTTTCTTTTCTTTTTGTTTTTCCTTTTTTTTCGTTTTTCTTTTTGATTTCTCTTTTTTTCTTTTGCTTTTCGATTTTCTTTCTTTTTTTTTGTTTCTTTTGTTTTTTGTTTCTTTTCTTTCTTTTTTTTTGTTTTGTTTTCTTTTTGATTTTTGTTTTATTTATCTTTTCGTACCTTTGTTCCTTAAATATACAAGAGATAATTAGTAGTCCATTTTACAATATTTATTGGACAATATAAAATAGGGGTACGAATTTGGGGTGTCTACAATTATGACCCGCAAATTTCTAAATGGGGCGCCGTCTTACGGATAAGGATCCGTAAGACCGTCTTACAGGAGACCACCTTTAACGAAAATAGTAAAAAAGATGAAAAATTCCATCTTTTTTTCTAGTAGTGTCATATTCCCTCCGTTCCTGACAAAGAGTCTATCATACTATTTCAAGATATTTTGCACTTTAAGAGTATACTTTCAAAAAAATATTTTTATCATCACTATAACATTTCAACTTTACCCTCTGAAAGGGCAAAATAGGCATAACCTATTTTGGTCTTGTTCTCACCTTTCTTGATCCTAAAGTTTTGGTGGATATTTGGAAACAAAATCTTTAGATGCATTTTTTGGAAACAAAATATTCATTAGATTTTTGGTTTTCTTGGTCTTAAAGTTTAGGAGTAATTATGGAAATAAAATCTTGGTAATATTCCTTCCTTAAAAATGCCTCCTAGAGTCCTTGTCTATTTAGAAATAGAATCTAGTAATTATGGTAGTGTATTTGATTACTAATTCGAATCATTTTTCATATTGGAGTTTGTTTCCTTCTTTATATGTAGGTCTCCTTCATAGTATAAATAAAGAGACATGGGCAGAGGCTGAACACGCATACAGATATAATACAGATCATAGCAGAGCAGAAAATTCAGATCATAGAAAGAGTTTCAGAATTCCAGAAAGTTGCAGAATTTGAATATAGCTCCGAATGTTATAACATTCATAACTACATTGGTGATCTGAGGTAATTTGTCTTCCTAGCTGTTCTAGGAAGCTCATATTTTCTTCCCACGTTTTTTGTACATGTTTTTCTGTAGGTTTTTGCTTTTCAAGACTTGTTGTCTTGTGAGAGTGTTTGGTTTGTTGATTTCACATAGTTTTTTGTAAAACAATTCATTTTTTTTAGTGAAATCTTTTTGGCCATGAGGCTAGATCTACAAGTATAGGCTTGTAGGTTGTTTGGTATACGTTTGTGCTTAATTCGTGCTTTAATTTTTAAGTCTTCCGCTGTTTTTAAGATTTCTGCCCAATGCACCTTCCATTGTAGCTACAGTAACGAGCTACATTGTGAACTATATTGACAGTTTGGAGAATCCTAGCTACTATTGCTCCTACAATTTGAATCAAAGCCTCCTCTTGACGTCACTAAAAGAAGATTCTGGTTCTAGTCATGATGGATTCCCAATATGAGAATTTTGTTTGTCCCCCTACATTAACGAATACGAATTACTCAAATTGGAATGTTGAGGAATTTGATTTTGATGAAGAGTTAATGGCTCTTTTATCAGCCAAGTTTAAAAATATTTTGAAAGCCAAAGAAAAAAATAGATCTCCATATTCAAACTCTAAAACTGCTTTCAAACTTGAGTCTATTAAGGTTGTTCCCAAAGAAAATTCTTTTCAAACCCCTGAAAAATCTTTTACCAATCCTTTTGCTAAACAGCCTACATCTAGAAGTAAAAATGTTAATTCTATTCAATGTAGGGCTTGTCAAGGGTTTGGGCATTATGCTAATCAATGTGCTAATACTTTGAGAAATAAGGGTTTGATTTTTTCTGCAACCTTGAGTCATAGTGATGATGAAGATCCTGGAGATCCCATCACTCTCACTACTATATACGACTCTGAATCTGATTGTGCAGATCCTTCGGTTAATGTACCTCCGAATGTAGCTTCTTCATAAACTACATCAGAAGCTACAATGGACAGAAACTGGATGATTTTTGTTGTTTTAACTCCTCTGTCACAGAAGATGGTGAAGAATCTGAATCAGACCTGCTGGAAGCTTACAAAGAGTTGTACAAGGATTGGCAGAAAAGGGCTCATCAAGTTACATTGCTTGGAAAGACAGATGATACACTAAAATAAATAAATGAAGATCAGAAGGAGTGTATCACAAAGCTGGAATGTTTGCTGACCAAGAAGGATGTGGAGATTGAAGATCTGAAAGAAGAACTCATCAAAGCCAATGAAACCTTGGAAAAATGGAATTCAAGCCAACACAAAGTAGATGATATGTTAAAGTCTGGGCTTGGATATCTCCCAAAGATGCTTGTTAAAGAAGGTGAAGGTACTTCTACTGAACGAAATCAGCCCCCACAAAATTTTCAGAACCCAAACTTCTTTGAAAAACCAAAACTTAGAAGGAAAAATTTTGTGTGCCAATACTGTCATAAACCTGAACATATTCAGCCCTTTTGTTACCTAAAAAAGGATGTCTATAATGAGGAGGTTAGGCAAGCTTACCTAGTTCGTAACCAAGTGCAGCATCAGATGCAGCATCCAATGCAGCAACATCCAAAGCTACATCGGCCCAAAATATTCAGAAAAGTTTGGGTTCCTAAAAGACAGTCAGAATTTGTTCCAGAATCACAGAATTCAGAAGTTGAAAGTTCTGAAAATTCAGCAAATGCGGATGTAGCTCTGGATGTAGCTGCATCATAAGCTACATTGGTCAAAACTTTTGCAAAAGCTCAAACTAAATCCCAAAATATTGAAACTGCTCCCACTGTGACTGATCGAAGCCACGATATTCCTAGCCGCATACAGAAAAATCATCCAATCCCTAAAGTGATAGGTAATATTCATGATGGCATATACACAAGGAGAAGAGGTAAGGTTGATTCTCACAAATTAGCATGCTTATCAAAATATTTTTGAGAGAAGCCTTGTTGCTTTTATTGCTAGCTTTTTAGATATGACTCTACAACTTTTATGGATGTTCCAAATGATCAAAGATTATGGGCTACACATTGATGTGTTAACCTTGTATTTTAATAACACCTATACAATTTGTGTAGCACAAAAATTCAGTTCAATACTCTAGAACAAAACACATCGATATAAGACACGACTTTATTAGAGACATGGTTGAACAAGAGATTGTTTGCATTGAATATGTTAGGACTGAAAATCAATTTGCTGGTATTTTTTTTTTAGAGTCTAGATTTTGAGAGATTTTTCAATCTTTGGAAATCTCTTGTGTTATGTGTGCCATTTGACTTTACACTTAGTTTATTAAGAAAAGAGAAAAAAAAATAGGCATGATTGCATTTTGTGTTTAGAGGGCACTCTAGATCATTGACTCACATGTTTGCGC
Organism: Codonopsis lanceolata; assembly: GCA_013146195.2. NCBI lineage: Eukaryota > Viridiplantae > Streptophyta > Magnoliopsida > Asterales > Campanulaceae > Codonopsis > Codonopsis lanceolata. Next base: position 33,993,515 of record CM028383.1, read on the forward strand.
CTTTTGTTGTTGCTTGGGAATTGCATTCAAAATCAATTGTGATGATTCTCACTCTCTCCCAGTTCTTGAGCATATTTGAAGTCCACAAAGGAAAGAGCTACCTTGTTGTACAATGGTTGTATCATCTTATCTTGGTACTATGGAACTTTAGTTCTCATAGGTTGATCTCGAGCAAAATGAATACCCTTGGAAAAGTGTGAAAGCTACCTAAAGGAAAAGTGCTACCTATGAACAAGATTTGTTGACATTCTCTTTTGGGACTATGAATCTTTGGATTTCATGGGTTGATCATGTGTAAAATGGCTTCCCTTGGTAAATAGTGTGAAAGGTTCCAAGTGGCATGTTTTTATAGCTTGAAATAAAGTAGAGTTATAATCCTAGGGAAATAAAGTACCTATGGATTTTTGTTATGAAAAATTTATGATCTTAGGAGAGAAACCTGGTTGAGAAAACAAAAAATGCAAAATTGAAAATAAAATCACAATTTTGGCAAATGCATCTTCCAATGCAATTACATAAGGAACTATATCGCTTTGATCTGGTCTTTATCACTTGTGTGTGATTGCATTATTCTTTTACCTAGCTTTTAGTTATCATGTTTTTAGACATAAAATTTTAGGACATGCATTGTTGGTATGAATATCAGCTTGGTGAAATTTTGTTCTAAAATAAACTGTGCAAATCAATTTCCAAAAATCTCCATGTTGAAATTTTTTAGTGGTTGTTTAATTTTTGTGGGGAACTAAGAGGTATTGAATCTGGATATGAGGTGCTCAGTTATTGCTAGGGGTGTGATCAAATCATGGTGAACACTTAATTGTGTTTTTCAAAATCTTGAATTTTTGATAATTCCTAAAATATTGTTTATCCATCTTCCTTTTCCGGTCAAATAGGGGGAGAGAGGTCAAGTGTTCCTATTTCTGGTGATGATGATGACTCTGATTCCTTGTATGCATGTGATTGCATCATTGGTATATTCTGATTTGTACTTAGTAAATGATTTATAATTGTATAGATTGCACAAATTCAGGGGGAGATGAAATTTTCTAACCAATGCAGGTTAGATGGTTTGATTGGTGTTGAATAAACACTTGCCATTTGATTTGACCAGAAAGGTTCAACAAAAGGAGAGATTGTAAGGGCAAAATAGGCATGACCTATTTTGGTCTTGTTCTCACCTTTCTTGGTCCTAAAGTTTTTGTGGATATTTGGAAACAAAATCTTTAGATGCATTTTTTGGAAACAAAATATTCATAAGATTTTTTGGTTTTTTTGGTCCTAAAGTTTAGGAGTAATTATGGAAACAAAATCTTGGTAATATTCCTTCCTTAAAAACGCCTCCTAGAGTCCTTGTCTATTTGGAAATAGAATCTAGTAATTATGGTAGTGTATTTGATTACTAATTCTAATCTTTTTCCATATTGGAGTTTGTTTACTTCTTTATGTGTAGGTCTCCTTCATAGTATAAATAAAGAGACATGGGCAGAGGTTGAACACGCATACAGATAGAATACAGATCATAGCAGAGCAGAAAATTCAGATCATAGAGAGAGTTTCAGAATTCCAGAAAGTTTCAGAATTTGAATGCAGCTGCGAATGTTATAACATTCGGAACTACATTGGTGATCTGAAGCTGTTTGTCTTCCTAACTGTTCTAGGAAGCTTATTTTTTATTCCCACGTTTTTTGTACCTGTTTTTCTATGGGTTTTTGCTTTCCAAGACTTGTTGTCTTGTGAGAGTGTTTGGTTTGTTGATTTCACATAGTTTTTGTAAAACAATTCATCTTTTTTAGTGAAATCTTTTTGGCTATGAGGCTAAATCTACAAGTATAGGCTTGTAGGTTGTTTGGTATACGTTTGAGCTTAATTCATGCTTTAGTTTTTAAGTCTTCTGCTGTTTTTAAGATTTCTACCCAATGTACCTTCCATTGTAGCTACAGTAACGAGCAACATTGGGAACTGTATTGACAGTTTGGAGAATCCTAGCTACTATTGTTCCTACACCCTCCACATTTGATATTAACATATTGATTATGCTAAAGTACTTTTATAGTTACGATCAACTATAATATTGCTAGTTATCTAATATCCCTTAATAATTAGACTTTTCAAACATGAACTCTTTAGCTTGGAACGGAGGGAGTACATATTACCAACTGTGATACGTCAATCCGACTTTTCACTCATGCATGGTATATAACTATATGATAATGCTTGAGCCACTCAAAATGTGCACTAAAAAATGGGTACTCAATGAGTTGGGCCACTCTAGGACCCACAAAATATACAACCAATCAGGATGTACCAAGTCATTAAGTGTCCATTTTTTAATGCACATTTTGACTGAAGGTTATTTATACTACAAGTTCGTTATCTATAAGTAATCATAAATTACCTCGTGCGAACTTGAACTTTTAGCGAAGCGGAAAACTTTCTGCTTGAGCTACGATCTTCGTATGTCACGATCAATAATTCAGCAAGTCTTTCTCGTCAGATTGATATCACGTAGTACAAATATCAATCTCTGGTTCACACCGCAAATCCAAGCCTCTCGATGATTAGGCTAAAGGGAGTATTTGGTAAGATATAATATATATGAGAGAGAGTAGGGGCAACCAACAAGAAGACGTCTTCTCTTTATTGTAGGGGTGTAATTGATAGGGTTTTTATCCTTTTACTTGCCTTATTTATATTATTGTACAAGAAACTCTATTTCTTGTAGGTTAAGTTAAGTCAATCTTGAACATCTTCTGATTAGGAAACTAAATAACCTTTAATAATATAATTACGGTCCATGTGAGCGGAAGTAAATAATCGGGTCACGAGCCCAATTGCTAACATCTCCCACTCGCACACATGGGCCCACCTTTCTTATCGCATCGTATCATCAAAACCCACTAAACACTACCTCTTCATACTAGAAGTGAAACGTGTGACATGACGAGAAAGATAAAGGGTGGAGCGCTATATCAAATCACCATCTGACCAACATAGAACGTCCTCGTTAGAAAACAAAACTCGTCTATACCCAAGCCAGACCATATATATACATCAATTTAAGCATCCTCAATCCCTCGAAAGCGGTGCTTAAACCTCAACATGTTTGTGTATCAAGATCAATCTTTTGAACCGTATGTTCAATTTGATCGCCATGACATTGAAACATAAAAATAGAGATGTATATCATACTATCTTCCTTAGACACTTATATCAATCACTCTTGATTAACTGCTTTCCCAGCAATGCTCCGTAGGGCTGTATGTGCATAGCCCATTGGTCGGCATGCCAAACTAGAATCATCAACGTCCAAGTTCATGATATAGTTCTAAGTCACATAAGGTATAATCATGACCTGGATTTGATCATTAGAACTCACACAGTGATGAAGCAGGGATCATTCCGTCACTTTCCTAGGTCGCATTATAGTCACATACAGTATACGATGTGTATGCTATGGCAGAACTCCCACACGAAGTAGACTTATCATGCTCAAACACCATACGAACCTTAGTATAGCCGCCTTTCTGACGTCTAACCTGAGTACTTAAAAGCAATTACTCTTCTAGTGTCTCTTTTAAGATCTCACATTCGAATTTTTTATTGGGATATAAAGTCAACCTTTATAAAAGGTCTCATCTTGGCCATATGCCAAGGCGATAAATGTAATGTCATTTGCGCACCCCCCCCCCTTTGTAGGTGCCAAAGACTTTTAATATCTCAACTTGCTCGCTCACCTAGCGACAAGGTGAATTACCCATGTGAGAGGGCCAATTCAATAGCCACGATATTTTTTTAATCAAAATATATATGCCACACAATTTCATATAAAGCCATCCAATTAACATATAAAAGAAATTAAATGAAATTGTAATTTATTCAAAAGATAATGAAAATAATAATCAATTGTCAACAAAAGTGTTTTAAGAATAAATATCAAATCCTACGAAGCCCTAGACCCAACATATAATCATGAAAGATCTCTCTAGCTAAAGGCTTAGTCATAGGGTCAGCCAACATGCTTCTAGTAAGAATATATTCTAGAACAACTTTCTTTTATGTAACCATGTCTCTAGTAAAACGATACTTGATATTGATGTGTTTCGCCTTCTCATGATACCTGGGATCTTTAGTGTAACCTAAAGCAGCCATGCTATCACAAGCAATGACTACATGACGATCCACATGCGTCGTAACATCAAGATGTTGAAGAAAACTCCTCAACCACACAGCTTCTTGAACCGTAGCTGAGCAAGTAATGTACTCTGACTCCATCGTAGATAGAGCGGTGTTAGTCTGTCACTTGCTACTCCAAGAGATAGCTCCACCACTAAGGAGGAAAGTGTAGCCCGAAATAGATTTATAACCATCTACATCTCCAGCCCAATCCGCATCAGTGAAACCTTTCAAGCTCAAATCACCACCTTGATAACAAATGGTTAAATTTGTGGTTCCCACCAAGTAATACAGATTTTCACTGCCATCCAGTGTTAAGGTCCAGGATTACTTTGGAATCGACTCAATATTCCAACTACAAAGCATACGTGATATGATTCTGACCACCAACCAAGAACCAAGATTGTCACAAGCAAGGGTGAGGCATTGGAAGCATGTAGATCAAGGTTCGAGGGTTCATATGAGCATGGATCGAGGTTCAAGGGTTCTAAAATGCATAGAGTATGATTGGAAGATTCAAGAGTTCTATACAAACTTAATTCGTGGATTTATTGGAGATTCAGACTATTACAATGGCTACTCTACAAATTCAAACATGCGTTGTGAAGCCTTAGATTTCATGGATGATGACTTGAAGACTCGAGAAATGTTGGTTAATGTTATACAATGACTTTGGAAGCTTTTAACGCCTACAAGAAGACTTTAGGGGGCCAAAATGCAACTTTGAAAATTAGGCCTTTACAAAAAACGGGATTTGTATATTTTCCTTATTTTGAAGGATTTATGTTCTTAAATAGATTAGGTAACTTACCTAATTGTTACCTATATAGATTAGGTAAGTTGATTAGTTTCCTAAGTGGATTTTAGGTAGTTTCTAAGTTGACTCTAAGTAGTTTCCTAAGTTGATTCTACTTAGACTTTTCCTTTTACTTTTAGGTTTAGGATACACAACCCATATAAATAATGGTTGTGGCTTATTGTTTTGTAGACAACTTTATGATTATTGATTAATATAGTTTTTAGTGTTTTTCAAAACCTCCTTATTCTTCATTGAACTTGTGATTATTTGGTGAGAGGCTAAGTAATCGAAACCCAAACTTATCAATAGAATATTCATCCCTATTGTGGCGTTATTCATTATACCAAGGTTCGTGTTCGTCTCGTAATTGGATCGCGGAGTACCTCGTTCAATAACGGATCGTAGCATTGGGTCAAGGTGTCACAATCCATCAATTCATTGACGTTCTTCGCTTGCCGTGCTGCGTGCTCTTTGATTCCTCCATCGCGAGTACGCGTCTAGGAATCATATCAATACGTCAGGCCGAGTACACATCATAGCATACACCAGGCTTCCTACCGCATTCACATATGTAGTCGTAGACATTTTCTTGAAAAGCTGAAAAATTCTCTCTCTAAGCCGCTCTCTCCTTGCGCCGCCCTTGACGACCTGTCATGGCTGCGGCTCCGGCCGTGGCATCAACTGAGGACCCTCCTCCGGCTCCTCCATCTCCAACGGCAAAAAAATCCTTTGCTTCTCTAGTTTCTCAATCTCCTTCCACGTCCCATAATCTTCCATTCATCCCTCCTTCTTTGTATAAGGGTGAACCTTCCTTGCGCCTAACTCCAGATATTATTAACACTCTTTCTCTCCCCTTCAAACTCACCCTTGTTGGCAAGTTCTCACATGGCCGCCCCTTCATGGACACAATGCGGAAAGAGTTCCTAACCTTCGGTCTGAAAGCAGATGTTTCCCTAGGCCATTTGGATTCGAAGCACGTGCTGATTCAAACTCATCATGAAGCCGATTTCCAGCGTCTTTGGATCAAAGACCAATGGTCCGTTGGCTCTTTTCCGATGCGAGTCTTCAAGTGGACTCCCTCATTCAGATCTGATGTCGAAAGTCCTCTTGTTCCCGTATGGTTTGCGTTCCCAAATCTCCCAATATTTTTGTTTAATAAGCAGATGCTTTTCTCGATTGCTAACATGATAGGTTCACCGTTGATTATTGATGCTCCCACTGCCAATCTTACAAGGCCAAGTGTGGCTAGGGTTTGTATTGAAATTGATCTTACCAAGCCTTTACCAAGCAGACTGTGGATAGACTATGGCTCTTCATCCGGTTTCTGGCAGTCCATTGAAGCTGAGAGGCTCCCTCAATATTGCACTTATTGTCACCGTCAAGGCCACGATGGTGATGCCTGCAAGCTTTATCTTCCGCCAGCATCAAACAAATGGTTCCGAGCCGCCCAAGCAATCTGGCAGAAATAATAACCCTATTGACCTTGATCAGCCGCCTGTCCAAAAGACCCCCAATACTGATATTCCTACTTCCAAAGAGCTTCCTCCAAAAGTTTGGAAACCTAAAGCCCCAAGATCTGATCCTACTTCAAGCGCCACCGAAACTGTTACTATAGATTCTGTTGCCCCGTCGGGGGAAAACCCTTCAGTGAGTATTCCAGAGAATAACCTGCCTCCTAATAACAATCAAGACTCGTCCTCAAATAAACCCGATGCAGCCCAGGAAACAGGTTCGGGTGAAGATCATACAGACCATGATAATTCTTCAGTTGTTAATGAAACGGTTAATGCTCTACCCAAGCCTTCTGAGCCTTCCCTATCCCCTAATCGGTTTGCGGTTCTGGAAACTATTGATGAAGAGGGCAACTTATCGGACAATTCCAGTATTGAGGCTCTTAATCTGGCCCCATCTAGCAATTGTGTTCCAGATGGAACTGATTGCAGCCCCGATATTGATGCTGTTGAGAAAGTCATTAATGATGTTATTTCTCATAGTCATAAAAATCTTTCTTCCAACCTGAGCCCCAACTCCCTCCCTTTCAGTCCTGGTATAAATACGCAAGCCACTATGCAGAACAATTCAGTCTCCCCTAATAAATTTGTCATTCTGCAAACTATCGAAGATGAAGATTCTGATAACGATCACGCCCAATTTGAAGCCCTTGACCTTGACCCTCCAAATCTCGAAGGTCGAGCGTCGAAGAGTCGTTATCGTAATTATTAGTTTTCTTTCTTTGCTTTATCTAGGTTTAATATTTTATGTTTCTTTCTCCAAGGTAAGGCTCCTTTGCCCCCCCTCTTAAGGGTAAGGTTGGTTTGTCCCCCTTTAGCTTGTTTTCCTTTTTCTCCCTTTTATAAAATCTAGCTTTTATAAATTAAAAAAAAAAATTATTCTCTTCTTTATTCTTAAGGTATTGATTTGTACTAAGGACACATCATTTTTCCATTGGAGTGACAACGGGTTTTGAGTTAGTCATGTTAAATCGTTCAATTACTTTTTTTATGTGAGTCTCTTGAGACAAACCGATAAATCTTTTTGAACGATCACTAATGACTTTTACTCAAAGCACATAGCTTGCTTCACCCAATTCTGTCGCAGACAGCCACTCTTTAGTGGCATTTATCATCTCCATATCATTCCTAACTAGTAGGATGTCATAAACATATTAATGACAGAATCAAGATCTTTTTTCTTGGATCATTTAACATACACACAGTGATCTTCCTTAATCATCACAAAGTCAATTGAGGTTATCGCTTGATGAAAGCGAATAAACCGCTGTCTAAATGATTGTTTGAGACCATAGATGGAACATTTGAGTCAACACATTTTGCGCTCTTGTCCCTTGACTTCAAAACCCTCTGGTTGAGTCATATAGATCTCTTCATCTAGTTCTCCATTGAGAAAAGCAGTTTTAACATCTATCTGATAAAGTTCTAGATTCATATGCGCTACCATCGCTAGGATTAGGCGAACATAGGAAAATCTCACCACAAAGGAGAATGTCTCCTCATAGTCTAAACCTTTTCTTTAGGTAAAGCCTTTTGCCACAAGACGTGCCTTATATTTGTCAATTGATCCATCAACCTTTCGCTTGACTTTGAAAACCCATTTGTTTCCAATAGTCTTGCGACCATGTGGAAGATCAACTAACTCCCAAACATGATTCTTTTTCATAGAGAAAATTTCATCTTCCATTGTAGTCATCCATTCGTTGTTTGTAGGTAAAGAAAGAGTTTCTTTGAACGATGTAGGCTCACTAGAATAGTAAGTAGTTAGGAAAGATTCCTCTTCGATCACGAATCGACGAGGAGGTATATTTCCACGTTTACTTCTTCGCTCTAATATCGGACTCCCACTAGGATCCGTACTCCCACTCGGATGAAGATCACCTTGACTCTCATTGGCGACTTCCATAGGCTCAACCTCATGTTGTACGAAATTGAGAGGTTGGCATGTGCCATCATTGACCTAGCCATTTCCAACAATGTTCGATTCCTTCGTTTTGCAACACCATTTTGTTGTGGATTTCTAGGAATTGTCAATTGTTGGCATATTCCTTTTTTTCACACAATTATTTAAATTGATCAAATAAATATTCACGGCCCCGATTAGTTCTAAAAGTTTTTAAGCTTTTATCCTTCTGATTCTCAACCTTTGCGAGAAAACGCTCATGAAAACACTTAAGAGCTTCATCGTGGTGAGAAATAGGTAAACATAACCATAGCGTGTGTAGTCATCGATAAAAGTGAGAAAGTAGGAAGCTCCATGATGTGCCTTAACATTCATTGGTCCACAAATATCTGAATGGACTAACTCTAATGGATGTGTGGCTCTTTTTGCCTTACCAAAAGGCTTTCGGCAAGCTTTTCCAGTCAAACAAGATTCACACAAGGGTATGTTGACTTTGGTGAGAGACGCCAATAGACCTTCTCTCGCCAATCTAGCCATCATATCTTTTCCTATATGTCCAAATCTAGCATGTCATAACTCAGAATTAGAATCATCATAAACCATACAAGAAGAGGAATTAATAGAAGAATTATAAGAATCCAACAAATCTAATTTAAAGAAATTATCTGACAAAAAACCAAGTCACAAAGTCTCATCACCAAAACAAATATCCAAGTGATCATCACTAAAATTAAAAGAATATTCATGTCCTAGCAATTGTACTACTGATAATAGATTATGTCGAATTCCAAGTGCATAAAGAGCTTCATGAAGAGTCAATGTGCGTCTATTCCGCAATTGAAGTTGGTATGAGCCAACTCCTTTGACTTCTACAGACGAACTGTTTCCCATGAAAATTCTTCTTGTACCTGCAGGAACTTTTCGATAATTTACAAATTCTCATCGATCCCTCGTCACATGTTTGGTTGAGCATGAGTCTACAATCCACACAGGGAGAGAGTCAGCTAATGAAACATGAGAGCAAACACAACTTTGCAAGGAGATAGGATTAATGGATACCTTCTTGGGCTCATGATAAGTCCGAGCAAAATGACCTAAGGTACCACAGTTGTAGCACTTTTACTTAGTAATAATATTTTTGCATCTACGGCGTTTAGCAATCTTGTTACTTTGGGGCCAAAATTATGAGTCTTCTTGCCTTTAGGTTGTTTCTTGCGTTGCCCATGTGACTTGCGCAAACCCTCAAGGGAAACAAAAGCAAGATCACGAGTCACAGCACTTATCACGCAATTCGTTTTATTACACTCAGCCTCAAGCTCAACGTGGCGAGATACATCTGCAAAAATCCGAATGGAGTCCTTATGAGTCAGAATATGCCTCAAACTACTCCAAGAGTCAGGTAGTGAACAAATCACTGCTTGAACCTGTTGTTCATCAAATAAGATACAACCAGTAGCCTTAAGCTCATGAATCATTCAGGACATCTCGTGTAGTTGTTCGGGAATGTCACGTTTCTGGTCAATCTTATAGCTTTCAAACTTGTAAGCCAAAGTCCTTAACTTGGTAGCAGAAGTATTCCCATAAATAAACTTGATTTCGTCCCACATATGTTTTGCAGTTAGGCAATCCTCAAACTCGCCAACCAGATCATTATGCATGCTACTCAACATAGTAAAGTGTGCACATCGATCTTTCTTTTTCCACTTAAAGAATTCCTGCATATTCTGGTGATGTTGGGTGATGGTCAAATTACCCATCTCTGGTTCTTCCATCACGATATCTAAGTTGTCAAGAACCTCTTGCTCATTTAGCAAATACGTGATTTTCCTCTGCCAAACACTATAGTTGGTGCTTTCTCACCCTTGTTAAGGTCAACAATTACATTTTTTGAAGTCATTTCACTACTAGTGAATTTGATGCAAGAAAAAAGACATAAGCATATATATATTTCGATTCACTTTTGTTCCAAAAAATCAATTACTAAATATAATCACATCATACTCATAAGGAGGAAAATCCACGAGGCTCATAATCACAACCAAAGTATGCACAACGTAAAAATATTCATAAATTGATAATTTAAACAAAAGAAAAAAGATAGAACAAATCCATCATAACACATAACATGTACAAAATTATTTTCACTACTGAAAATAAAAATATTGGGTCTCGTATAGTCCTAATCGCAATTTTAGAGTCCAAAACGACAATTAATTATGCGAAAAATAACTTAAAATAGATTAAAATTCACAAAGAATTTTAAAAAATTAACGAACAGTCCCTAACATTATCAAAAGGTCACAGAATGAAAAAACAGGCCCTGGAAGTTATTTTTGAATTTTTAATAAATCAAAAAACATGTTTTTATACACTGAAAAATCAAAAACAAATTTCCAAGCTGAATTGATCAAAACAGAGGACACCATTGGACTCAGAAGGCTAAAACATGTCCAGTCGTGCCGGCCGTTTCAAAAATAGAACTCCACAAACGCCGCACGCGCCACCTGCGAGTGTGGGCTTCCTGGGAGGGTTGACTAGACGCTAAGTCAACGCTAGGGCTGACGTGTCATGCTAACGTGGCAGGGCTGACGTCACCAGATTTGTGTCACTGAAAGTGGGTCCCACTGTGCTAACGTGATAGATGATATGGCAGTCACGTAAATGTTGACCGTTGATTGTTGACCAGTCAACTATTGACTGGTTGACCGTCCAGTTGCCTTCACGCGCCCAGTCGGAGCGTGGCCTCCATGCGCCGCCTTCCCGAGCTTCGATGAGATCACAGATGGTGGCATTGGATTCGTCTCGTCGAGTAGATTCCAGTCGCATACTGGTTGTACCCAAAGGATTGCCACAGAAGACACTTGTATGGAGGCCAAGAGGGGGTCGTGGGACGCCTCTTCTTCGAGCCCAGAAAATCAATTCACGAGCGTAATCCGCGAGCTAATTTCTCGAGGCCGTAGAACGTTCATTTTAAGTCCAAATTAAGCATACAATATGTCGTTGGAAAGCCCTCACGAAGTACTACAAGTATGGACTATAAAATAACGGTTTTACATAATATAAACAGGTCAAAACAGTATGCAAAGTTTCAAAAAAATCAATTTTCAACAAAACTAGGGTTTGCGATATTTTGAAAAATACCCAACGAATTTCAACGAAAATTTAGTATGTTGTTCGCCTCGTCATAAGGCACTCAGACATATAAAATTTTCTCAAAAATAAAATCGTTTTTTACATGAAATAATAAAACTCATTTGGTTCATTATCAGATAAAACTTTTAAACAAACTCAAAAATAAAAGCATGCAATTCATGGCACAACGAAATGAGCAATCAAACATATAGACTCTGATATCAATGAAGGTTATGTATACTACAAGTTTGTAATCTACAAGTAATCATGAGTTACCTCGTGTGAACTTGAACTTTGAGCGAAGCGGAAGACTTTCTGCTTGAGTTACGATCTTCGTATGTCACGATCAACAATTCAGCAAGTCTGTCTCGTCGGATTGATATCACGTAGTATAAATATAAATCTCTGGTTCACGCCGCAAATTCAAACCTCTCAATGGTTAGGCTAAAAGAAGTATTTAGTGAGATAGAATATATGAGAGAGAGAGAGAGAGTAGGGGCAGCCAACAAGAAGACGTCTTCTTTTTATTGTAGGGGTGTAATTGATAGGATTTTATCCCTTTACTTGCCCTATTTATATTATTGTACAAACAACTCTATTTCTTGTAGATTAAGTTAAGTCAATTCCGAACCCCTTCGAATTAAGAAACTAAATAACTTTTAATAATATAATTACGATCCATGTGAGTGGAAGTAAATAATTGGGTCACGAGCCCAATTACTAACATTGAGTGATCCTAGCATTGCTCGTAACTATATATCACTACGATAACGTAATTAATGCAAAATGATGGTTATACTATAAGACTAGTTAGGGCATGTTTGATTTGACTTATCTGGAAGTGTTTATAACTTATGACTTACCATAAGTTGTTTTTGAAGCGTTTGATTTCACTTATGATAAGATATGTCATAAGTCATGTACAAGTCACTTAAAACACATGTAAGGCCATAAGCTATAAGCACTAAGCCCAGTACTTAATTCTACTTTTAAAAAACATGTGAGTCCTCTTCTTTATTGAAATTTTATATATTCCAAGATTACCCTTCTTAATAATAGTAATAAAAACAAAAATTAATAATAATAATAATTATTATTATTATTATAAATAATAATAATAAAATGAATTATAATAATATTAATGAATAATATTAAAAATAATAAATATAGTATTAATAATGATAAAGATAATTATAATAATAATAATTATTAATAATGCTAATAATAATAATAATACTAAAAAGTAATATTAATAATGATATAGTAAAAATAATCGTAATAATAATAAGTAATAATAATAGTAACATCAATATTAATATCAATATTATAATAATAAAATATAATATTAATAATAATAAAATCAATAATAATAATAATATAAATAAAATAAATATTATTATTAATATAATAAAATAAATACTAAAATTAATAAGTAGTAATAATAATAAAAGTAATATTAATGTTAATAAAATAATAAAATAATAATAATAATAATAATAATAATAATAATAATAATAATAATAATAATAATAATAATAAAAATAAAGACAATAATAATGATAATAATAATAGTAATACTTAATAATAGTGATAAAATTTATATTAATATTAATAAAATAATTAAAAAGTGATAATGATAATAATGATAATAATATGATTAAAATTAAAATTAATTAATATTAATATTAATATTAACAATAATATTAATATTAATATTAACAATATTAATAATGATGTAAATCATATTTTGTGATGATGCTATTTTAGTATTTATATTTGATTTTAGCATTATTTCAACTTATTAATCAAACACACACACTAACTTATGAAAGCTAATCAGCATTTTTAAAAGGTTAAATCAAACATCACCAGTTATTAGTCATCAGTCATAAGTCATAAATAATAAATCATCAATCATAAGTAATAAGTCATCAGCAGGGCTGGCCCTGAGGTATGTCCGGAGGGGCGACGGCCATCTGGGGGCCCCAAATTTGTAAAAATTACCTTATATATTGTATATATAATTTACTGTTGAAATTTTTCACAACTAGTTTGTTGCAGTAATGGTTAAGACTTGCGCCTAAGCTGATGAACTTCACAAGTTCAAAACTTGGGATGGGGGAGTTTTTAACTTTTTATTAATTAATTGGCCTGGCCTGTAAAGCGTATAATATATAATGCATATAAAATTATAATACACTTAGTTGTCTCAATGGTCAAGGTTTTATTTTGTTGGTTGTGTAGTCATGGGTTCTACACTTCCACTCTTATCTATGTCAAAAAAAAAAAAAAAAAATCAAGAAAGGGGCCTTTTTATTTTTTTGGAATAATTACAAGCCGGTACATTTTTTAAAACATGTTTTTAAATAAATCCAGCTATTTTTTGGACATATCTTTTAGATACAATTTTGGGACGAAAGTACGTAACTACCCTTTAAAGAAGAATTTGGTCCAAGATTGTCAATCAAGATTTTCCACTACACATGCATGATAAACGGAATCTCAACCATTTGTCAAATTCACACCCGTGATTATCTCCCAAGTCCTTTTCATTTGAACTTTGAGGATTAAAATGGAGCAACAGATACTATTATGCTACTTGCACTAGTATTATCTATTTGACTTCTTCTTCGTCAATCGTCCGATCGTCTCTCTCTCTAGAGGCTGCTTGCTTGGTAAGTTGGAAGCCATGAGCATGAGGTTTCAAGTTGTAGAGTGACACCGAGACATGACCTTTCAAGATTTGTTAAAGTCACACAAGGTGGATTATCCACACCGGCACACACTTTCCTACAAAACATCATGTGGGATTTCTACCAAATTCCTTTCCAAGTTCCTCCTTCCAAAACGCTTTTAAAATTTTCCAAACTTAATTTGATCCTTTTTTGAAAGAAAACTTGATATATTTTTTATTTTTGGCATCAGATTGATTTCTGATGCCTGACATCAGGTTGATTTTGGCATCAGGTTGATTTCGATGCCCGCATCAGTTGATTTTGGCATCATGTTGATTTCTCGATGCCCGCATCGTGATTTTGGCATCGTTGATTTCGATGCCCGGCATCGATTGATTTTGGCATCGTTGATTGAATCGATTGATTTTTGGCATCGAGTTTTCATTAATGGCATTTTTGTCATTTGGCAAGCAATCATGAAATGTCCAAAAAATTGATGGTTCTAAATGAAAACATTTTTCAAAATTGTACCCAAAAATTATGGGCCTCTCAATGTTCAATTATCAATATAAATCATTAATGTGTTTCTGCATGCATTTCCTTAACAAAGTGCCAAAATACAGTTAGGCATCCATTGCATATTGCTATCTGATGAACAGTTGATGGTGGCAGAAACTTAATTATAGATAATATAAAGAGAAATACGAAATAATGAAATCAAAAATATTCTGTTGAAAAAATTATAATTCTTGATTTATATATATGTACAAAAGATTTACAAATAAATAATATAATAGTGGAAAATAAATAAGACCTGATTTGGTTATTCTGATCTGTTTACTGTAAACATGGCTAAGTATGAACTCCAAAAACTGATTGAGTTCCAAGTTTCTGTTATCTTCGTTGAAAGTTGAGGAACTTGATGCCATAAGCAAATACAATGCAGAAGAGAAGAACGTAACCGACATGCGCGAGCGCAACGTATCCGAGGAATCCATATTCAAAGCCAAGGAAATCTTTGATGTATTGCTTTACTGGTATGGAGCCTTGTCCTGGTACCTCAACTAGATTTGTGTTTTGACCCACTTGAGAGGTAATGAGGCCATATAGCGTCCATGCCACTGGTGAACCCCAGTAATACCACCTCCACCATATTGGAATTTGCTGCAAATTTCGAATAAAATAAATGTTTAATGGCTTGAGCATTAAGCATAGGTTATATAACACGATGATTCCGAATCCTTTTTGTAATCACATTATTTTTATGGAGTGAAGATAGAAATTAGCTTTCCATGTCTGCAATACTTCCTTTGTTAAACATGCGAGTTACTAATTCAGTTTTCACTGTTAGGAGACTTACCACTCTGGGGATAAGGAAACCAGAAAACAAATTCCAGAAGCTGAGGAAGAATGACATTGTAATGGCAGCTATAGGATAGCTTGGAGTGAGTGCTACAAGCATCATTCCATAGAGTGTGAAATAGACGAAGCACATAAATACGTAGAAGTAGAACCAGAAGAACTTATCAACTTGCCAATCAAATCCAATCATCGAGTACAGTAGAAGAGCATAAATAACAGTTTGCATCCCGATATAAGTAATCTCAATGGCCACCTGCATGCATGAACAAAGATAAATTGAAAAACTAGTTGTTAATGATCATGTTATGATTTTGTTGTGATCAGATCAAAAATTCTTGCCCGTAATATCCAAAGTTGATTTTGGTTTCTCTACTGGTTTAGCACAAGTGAGATGACAAAATACATGAAGAACTATACATGTAACCACTCGCGATATGACTATTTCTTACTTGGATACCTAGAAGCAAGTCACTGTATCACTAAAAAATTGTCATAAACTCCAAACAGTTTCTATGAGGACCGTGTTAGTCATTTACCTCGAAGCACGCTTCATGATTTTCTCCTCCGTCCAGCAACATTGCTCACGGGCACATATTTGAATTATTGAAGGTTGGGCCCTAAAATGTGATCAGTACTATTTGACTTCAATCATATGGAAGACTAGTCTCAATTTTTGAACGCAAAGCTACCTTTGGGGAACAATTCTATCATGTGGGCAAGGCAGCAACACCTTCGTAAAACTTTATTAATGGTGGTGGGAAGATTTGGAGCTGTAAACACTTTGCTCCTCAAGATAAATGTACAAGATGCAACAAACTTGGAATGGTAGATGATTCTGTGTCTCAAGCTGAGGAGTTAAGCACACGGATCATATGAAAGAAAAAGATCCGACTGAAGATACTTTGTATCTAAGCCTAATCAAGCAGCTTTAACCTATGCCTTTTTCTTGGCTAGGCATGAAGAAGGTACATTAAGTTCCAGGCCAAATAGAAGGGGAAAGATACTAGATCTCGAACCATTGACTAAAGAAACAAATACTCCACCTCGGCTGCAAGGAATGCTGCTAGGTCAAGACCTAGGCCCACTACTGCTGAGTTAATTGATAGAAATTAAGGCTTTACGGTCTTATTATGAGGAACCTTTTCCAGGTCACAAATGCTAGTCCAAGTTGTACAAGCTATAAGTAGAAGGAAGTGGTGAGTGGGTATGTGATCCTATCCAAGAGGTACAGGAAATACATGACATGACTAAAAGTCTGACATGCCAATCTCAGTGCTCCATTGGAAGGTAGTGTATTAAAAAACACAAATTGAGAGCAATGGTAGGTAAAACACCTATCCTATATGATTGTGGCTCTACAAACAATTTTCTGGATCTTAATCACAGTAGCAGATGAAACAAGTTGGTGTGCAATAACATGTGTCCAGAGTTTCACTGGACTATGCAAGCGCGAAAAAGTTGGCTGATATGAAGTTGTGGACTTTAGGAGAGGGTGATGCAATGCTAGGAGGAGAATGGTTGATTCAAGTTAATCCATCTTCGTGGACCGTTCTACTCCTACAAATGCTTGGAGTAGAGTGGTTGAGTTCAGAATGTCTTCACGGCATGACCAGAACTGGTAAGGAACTTGGTTCGTTATACAGGTTGACTCAAGAAGGTCTTCTGGAACCTTGAACCTATAGAACTCACCAAGTTCATCACCAGTTGTTGAACCATGCATTGTTGAGTGTGGAGCCTTAAAGCTGAAGGAAAGAAGGCTGGGTTAGGAATGCTCTGTAGCATAAATCCAAGCAGGAGTAGGACTCATGCTTTTCCTTCTCCTAATCTTTGTGGTTCATTAATGTTTTAGCAGGGATGGAAAGCAGCTTATCATCTGAAGGGTCTCAAATTCTTCCATTCTTTCAAGTTTCTCTACTCTAAAAGAAATAGAATAAAAGATTTTAAAATATAGGCTGTAAGGTGGTGCATGAAACAGCATAGCATAAACTTGGTCAATAGCGCAACCGCAGCTACAGCTGGTGACAGTTCTTGCAATACCTCAAATGTTTAATTCCATGGCCGAATTCTGTTCATGCAGATGCCAAGTGGGAGGACACAGTTGTGATTCTTGCTCAATCTCCATAGTTCCATCCTTGAGGACAAGGATCTTTGAAGAGGAAGGCAATGTAATAGATAGGGGATTTTAATAGAGCACGCCTAGGGGTAAGAACCGAGTTTCAACAGTTTAAAGTTCTGTTGGTCGGAAGCGTTGATGGTCACAGAGGCAGATATAGTTGTTAGTTAGTTATAGCTAACAGCCAACTGATGAGCTCCATCAACTGACAACTATCATTCGTTTTAATACTGTAATGATTTACTACCATACAGAGGACCAAAGGCTGGGAAGGACCTGAAGGAAATGATATATTTTCTTGCTCTCCTTCTCATGTACTCTGCTTTTCGCCTTTTCCCAATTAACGAAACCTGGCCCTAATTATGTTCTATTCTCAATATGGGAAGGGGAAGATCAAAATTAACATGGGCATCTGCAATAAAAAAATGATATGAATGAATGTGGTGGGTGCATTAACCTTGCTTGGGAATGAATCGAATGGTGGAAAAATGATTTATGTAGACTACCCCAAGTGATTGGAAAAAGCTGAGTTGAGTAGAGTAGAATTGATTTTCACTCAATACTGTAACTTCGTTTTCGACCGCCAGAGTTAGCTATCAGTGAGACACACACACAAAGCAAAACGCTAAAAGCTATTTCTATCCACCAGAACTCTCGACATCTTTGGTTATGACATCTGAAGTCAACTTTTCATTTCTGATTTCTGGCTAATTTTTGGTTGAATCCAGCCATGAAGTTACAGAAGACCTCTAGTCTAGCTGATGTAAATAAGAACATCTGAAATTATTAGCAGGCATAATTATGGGCAAGTATGAAGAGTAGCAATTTGGAAGTTCAGCTGGTCTAATTCAAGGTGATAGGTATCATCGTCGCTAAGCAACGCACAATGAGTGAAAAATAAGAGGGAAAAGACCTGTCAGAGTTGCACAACTGCCAATACAGGGCATTTGTCTAAGAAATATGGGATAAAGATAATTGTTGACAAATAGAGATGTTAGCTTCCACACATACACACACAGAGCAGTGAACTCAGAAAAATAAATTACCATTTTAAGCTAACTTTTTTCTTTTTTTGTGTTTGTTAGAAACAGGACAAAAGCCATCTCACTACTTTTTAATCATTTACCTGAGCAAATGCATATGGAATTGCTGAATACATTCCCGCTGCTCTTTCTCGATAGAAGACAGTTCTCTCGATCGCCACAACAGCTTGCACGGCAGAGGTGTTGGTTCCTCCAAGAAACATAACAGCAGCATACATAGCACCCAGTAGATTTGTTAGGTCTTGTTGGTTGTCCCTGGCATAAAATCAAATTGTTAACATATGAAGAATCAAGCAACAGTATAGTCCTTGTAAATGTAGCCCATTAAGTCTGATAGTTGGTTTACTGACATTTTCTGCCCTTTTTTCCAGAAGATGGCTCCAAATAGAAGACCAATTACTGTTGTCATTAAGAACCTAACAGCATTGTACTGTGGATGCCTCCAATAGGACATGTGTTGTTTCCAGAAGCATGTCTTGCATTGGGTAAAGAAGGATCGGGAGTATTTTGTGCGAAAATATAGGTCTTGGGACCCTGGTGCAGGAGTACTGAGCTGTTCGATGAGAGCCTGATTCCTCCTGAGAGAGAGAGACAGAGGATGCTTGATGTAAATTAAGGGCAAGATTAAACGAAAACAAAAAGGAGAGGGAAAGGATATAATTGAAAGAAGTACTACATACTTGTACAGGTCAGAGTTGTCATAAATTTCTGCAAAGTCAACATCCAGTTGACTCTCGACTACAGAAGAACTGACGTCCAGCATCCATGTGGCTGGATTCTGACCTTCTCTAATCTTTGGAACACCTGGAATGGACTGAAAGTTGCTTCTGTGTTAGCTATAGGAGAGACTACTGACTACTGAGCATCGATACATTCGGGATAATATTTCAACTATGTGCATTACTGATGTATTGGCCATAAAAACTAGAAAAAGGTACTCACCTCAAAATACTCCACTAACAGCTGAGAATGGTGTCCAAGAGGTCCAGTATAGATGACCCGTCCCCCTCTCTTCATCAACAACAGCTGCACAGTGAGTAGTAAGTTTAGTTTAGACAACAATTCTGCCATATTCATTGAACTATATGATTCCAACAAAGACTAGAACCATGCAACACGTGAAAACCTCATCAAAAGCTTCAAAGATGTCGATGCTCGGTTGGTGAATTGTGCAAACCACGGTTCGCCCTGTATCAACTGTGTTTCTCACAGTGCGCATTACAATTGCAGCAGCTCTAGCATCCAATCCTGATGTGGGCTCATCCATAAATATGATGGAGGGATTAGCAACTAATTCAACAGCTATTGTAAGCCTCTTCCTCTGTTCAGTTGAGAGACCATCTACTCCTGGAAGGCCAACTAGAGCATTCCTTAGGGATTTCAATTCTACCAAATCCATGACTTCCTCAACAAACATCTAGAATACGGAAACATGAATAATAATCAACCCTTGCATATTTTCGTGAAACTCAAACTACTGTATTTGTGAGGAGGAACAAAGTTACAAGGGAAATGTTTCAGAAGCCTTACCTTATGTGTTTGCTTATTCACATCTGGAGCAAGCCTCAACCAAGCAGAATATACAAGAGACTCATAAACAGTAACGTGAGGAGAATGTATATCATTCTGTTCACAGTAACCACTAATACGAGCAAAAGTTGCTTGGTTTTTTGGGTAACCAGAAATGCTGATACTCCCTTCAATATAACCACCAGTTTTCCTTCCCGCTAACACATCCATTAAAGTGGTCTTCCCAGCACCACTGACCCCAACTAATGCTGTCAGAACACCAGGCCTGAAAGCACCACAAACATCTTGTAGCAGTTGGAGACGAGACTCGCCAATTCCTTGGTTCTTCATTTCCTGTTGAAAAACCAAAACTGGTGGCATTGAGAAACTTATCACTTTAAAATTTAAGATTACGACTTGTTCCATAAACATTTCAAACTTAAGTAGATAATACCCTGATCTGATTGAACATTTTGGAAAAGAGAAACTATAGTCAGTAAACGTCTCACGCTAAAGCCATTATAATACAAATGAGTATATGATTTTTTACAATTTTTGTTGATGCACATCTAAATAGTTTCTCATAATGTTTGAGGTCAACTACCAGTTGTATGAAAAAGAAAAATTGATCAGTCATCATAATCAGTAAGCAAGCGCAAGTGACTTACAGCAGGCATATCAACATAGTAGTTCATGTGATCAAATGCAATCGACAAAGGCTGGAACGGTAGCACCATTCCTCTTTTGTTAGTTTCATTCTCTGCAATATTAGACTTGGCACGTTCTCGAGTGTTCCGTACTTGCATGTCTAAGCCTGTAACACATCAGCTCATATCAGTCTCATTATAAGAAATTAAGTATCGATGCTACCTCTCATGCCTAACAGTTGCATGTCAACAATACTGCATAATCTTACCCTGCTGCACGTACGCAAAACTACAAGAAATATCAAAGTGATCATGACATGTTCTGCAGATGAGAATTCGTTATATAGAACAATAGTTCACAGACAAGTAGGTTTTGTGTCATTTTGAAGGGGCAAACATGGAAACCAGCTGAGTCCTTCGAATCAAGTAACTGAAGTTAGAGAATGGAGACCGAGTTTATGTAATGTGGGTAACAATTTGAGTTGGAGAAACAACAGAACTATGCGATCTAGCATCATATAGCAACTAGCACCTTCTTTTTTTTTTGGTTAACATCAATTCCTTCCTTTTCCACTTTTGAGTATTTAAACTAGGCTGCCTTTTTCTGTCAGCTTAACATCTGTGATGTTTTTCAGTAACATAAATATAATAAATTTTCATCTTTTGAGCCTTGAAGTCACCTTCTTGCGTGAAACGAATTCCTAAACATGAAGAATAATTTGCATTAGATTTCCAAATCACCAAGCCTAGTGTCATAACGAGGTCAATAAGTTGGAATGCAGAGGATAGAGAACAGAAAATATATATAATGCTTGTTCATTGCAAAAATCAAACATTGAACTAGAAGTTCAATTGCACTAGTTTCATATTTGTCATATAACCAGAAATGGAAACCTCCTAGTAAGAAGATCACATGACCCAGTTATTACACAAGAGTCAAAGCTAAGGTACAGCATTGAACCTTCATTTAATGGAGCCGTAGATTCTGAACGCCTATCCGGTTCTGCCTTGGTTTTAGAGTTTGGGTGTTTGTCATCCTCATTTGTAATAGATCTAGAATCTCCCAGAGCTGCATTTTTATCATCAAAGAGTAGTAAATAGCAGAATTCTATGTCTTACATTGTCAAGGGAGAGATAGGTTAGGATTATGAAATCTTACGATTCAAATACGTCAAAGCAAGAATGAAGAAGCTGTTGAAGAGAAGCGTAAATCCGAATAGTGCCACAACACAAACCCAGAACATATAGTCATCCAGAAACATGCCTCTAGACTTGAGAAGAACCTTTCCAACAGTAGGTTCAGCAATTCTGGGATCGGGATTGGACTGTGAAACAAAATGATGTATTTTGAGATAATCAAATGGGATTTTACCATAAGAAAAATGAAAGCTTGTTTACAATGGCATTGATGACAATGGCAATCTGTCCATACATCATAGGAGAAAATTAGAATTGCTTACAGTGCTCCATCGTTCATCTAAAAATTCATTGATGGCAATGGCATTCTGTCCATACATCATAGGAGAAATGTAATAACCCCAAATCATATATGGTTGAATATCGTCTGCAAGAGAGATGGTGCTAGTACTTTTAGAAAAATATCTTAACCATTAAGCCAATTGTTATGTATCAGCTCATTCGGCTATGAGAATTATAAATTACAAAGATTCAAAATACCAACCTTTAGCAACAATGAATCCACCAAGGACAAAAACCAGAAGCAGTGAAAAGGTCCCAAGAGCACTTCCAACCACCATTGTTCTTCCAAGTGCACCAATGAAGCGAAAAAGTGACAAAGCCATCTGATGTAAACCAATATAGGCCAGCAATTGGCGGAAAAACCTGCAGTTTAAGTTGGAAACGTTTTCTAGTCAGTCTTAGAATTTGATACAGAATTAGTAACCAGCTCTTTTTGAACATTTTCTCAGACAAAGCCACTAAGCAAAATTTTGTATCCATCCTTAACATAAAAACTTCTTAAATGGATTGAAGACTGAATAATGTAAACACATACCTACTAGCAGAAGGAGCGAACCCAATGGTGTAATATGTGAGAACGATCCATATAACTGATTCAACAATAGAAATAGGGATCCTCAAAAGGCAAATGGGAAGAGCAAAAGCCCATGGAGGGTAAAACAATGAATCTCGTTGTTTATAGAACACAGGAAGCCCCATAATGGTAAGCCCAAGCTCAGCTGCCCCATTAAACATAACATTTAAGAGACTGAAAAATAGTGCACCATAATATTTGGCTCCATCTTGTATTTGACTGTGCTTCATCTCTGTTCTAAAGAACACTGTGAAACAAATGACTGCCATGATCGTAATCTGAGTGGTCTTGAATATGTATAAGAAAGAGTTGCGTTTCATTAAAAGCCATTCTCTGTCCAAGCATGCTTTAAAAAGTTCCATGTTTGATATACCATACTTTTCAGTCACCAATGCAGCAGGATGCACTTTCTTTCTATCATAAGGAGTGCCAAGGTCATCAAGAAGCTTCTGCCCTACATGGAATGAGTTGAGGCGACGAGAAAATTCTGGCACAGACACATATTCATAGGGTTCATTCCTTTTGAACCAGTACTGTTCTTGGTCCTTCTTCGATGTAACCTCCTGCAGAAAGTCAGCAACTCCTTTTCTTTCAGGGCATTTAAATCCCATACTCTCAAAGAACTCAAGAATGTTTACGCGTGGACCTTGGTAGACAACTAGACCCTCTGAAAGCAGTATAATGTCATCAAAAAGTTCAAAGGTTTCTGGCGCAGGTTGCAGAAGAGAGATTATCATGGTTACATCCATGATATGAACCATTTGTTTCATAAACTTGACAATCTGAAATGTTGTGGAACTGTCCAGACCAGTTGAAATTTCATCCATGAAAAAAACCTTTGCTGGTCCTACCAACATTTCTCCTACATTCAGCATAAAACAGAACTGATAAATTGATAGATATGGAAAGAATAAGAAATGACCATGTAAACTGATACTGGAAACGTGAATCCTTTCACATACCTGTAGTGACACGCTTCTTCTGTCCACCAGAAATGCCCCTTCTCATCTCATTACCCACCAGTATATCAGCACAGATATCTAATCCAAGAATCTGTACAGAGACGGATAATTATTGAGATGTGTTTGGCTGGAAGTACAACAGAAAAAAGTTTAGCCAGAAGACGGACCTTGAGAACATAATCTGTAACCAAACTAGACTCTTGACCAGCCACTGCAGTAGCTTTCATGAATGCATCAATCTCAGGATCTGGTTTAATCCCTTCCTCTTTTTCTCGTCTTGACAATTCTGCCAGGAGATCATATCTAGTTCCTACACCTAAGCAGCGTCCAGCGAAATCAAATGTCTCTCTTACAGTCATCTCACCATGATGGCAGTCGTGTTGGCTAATGTACGCACAAGTCCTTTGAGGAATGAACTCTGACATTTGATGACCACAGTAGGTGATTTCTCCACTGACTCTTAGATCTTTGTCTGGAATTCCTGCAAGTGCCCTCAACAAGGTAGTCTTTCCAGAGCCAGGAGGCCCAAGAAGAAGTGTCATCCTGTAATGAGTACAATAATTTACTTTTTCCCTTTTATAAGTTACAATTTGTAATCAGTCACCCTTATGCTAAATGAAAACAGATTGATTGGAAATGGCATGCCAATAAATTAAAGAAAAGTCGTGATTTGTGGTGTAAAAGGGTGATAAGAAAAAGAAGTAATTCAAGATGTCATATGCTAAATAACATAGAGCCTCATGAGCATACCTTGATGGTCTAACAATTCCACTAACATCTTCTAGTATCTTGACCGTCCTTTTCTTCGATGGGACAAGCCTTAAGACTTGAAGAAGTCCCTATTGGTAACAAATTTAAATGAAATGAATATCATATACCCTTCAAAAATAAGACAGTTTCAGTACATGAATGAACCAATTGTCTGAGAAGCATTTCCTTCCAGAACAAAAAAGTAAGAACTAGTAATTAAGTCTTCAACATCCCATGAAAATAGTACTATATGTTGCAACTAAAACTTTCCTTTCTTAGCAGATAATAATTATGGGGATTGAATACAATATTTTCCTTCAATACATAGCAAACACTATGTAATTAGTCCAAAAACAAACAGAATTAGTTACCTCTATGGTATTCAGGGTAGCATTGACCAGAGTAGGAAGTGCCCTTGACCCAACATGAACATCTCCTTCAATTGACAAATGCTCGTATCGGATTTCAATCTTGGGAATATCGATTCCAACCCTGTTTAGCCATATCAAATTTCGCACAAAAAGTCATGACAAGTAAAATATACAAGTATTATACCAGAAGTAAAGCATTATGGGATGTAATTTCACCTATCAGTCCTCTCACGAAGCCGAAGAAGAAATCGTTCATTATCTTCTTCCACAACTTTGAGTATACTCTCCATAAGCTGCTTCCTGTCGGGCAGCCCAAGATTGGCAACATCAACCTCTTGATGAACAATTTTGCCATTATCGAGAACTTGCTTCATCATTCCTTTCCTTAACCGATCATAAGTAGGTAGCCTCTCAATGGCTGCCCACTTGAGCTCAACTTCATCATCCTCCCTCCCACTTCTTTGAAAAACATCTCCATCAGGAGCAGCAAATGCGTCCCTCACACTAGCTGAGGCCCAACTCCTTCTGCTGCTGGTTGATGCTAAACTCACTTGTCGGCTCATCGACTTTGCAAGGTCGTCTCCGGCCTGCATTGCCGCCATCTTTAACCCACTCTCAATCACCACCCAGAATTGCTCCTTTTTTTATACTATACTTGAATCCCAAAATTTTGTCACACACCCACAACAATATAACTTTCTGGGATTCTTTGCTTCAAATCAAATACATTTGATTTCACTTAATCAAATTTCAAAGCTGCAGGAGATTCATAGACATAGAAATAGGATATTTTCAGATGCTTTACCAAAAGATGGCTTGAAAAGTCAACTATTCACATTGACAACAACAAACTAACACACAGAAACATGTGAATTCACAGACAGAGATAAAACAGAACTACAAAAGCAAGAAATTCACAGATTCTTTTTCCAAGTTACCAGGAAATAATTTATTACATCAAAAAAATTGATAAAGATGGAATCCAATTTCAAAAGATGAAGCTAAAATCAGGAAAAACAATCCTAAACATAGATAAATCTATAAATAAATATATACACATTACATGAACTGATGAACACCTCTTAAAGTAAGATATGGGTAGAAGTGGAAGTTGATCTTGTTGACGATAAATGATAGCAGGTTTTTATTGTCTGGAAACTGGGTAATGATGAAATCAAACAAAGTTGGGTTTCCAATGTGAAAAATTTAGAAAGTCTCGTAGAAGCATGTTTGAAATAAGAATGGAGAAACGTTGCAGAAAAAGAAAAGTAGTGGCGAAACGCAACACATGTTTGCAGAAAAAATTGATAGAGATGGAATCCAATTTCAAAAGATGAAGCTAAAATCAGGAAAAACAATCCTAAACATAGATAAATCTATAAATAAATCTATACACATTACATGAACTGATGAACACCTCTTAAAGTAAGATATGGGTAGAAGTGGAAGTTGATCTTGTTGACGATAAATGATAGCAGGTTTTTATTGTCTGGAAACTGGGTAATGATGAAATCAAACAAAGTTGGGTTTCCAATGTGAAAAATTTAGAAAGTCTCGTAGAAGCATGTTTGAAATAAGAATGGAGAAACGTTGCAGAAAAAGAAAAGTAGTGGCGAAACGCAACACATGTTTGCAGAAAAAATTGATAGAGATGGAATCCAATTTCAAAAGATGAAGCTAAAATCAGGAAAAACAATCCTAAACATAGATAAATCTATAAATAAATCTATACACATTACATGAACTGATGAACACCTCTTAAAGTAAGATATGGGTAGAAGTGGAAGTTGATCTTGTTGACGATAAATGATAGCAGGTTTTTATTGTCTGGAAACTGGGTAATGATGAAATCAAACAAAGTTGGGTTT
The DNA here is from genome assembly GCA_013146195.2 of Codonopsis lanceolata. Lineage (NCBI taxonomy): Eukaryota > Viridiplantae > Streptophyta > Magnoliopsida > Asterales > Campanulaceae > Codonopsis > Codonopsis lanceolata. Next base: position 34,020,386 of record CM028383.1, read on the forward strand.
CCAATGTGAAAAATTTAGAAAGTCTCCTAGAAGCATGTTTGAAATAAGAATGGAGAAACGTTGCAGAAAAAGAAAAGTAGTGGCAAAACGCAACACATGTTTGGACCTTTATAAGCGGATATTGTCAAAGTTTTGGAATAGTTTGATTGGGGAGTTGAAGGTTGCTATCATCAATTGGAAAATGCTGCCCATCCCATGATTCATCATCTACACTCTACTGAACAGAAAGTGACAGTTTGATTAGGGAGTGCCATCATAAATGTTTTCTCATACTATTAAAGTATTAACTTCCCGTCTTAACCGCGGGATCGAATCTGATACCGATACGGGAGGAGATAATGGTTAACACGTTCACCGGTGGCTGGTAAATGGTAATACTTCGCTCTCCTTCCAGAATAAATATTCTCATTTTACACTTTATTTTAAGAAAATACTAATTTTCGTTAATGCTCTCAAAATGTACCTCACCAATTCAAAGGGTAAGTTTGTTGTGACACCCTTGTATAGATTATAATTAGTAACATCAAATCTCATTCGCTCAAAGCTCACCTTTTTAAGACATAATGAGTCGAGTTAAGGAGATCTGTCTCATAAAAAAAAATCATAAAATTGCTTTTCATATGTTTTTGCTCAATTCAAATCCATAGATCGTTCATTTATTTTATTTCACAATTAATTAGAGACTAAGGGCATGTTTGCTAGTTGGGTAGGTGGTTCAATTTGGTTTGGTTTCGTGGTTCCGATATACACCCCTATGGATAAATAATATTATTAATTCGAGTACTATTATCGCCGTCGCTATATGTAATCGAGGGTAGTTTTGAAATTAAAAATATTAATTCAAAAAAAAGGGGTTAAGTATACCATTAGTCCCTCAACTTTCGTCAAATCCATCATCAGTCCCCTAACTTCAAAAGTTTCACCATTGACCAAAGTAGACATTTTTTACTCATCGGAGGTCCCTAGCCCCAACGACGTTTGTGTATTTCCGTTAAGTAAGCATGTGTCACTCACATGCACAAAATAAGGGGGTCATGTATAACATTATCAAAATAAGGGGGCAATGTGAAATTTTTAATACCATCACTCTTTCCTAACTACATAGATTGAAGTTGCTTCCATGAAAATATTTCAACTTGAGCAAAGGTTGGGCCCTGCTGCCCCGATAAGTCCAACCTGAGGAATCCTCGCGCAAATCAACAACAACGTAACGGCCGTAATCAACGGAGACAGTCAACTATCACCAGTGTTCTAAAAATCGGTCTAGGCGGGCGCCTAGGCGCTAGGCGCCACCCCAACGCCTAGAAATTTGGCAAATCGGCGAAAAAATCGGCTAGGCGGGCTAGGCGGCCAACTGCTGATTTTTCCTATTTTTTTAGTTTTTAAAATTTTTTTGGCCCTAAATAATGTCATTTTGGGTTTTTTAAATAATAATAATAATAAATATCAATTTCAAATTATTAAATTATTTTTGTAAATTTGTAATTGTCAACGGACCTATGGATAATTGAACTGTTGACTATTTTTGTAATATTTTGAACCGTAGATGATATTAAATTTCTAGTTTTATTTTTTAAATTTAACATTATAATGTAATTATTACTTTTAAAATATTAGGTGATATTTAGTATTAGTATATTTTAAAAATTTATGTTTAATAATTAGGTTATAATAAAAAATATATTAAAAATAAGATATTATGTCTTATTTCTCGGCCCCGCCTAGGCCGTATATCAGCCTAGGCGCTAGCAAGCGCCCGCTTAGCGATATTTAGAACATTGACTATCACAAACCCAATCGAGTTACCGGAGTGCCTGTCTGCCTCCAACCTTTCGACGCGCGAGTCTACAACTCCACGCGTTCTCCCCTGTGGCCACTCCGCCTCCAAAACCTGCCTCACACAGCTCCCCAAACCCTTTCCCAACGTCGTTCGCTGCCAAGCTTGTACCCAGCTCATCAAATACCCTCACCCACAAGGCCCATCCGCTCTCCCCAAAAAAATTAACCTCCTTTACCTCTCCTCTCTTCTTACAACCAACATTTCCTATAATTCTCCCAAACCCACAAAATCCATCACCCAACTCACCCAAGATTTCATACCCAATTTGTGGTCTCGTGAGTTTTATTATAAATGGAAAGATTGGATTGTTCCAAGAGACGTCATTTCTATTTAATCAGGTGCTGCTATTGAAGATGGGTTTCGGTTGTATGGAAGGATCGGGAGTTTGAGGGAGGGGTTGCTTGGGATGCCTATGAGGTGTTTGTTGAAAGAGAAACAAAAGGTGAGTCTTTTAAAAGTTGGTTTATTTTCGTGTGGTGATGATTCTGGGTTTAGTTACAAACTTATAGTTATGTTGCTAAAATTGTGGGTTTTGTTTGGAATGATATATGGTTAAAGAGATGAATTGGGTTTGATCCTAAGGGGTAGTTTGAGGGGGGGGGGGGTCTAATTTGTCCCACCGATGAGTTTTAGTATAACGAGGTTGATAAGAGTAACCAATTGATACTGGTAGTGGAATGACAGTGGTGGAGGTCGACGACATCGATTTGGATTTAAAGATTGTGAATTGGATGAGGGACATTACGATCTAGTGAAACTTTGAAGGAAAAAATTGATGGAGGATTAAAGATTTCTAGAATTGTGCTGCTATGCCGGAATTGAGTTGCGAGGGCTTGGAGGGCGGCGGACTGACTGGCTTGGAGGGCGGCGGACTGACTAGACGATATGGCTCCGGCGTGATTGATGGTCGGGCTCGGCTTGGAAGGTTTAGTGCTTGGTTGCAGTGGTGGCCGGTGGTGGAGTGCTTGGAAAGTTTGATGATGTTATACATGACCCCTTTATTTTGTGTATGTGAGTGACACATGTTCACTTAACGGAAATACACAAACGGTGTTAGGGCTAAGGACCTCCGATGAGCAAAAAAGGTCTACTTTGGTCAGTGGTGAAATTTTTTGAAGTTGGGGGACTGATGATGGGTTTGGCGAAAGTTTAGGAACTAATGATATACTTAACCTAAAAAAAGTATTGAGAGCGATAATAATATCACCTCATTCCTTACTATAATTAGTTGATTTTATTTGGGTAACTCGTGTTATTAGTCCAGATTACCTATTATGTACAAATATGTCATAACCAATTTGAGAAACCAACTTCCAATATCTAAAATATGACCAACCAACTTTAAATTTTGGTGCAATGTGATTTATGTGGTTAAAGCTTCATCCAATTTTATAATGAAGTTTGCTGATGTGAACTAACGCAGCGAGTTTATGAAGGGGTATTCGGTCCATTTAATATATTTTATTTATTCTGTTCATCTCACTGTCAAAAAAGGGAAGCAGAATCGGTTGGGGGGTTGAAGGTGAAGCAAGTCCATATCCAATCCAAGAGCTAACCATCTTCATAATTAACACATTTAAACCCAGATTAATTTGAAATTTGCACCGGTCCAGCTTGAAACAGTAACAAACCCTGAAATTATAAACCCAGATTAATTAAAAATTGCACTATATCTTCATAATTCTTACTGTTTCAAAACCGTTGCCGTCGGAAAAGATGAATTGAAGAATATGGTGTTTTTATTGGCTGTTGTTGCATCAATCATTATGAAAAGTACAATTTTGTGAGTTCTAAGCTTTATAAGAAGAATGGCATAAAAAAAGATTAGGGAGTTATTTTATGTTGAGATAGGTTCGGGTTTTACCAAATGGGATGAGGTATTAACAACATGGACCATATTGCATTAAAATTAAAAATTGGTTAGTCACATTTTAGATATTCGAAATTAATCGATCAAAATAGTTACCCTAATTTGTACAATGGTCAAAAAAAGCAACTAAACAATGGGCTAACGAAATTCAATGAATCAACCATGAAATGAAATCCTGAGCTACGTTTCAAATTGATTTTGTTTTCGAATTTCGATTCCTTTTCGTCAATCTGATTCTCTTATGTTTTTCTTTCTGCGTATTTCGTAATTTAATTGGCAGTTTTTTGCCTTTTGGGGTTGATTATTTTTAATTATATGCATTTCTCTATTATATGTATCTTCTATCACCTTTTAGATTTTGTTAATCGGGTAGGGTTCCTTTTAGATTTTTCTGTGTATTGGTTTCCAACTTTCCATTAAAGTATCTCAGAATTTAATTGACATTTTTTCTCTTGAGAGTGACTTTCAATTCTCTATCTTTCTTTGACGAGTAAATATATCAATGAATAATGATGTGAGGATACGTTGTTCAAGATTTTAATTATATGCATTTATCTATCGTATGTATCGTATGTCACCTTTTAGATTTTGTTAATCGGACAAGGTTCCTTTTAGAGGGTTTGGTTTTGGGTTTATATTGAAAAACCTGGAAATCATAGGACATATATTTATCTATGAAAATGTGTTTTTTTATATGTATTGGTTTCCAACTTTCCATTGAGGTATTTTAGAATTTAATTGACATTTTTTCTCTTGAGAGTGGTTTCCAATTCTCTCTCTTTCTTTGACGAGTAAATATATCAATGAATAATAATACAAGGGTATGTTGTTCAAGATGCCATGTATTACAAGCAAGGAAAGAAGATAGTAGGAAGATGTGGAAAAGCCACGGCTCTGCGCTAAAACGCCTGCACAAGCCACAATCACCGGTAGCTCCCAAAGATTGTTTAGTTTGTCAAGCATCTACCCACCAATGATTGTTTTCCTTATCCAACCTAAAAATTGAGCAATGAGTTTCTCAGTCAGACATTCTTTTCCATAAATTTCACTCACCATACATCCAAATTAGATGCACCTCTTACTTGGGTGACGCCAATTTGCTTGACGAAATTGGAAGCCTCTTAAAATCATGTATTATCATAATGTATGTCTAAAATTGGAAAAAAAAAAAATTGGATAGCACAGTACTTTTTTTATCTATGAAAAATTTATTGTTGTGTCATAGGGGCTTCATATTTTCTATCATATATTTTTGTGTTAACACCCACAGATTGTATTGTGACATGCTATATTGTTATTTACTTTAAATTCTGCCTTTTCCATTTGCATATTACACGTTTGACTTTATGCCTCTATTGTATTTGATCATTTTAACACCACAAAAGAGTGATATAGTTGTGTTTAATAGTTGTAAAGTGAGTGGATAAGAATCTAACATTTTTATTATCGGCTTCAATGACTTTCTCTCCCTTTATTTTGTTTTCATGTTCTAGAATACTGAATGACTATGATGTTGAATTTCATGATCCGAAAGAAGTAAAATCTTCCTTTCTACCTTGCTATACTCTTATTAGATCAATAACTTATTAATTGCTCCAACTACTTCGCGCTTCCTTGCCACCCTCACCTCCTTTCAGTGATTAAATTTCTAGTTTCTAGAATGTGTTTGTTATTTGACTATAAAGATTGGCTTTCCAATTTTTCTTTTCACCAAACTACTGCAGCTACGCAAATGTGTAACTACAAGATTAGTCTTGATTCCAAGTATTTATGAATCCATACAATATTTTTTAACTATGATTTTGTTGCTTTTAAGGATCTCTCTAGAAGTCAGAGCCACTGGCATAACTTATACTTTTGGATCTTGTATTGCGGTAACAACAACAGAAACTAGTCTTTAATCTCTATGTAACCATAGATTTGGTTTCCTGAAAGCATTTTAGTGTTGTACGGTACAATTACTGATGCATCAGTAAATTGTATCGTATGTAAATCATTTTTGTTACTCCTAACATTACTTGTTTCAATATCACGTAACGTTTAGATTAGTTTAGTGTAGTTTAATCGAGGTGACGCTTGATGTAAGTATGTTGAGATCCGAGATGGGGTAGATGTTACAAGAGCTATAGTGAAGATCCCAAGATTGTTGGAGCAATGACGGAGATCATAACCGGATTACAAGGAGACATCCCTTCTAACTCTGGACGGTAAGTACTCTTATCCCTAAGAATTGTTTGAACATACTAATTAAACCTGAGAACGTACTAATTAAACCCGAGGTCTAATGCTAATAAAACTAGATTTGTTAAGACTAAAAATCAACTGCTCTCTCCGTCCCTAAATAATCGTTTTGGTAGACTTGGTATACGGTTTAAGAAAACATATTTGACTAGATTATTAATATTCGTTTGATGTATAGTTTATTTTAAAGCTCATATATATGTGGTTCATAATTAAAGTAAGATGAAAAAGTAAGAGTAAAATGATAAAAGTATTGTTTTAAATGAAAGTTTTAAATAAGATAATAATTTTGGGACGGACGAAAAAAGAAAACCGAAGAATAATTTGTGGACGGAGGGAGCAATTGTTTTCTAGAATCGTTTCACTTTGATCGATCTGAGGTTGAAATAGACAGTGTCCGTGTGGGTTTGTTTGAAATTTGGGTATAAGATAAAGGAAAATAATACATTATGCTCATTTAGTTGACCAACAATCATTATGTATGCAAGTTATCTTGACAACGAGTGGCCAGCATTTTTTTGGTGTTATTTGCAAATTGTAAGTGTCACGCAGATTTTATGGTCCTTTTAGATATATTTTATAGAGGGAGAAATTTTGATTGGTCCCTTAAAGCATTCATAGTGGTTCATTTTACAATTACTTTAAAATTCTTTTTAGAGTTTTTCACCTCCCTTAGAAATAATGATTTTGAATTCCTTCAAATTTTAGCTCATATTACCCTGACTTTGTTTCTTTGACTAAAACTCTTTACCCATTCTCATTAGCTTTTATATGTTGTGACATGTCAGGGTGAAGTGTGACAAATGGTGGACAAAGGTGGCTGAGATGAGATTCTATCATAAGGAAAATAATACAAATTCTAAAATAAACACAAACAATAGAACAAATAATATTTTTCCAACAATCAAGATTTTGTTTAGTTTAGTATGTCTATATATTATGACTAAATCAAAGGACTAGATTATGCATATAAGATGATCCAAAGGTTCAAAATAGTTAACAAATGTAATATAATATAATATATATAATATAATAAATAAAAATATATAGGTTGATTTGATTTGATATTAAAAACTGTGAACCGAACCGAACCGAGCGATCTTCCAATTTTTGAAACCGAAACCGAATTGTCCTCGTTCAAAACCGAACCAAACCGACTGATTTGATTTGGCGCCGTGGTTTGGTGGTTCTGATTTACACCCCTACAGCTTATGTATATTTTAACTAAATCACTTTTCATGATCAATCGCAAGCACACCAATTAGTCACTCAAGAATGTCCTGTTGACCCAAACTTAGTGTTTGTTTGGTGGAGCGTTTTGACCAAAACATTAGTAAAAAACGCAGCGTTTTCTTTTTTAAAGTGTTTCAATGCAGCGTTTTAAAAACGCATCGTTTTAAAAATGGGCAGCGTTTTAAAAATGTGTTGCGTTTACAACTATTTTGTTTATAAAAATAGCATTTTAAAATGGTTTTCTAAACATGTTTACAGGAAAAAAATTACGTTTTGAAAATGCTGCGTTTTAAAAACGTTGCATTTAGAAAAATGTGCGTTTTCAAAACGTTGCACTAGACAAGGCCTTAGTATGTTTTAAGCCCTTCTATCTAATTTCTTTTTTTTATTAACTCCATATAATACCCTACAACTTTCCAAACCTGTTAAGACCTATAGGAAACGTTATCCCTTTCTTTCTCTCTCGTCGTTTTCTCCATCTCCATCTTTTGTCCTCTATTTTCAAATATTGTCACCATCTCCATCATTTTCTCCATCTCCATCTTTCATCAAGGTTTGTCTCTATCTCTTTTTGTTTATTTTTACAGCTTCAAACCTTAGGCTAAAATCCTAGGGCTTGATCGTGTTTCGTTCTCTCTGCATTTCTCTCTTTTTCAAATTCATTGAATTAATTAATCAACTCATGAATCGTTTTGATCGATCTAGGTTGTTTTAATCAACCATTAGGTCATTTTGATCAATCCTCAAGTCATTAATCGACTTAGTGCTTGTTTGGTGGAGCGTTTTGGTCAAAACGTTAGTAAAAATAGTGTTTTCTCTTTAAAAGTGTTTTAATGCAGCGTTTTAAAACGTAGCGTTTTAAAAATGTAGGAGCGTTTTAAAACGCTCCAATTTATAGCGTTTTAAAAATATGCTACGCTTACAATTACTCTGTTTATGAAAAATAGCGTTTTGAAATAGTTTTCTAAACGTGTTTACAAAAATAAAATTGCGTTTTGAAAAAGTTTCATTTTAAAAATTATGCATTTTGAAAAAACTGCGTTTTTAAAACACTGCACCAAACGATACCTTAATAAGAATATTTCAGAGTTTTCAAAGTAAAAGTGGTAGTATAAGATCTTTTGATGTATAACTGAAAAATAGTCAAATAGGGAAACTTTTAAGAAGATTATTCCTCCCTGTTAGGTTCTGTCGCTTTCCCTCCCTTTCATTATTTCTCAAACTTGGTTCTCTTTGCTTTGTTCTACCCTTCTTTTCTGAAACTAGCGTATGCACGTAAGTAAAATATTAAGGAAAAAAAATTTTAAAAAATAAATTAAGGAGAAGATCTAAAATATAAATATATCATTGTAAGAGTAATTATTATAGCTAGATTCTGAAAAACTTTGTTATACACAATATTTGTTGGATTTTTTATCTTTATCGCATATCAATATCTTTAGATCAGAACGAATTTGTTTCTCTAGAAAATGCGACATAAGTCCATGGCTGAAAATTGGCTATTTCAAAAAAATAGTTCTATATGTGGACAGTGATTGACCTTGACTCTTGTTAATTTTCATGACATACAATACTATCAATATGAATTGCCTCTTTGGAAACTGAAAGGAAACTTCACATGTGCTGCTGTCGATGACATTTTTTTGGATAAAAACTTCTTCTCCAACATTATTTTCATTTAAAAATCTATCTTCAACAGCGTGATTATCAAGTTTGGTAATTATTAGTTTTGTAACCTAAATATAAAAAAAAATTACTCTTTCAAATAAGCCGCTCACTCTAGATCTAAGGGTCACTCAATGTCTCTCATCCCTTATCTTGTGAACATGAGATGATTTCTTTTCATCATCCTCTAAACCTTCGATTTTTTTTTTTAAAAGTCATCACCGACTTATCCAAAGAAACCCTATTGCTTAATCAACCCATCATATTCGGATCTTTAAGATTTCATTTTTTTATATTTTAAATAAAATTTCACTAGTTATCTATAGTATTCGGCTTTATATTTTGATTATTTTATAAATTGTAGTGCTATTTATCTGTTATATTACTACACTTTTTTAAATACAGTTTAAAATACATATATGTTATTTTCAAATACAGATATGTAATTTTGGATTTGTTATTTTTTTAATATAGAGCTGGTTTGTTCCACCATTAATGAAAAATACTTTTATAATTCACAATGCTCAAGGTACTTTAATAAGTTGTATGGACAAATGCGTAGTTATTAAAAGTTTGGTTTGCAAAACAATACATCCTTTCTATTGTCGGATTTGTATCCCTTTTATTGTCCACTAACAAATACAGTTTAAAATAACAATATGTTTCATTAACATTAAAAGATGAAAATTTTAGATATTTTTTATCAGATCTATTTTTAATTTTTTTTATAAAATACATATGTTATACAATACATATCTCTAATTTTTAGACATGTTTTTTTAGATTCCGAGTAGAACAAAAAAAAACATCTTGAAAATTTTAATTTGTATTTATCATATATGTTTTTCTAATTTATTTTTAATGTAATTCATATATTTTAAAATAAAGATCTCTAATTTCTAGATTTTTTTAATTTATATTCCAAGTACAACATAAAATACATATCTCTAATTAAGATCTGTATTTATCAAATATATTTTTTAAAAATAGATATTTATAAAATAGGTCTTAAAATTAAAATCTTGCAATGATTTTATACTTATTTTATTTTTTGAAGAACATATTTCGTTTATCTTCCACTCAAGTTGTAAAATATATTCAAATAACAAAAAGACGGTGAGGATCCATATTTATTGTGATTAAATATGTATTATATAATAGTATACCCCAGGATCCATAATATTTACGACCATGATCCATATTTTTTGCAGTTTGCTGTTGAATTAAATTGAATATGTATTTTTTATGTCAGGCTCTTGAACTATATTGAATATGTATTGTAAAAAATATATATGGGTGCCCTTATTGTGATTTCATTTATAAAAAAAACATATTTATTTTATTTATATAGATATACAAATGGAAGTGGTTCACTTACCAATAAATGTTTCACCTTTCGGCTCTATTTACTATGCATTCAATTAATTTGTTTTCAAAAAATGAAGAGTTTTCCCAGCAATATAAATTGAAATAAAAGGGGGTGAAAAACATGAAAACTTACATTTTCAAGGCAGGACACAATTTTTGATACTTTTTGTTTTTAGAAATGTGTTTTTGGCGAAAAAAATGCTATATATAGTAGTGCTATGTGCTTCTGCATATATATATATATATATATATATATATATATATATATATATATATATATATATGAGGTGGTCTTCTGTAAGACAGTCTTACGGATCCTTATCCGTAAGGCGGATCTATCCTAGTTAATGGGGTAAAATTCAGAAATCTCAATGCAACCCCTTAGTTTTTGAAAATTACAATGCCACCACTTATGTTTATATATGTAAAGTGTCACTTTTTACTATTAGCAGTGTCACTTTATAGTATAAAATGTGTCACTTTTAGCATTAGAAGTGTCACTTTGTATTTTTAATGAAAATTATAATTTTTTTCAGTAAAAAAGTCTTACTTTTTAGGTTTAAATGTGTCATTTTTAGTCTTGAAATGTGTTACTTTCATTTTGAAAAGTGTCTCATTTTTTTATAAATGAAAATCATTACGTTTGACATTAAAGTGTTACTTTATAACATTAAAAATATCAATTATTAGCATTAAATGTGTTACTTTTGACCGTATAAGTGTCATTTTGCCTTATAAACAAAAATCGTCGTTATGGACCTTAAAAGTATCACTTTTATCATTGAATATGTCACATTTTAGTATTAAATGTGTCACTTTTGGCAGTCAACGTTAGTTTTAAAATGACACTTTTAAGTATTAAATGTGTCATTTTTTAGTATTAACTATTAAGAGTGTCATAATTACCATTTTTTGATAATTTACATCAAATATCAAACACATTGAATACAAATTATTTTTCATTTTATCAAAGATTTATATTTGTAAAATGAACAAAAATGTAGTCAAGTTTATAACTAAAAACAAAAAAAAAATATTACTCTAGTTATTACCTCCCTCTGCGCCTCGCTGGTTAGATTTCAAAGCTACAATAAATTAAAGGTCGGTGAGTGGTTTTTTAGGCCATTAAGAGTGTCACTTTTATGTCACTTTTATTATTAATAGTGTTATTTTGTATTTTAATGAGAATTATAATAAATTTCCTTTTATAGTACCACTTTTAACATTAAAATGTGTCACTTTTAACCTTAAAATGTGTTACTTTTGTCTTTTCAATGTATCGGATTGACTTTAAACATGTCATTTCGTTAAAGTCTATTAGGGTCAGTCAAGTATCTCAAGGCAATTGATGCCAACGTAGCTAACAAAAGATTAAACTGTAAAGCGTATGAAACATAAGAATTTCGACGGTTAACTTTGAAAGTACAAGGGCATCAGAACAAAATAACACATCTCGCCAATAAAACTTAAAAACTGGGAGATGTTGAAGCCAATACCACCGCGCTAATTTCCAAACCTAAAAAGTTTCACCGTGGACTATCTCAACTAATTTATTTTTGTGATCTCTTGTAATATATTATTTATTTATTATGATCTGTGAATTTCTAAATAAAGCTCCGTCTTATAAATTTAAGATCCGTAAAATCGTCCTACACAAGTATTTAATTATATACGAAGAGTAACATCGAACCATCTTCTTACTTTTCCTGCCAGTTTTGTAGCCTTATTCGTTTGTTGATAATTCAGCTGTTTTCTTATTTGAAAGAGGTAAAGACAGCTATTATTAATAAATTCGGTTTATATAGTGTTGGTGGTTTTAATCAATTGGGTTATCCAAAAAAAATCCTCTCTTACGTGTACAATGAGTAGTATCGTTTCGGTTCGGGTAAAAAATCATGTTTAAAAGTTAATTTTTTTAAGAAAAATGATAATCTTAGTAGCTTATTAATAATATAATAACACTTTTTATGTTTTAATTTTTAAAATTAGATTCTTTAAGTAAAATATTTTAAAATAAAATAATAAATTATTTGTTCTGATCGAAAGATGTAAAAAGTAAAGCTAGCTATATGAAATATAATAGTATAACCGTCATTTTTTACATAAATTAAATATTCATTATTTGACTCTAAAATTACTTACTTCCTCATTCCACCTAAAATTAAATATTCTTTATTACGAAAACCAAAAGATCTATATATATATATATATATATATATATATATATATATATATATATATATATATATATATATATATACTCTTTAAGTGTGATAAATTAAATAATGGAATGCGCATGGGACATGGGGTGTCCCACCTCGCCACATTAATTAACTAACGTATTTTCTTGCGAAAGCCGGGGAAGATATATGTAGTTGTGGCTTTGGACTCTTGTAGTTGTGTAGATCTAAACAAAAAAAGCAGTTGAGCTCTAATACTTCGTTCCTTTATAAATATAATTGTCTTCTTTTTTTTTAAATTTCAAAATAATTATTTTTTTAAAAAAAATATTTATAAAAAACATTTTTACCATTTATACTTTTATTTTTTCTACCTATTTTATTTATTGACACATGTTCAAAAATATTTAAAAAAAATTATATATTACACTAATAATTATAATACATCAATTTTTTTTATACGATATGTCAAATCTAAAATAACGATTATTTGAAAACAGTTGCAGTCAGTGGCGGAGCCACCTTATGAAGTAATGGGGCCATGGCCCCTGCAGCCTCTTAAAGTTTTTGTACTACTTTAATGTATAAATCATTAAGCTCGGCTATTTTTGGCAAAAACAATTACACACTATAACCCCTGCAAAGATAAAATTCTGGGTTCTAACTTCTAAGTAGTATCTGTTAAACTTTTATACATGCATGAATTTCAAACATAAATTATTTTCTGGAAATTTATGATATTTTAATAAAACTCAAAATCTTGAAATACATAATTTTTACGATTCAATGTACAAATGCATGTAATAGAAACTAATCTGGATCCATGATATCGACTTACAACTGTTATGAAAAGCGAAATTTTCGACCTTATCTTTTTTTTAATTTCTCCTTAATGGCGATGAGAGTTTCCTTTAATTTTCCTTTACTTTTTGGAGACCACTCTTAATTTTTTTTCTTCATATCACTATGTATTACCGATTCACAGTTCCCTTTTATATAAGGAGAGAGCACTTTATTATATTTTAGATTTATTAACATGCAAGGAAATCAAAAAATCTCACCTTCATATGTTCACCGCCCCAAAAGCAATGATGGGCTGCCGATCAACATTGACAAAGTCAATGATAATTATCTCTAAAGGAAAATATCATACATACACATATGTCCATTATTATGTATATATTATGTATAATTTTTAAAGGCATAGGAAGAGGGAGTACCACTTTAAAACTCTCAAACTTTAACATAATTTTACTCTCACTTAACCATCAAAGTGAGACACTTTATTGCGAAAAAATTGAGAGAGACTGCAGTCTTTTAAAAATATAGAACTACCAATACATAACCAATTGAATACCAATTGTGTATCGATCAAGAGGATAACTAAATTTAAAAACAATGATCAATAATCAAATCATGTTCTTCCTTCATACAACATTTTGTTGGGTTCGTTGTTCTTGTGAAAATAAACTAAAGGTAAAAATCATTACTTCCAAATTAATTTGTAAGAAATTTTTGCAAGTCATCTTCCTCTCCGAATGGTTAATTTACAATCCTTCAAACTAATAATGTTTGGAATCCATGAAATTAATTCAATGTATATTTTCTCTTTAATCAAATAAGGAAACTTGGTTGAATATTGAATCAAATTATTATATATTTTCAGGTTGTAAGTTGCATCCCTTTTATTATGGGATAAATCCAACATTATTCCCACGGTTGGCCCATATGATGATTTGAGGATTTAACAACTTTAAGTGTATACAACGTTAAATCCACTTTAATGTCAATTTGACTTTCTTTTAATTAAGTCAAACTAATCGGATCATGACGGTTACACATCATTTAATCGATATGTTCCCTTCCAAGTATCACAAATTAATTCAACTTAACTTTAACCTTAATGGGTAAAACATAAGCCTCAACTTTACTATTTTCAAAGAAGACTAAACATTTCTTACATTAAACTGTACAATGTAAATAAGCAGAAACATAAAACATTTACATGAGCTCAGAGTGTCATAACCTAAAGAGCAAAACAACTGTTATGTATATATATACACATACATGCCCATTATGTTAACAAGGACTTTTCCATGATACCCATCCTATCGACATGACCATGAAATGTCTTAGGAGGTAATCCTTTTGTTAACGGATCTGCTATCATCATGTCGATGCTAATATGCTCTATAGACACTCTTTGTTTTTGCACTTTTTCTTTAACAACCAAGTACTTTAATTCCATATGTTTAGCACCTTTAGAGTACTTGTCGTTCTTTGAGAAGAAAACAGTTGCGGAGTTATCACAATAAATTCTCAGCGGCTTAGCTATACTGTCGACAATTCCAAGCCCTGAGATAAAATTCCGCAACCACAATCCATGAACCGTGGCCTCAAGCATGCCACAAATTCGGCTTCCATAGTGTGGCGAGCAATGATGCATCGCTTTCCACTCCTCCATGAGAGCTCCTTGGCTAAAAGGAACAAATAGCCAAATGTTGACTTTTTGGAGTCAACACATCCGGCATAATCAGAATCTGAATAACCGATAACATCGAGGTGATCAAACCTCCTGTAAGTGAGCATGTGATCTTAGGTGCCTTGTAAGCACCGAAGAACTTTCTTTGCGGCCTTCCAGTGGTCTATTCCGGAATTACTTTGATATCGACCCAGCATTCCAACAGCAAAGCTGATATCAGGTCGAGTACAAGTCTGTGCATACATTAAACTCCCAACCACTGAAGCATATGGAATATAGTTCATTTCCTTCCGTTCCAAATCATTTATGGGACATTGCATTAGACTGAACTTGTCCCCTTTCTGTATTGGAACTATCCCCGCCGAACAATTCTCCATTTTGAATCTCTCTAGAACTTTATCAATATAGGCCTTTTGAGACAATCCTAACAATCCATGTGACCTGTCACGGAATATTTCTATTCCTATCATATAGGATGCCTCACCGAAATCTTTCATTTCAAAGTTCTCAGAAAGAAATTCATTTACGTTATGTAACATTCCAATAACATTTGCAGCAAACAATATGTCATCGACGTACAAGACCAATAGTATGAACTTGCTCCCACTAACCTTCATGTAGATACACCGATCAACGGTGTTCTCCGTGAAGCCATAAGATGTCATGGTATTATTGAATTTCAGATACCATTGACGGGAGGCCTGTTTCAGTCCATATATTGACTTCTTTAATTTACACACTAAATTTTCTTTTCCTGTGGTCACAAACCCTTCTGGTTGGTCCATATAAACTTCCTCTTCCAACTCACCATTTAGAAAAAGTGGTTTTAACATCCAATTGGTAAAGCTCTAAATCATAATGAGCTACCAAAGCCAAAACAATTCTTAAAGAGTCCTTCTTTGATATTGGGGAGAAGGTCTCCTTATAGTCAATGCCTTCTTTCTGTGTATAACCCTTAGCTACAAGTCTGACCTTATACCTTTTGAGTCATGTTTGGTCTTAAAGACCCATTTACAACCGACTCTTTTAGAACCTTCAGGTAACTCTACTAAGTTTCAAACCTCATTGTCATACATCAACTTAATTTCTTCTTTCATGGCATTGATCCATTTTTCTGAATTGTTACTATTCACCGCTTGACCAAATGAGACTGGATCCTTGTTAATGCTCAAGTCAAGTCGCATTCATGCTCAAAATTATACACCACATAGTCATCAGGAATAGCTGATCTTTTCTGCCTTACAGACCGTCTTAAAGCTACTTCTTGTGGTGGTTCATTAATATCTTGTTCAGCTGCGACTAGAGCCGTCAAAATGGACCAAACCCGTTGGGTTGGTCCGCCCCGCCACATTAAAAAGGTGGGTTGGGTTTTAAAAATATGACATCTATAACCAAGCGGGTTGCGGATTAGGCGGGGCGGGCGGGTTGGTCATTTTTTACCAATTATAATATACATATATATATACATGTATATTCCAAATTTCCAATCACTCATCATTTACTATAGTATATTTATATATATATATATATATATATATATATATATATATATAACTTGTAATTTGTTTTGTCTTGTGAACATTAACTTAAGTTGTTCTCGTATGTTGTTTGACCGTGATACAACAATTTGAACAACAACTTCAGAATATCGTGTAATGACATTTTACTCGAATTTCCTCGAATGTCAATTTCACGTGGTTTCCCACTCCCACCGATTGAGCCATTTTCTATGAACCGAGCATTTCCAAGTGATAAATAGAGCGACTCAACTATTCTCATACTATGGTTAGACAACAAGGTGGGTTGGGTTGGGTCCTATTTTCGGGTTGGTCCGCCCCGCCCGCCACCTCTTAGACTTTTCAGATAGCCAATAAAATATCCACCGATCGTCCCTAGCATCAAGTTTCTCAACTTTCATGTGGATTATATACTTTACTTTGGGCAACCCCAAACATGAAGATGCCTCAAACTAGGTTTCCTACCGTCCATAACTCATAAGGTGTTTTAGGGACAGCTTTACTAGAACCCTATTGAGGGAGATACACAACGGTCTTTAATGCATGCATCCACATTGATAGGGGTAAGGAACAATCATTTAACATACTCCTAACCATATCCATTAATATACGATTTCGTCTCTTAGCAACACCATTCTGCCGAGGAGTCCCGGGCATTGTATACTGTGCACAAATGCCACGACTTTCAAGGAACTTTGCAAATGGACCTGGACATTGTCCCTTTTCAGTAAATTTTCCGTAATACTCACCACCTCTATTTGACCTCACTATTTTTACTTTCTTATCTAACTGCCTTTCCACTTCATTTATGAATACCTCGAGGATGTTCACTGAATGAGACTTTTCATGCAGTAGATAAACATAACCATAACATGAGTAGTCATCAATAAAGATAATGAAATATTGTTCGCCGCTCCAACTTGGAACGTCAAAAGGACCACAAATATCAGTGTGTATTAGCCCTAAGAGTTGAGTGCTTCTTGTGGCTATGTGGTTTTAGTCTGTTTTCCTTTAATACAGTCCACACATACATTCCAGCCACTAAAATCCAATTGAGGAAGAATTTCACTTTTCATCAACCTCAATAACCTTTCTTTGGAAATGTGACACAATCTTTGATGCCATAAGTAAGTTGAACTTTCATTTGGTGTACTACGTTTAATGTCCACATTACTTTCAACATGAAACAAAGATTCAGCAAAATCGTTGTTAAGATTTACACGATAAAGTGAGTCACACAACTTTCCTGACCCACAAAAACAGTCATCTTTGCCCCTCGTCCTTGAAAAATGCCTTATTGTAAATTGTTCATAATTAATGAATTTGACAGCAGATGTATGAAAAAAAAAAGATCTATGGCACCAATGTAAGCAACACACGAGCATCAAATAAAACTGTTGAGAGTGGCAACAATGCCAAGTCCTTTGGACGGAGCGGAGGAGGATTGAGCTCGCAAGTTGTAGAAGTTGGTTGGACCTCGAAAGGGGTGTGTGGGTCTTAACCCCAGGGGTACAGACTTTTGGGAATATCGCATCAACACGGTCATGTCAGTATTGACAAGGCAACTGCATTGGCTAAAGCGATCGCGTCACGAGGGGAAGGCGAATGCGTTGGATTATTGGGTAGCCCCAATAGTTGAAACAGTCGCAATAAGCAACCGTGTTGTTTCAACAAGGTCTTCCAGAAGTTGAAGCGATCGTGTTAGAGTGACAATCATTTTTTCTTGTTTCCTTATTTGTGTATGTCTAAGGTTTGGTATGATATCCTACATGTAATTGTAACCCTAGAATGGTAATAAGGTTGGTGTAAATACCCTAATTTTGTACATTTAATTTATATTGTCTTATAATTATCACGAAATGAACTAGTGCTTTCTTTTTATATGATTCAAGATATCAAAGAAGAAAAGTAAGAAATCAAGAAAAATGAAGAAAAGAAAACAAAATCAAAAAAAGGAAGAAAGAAGTAAAAGAGAAAAAGAAAAAAGGCAGCATTAGCTGAGGTGACAATTTGTGCTATCGTGTTGTGTTCGTGTCTCACTATTATATTTTCATGTTATCTATCTTATTTGATCGTAAATATGACAATAAATATTATTTTAAATATATTAACAATTTCATGCCTTTCGTATCATGTCGTATTATACTGGTCTTATCGTACCATTTGTCTTTATAATTGTGTCGTGTCAGTCACTGACACCCAGGCCATTAGCCATCGCCCACCCCTTCTTTCACCCCAATTTCCTAAATTTCAAACCAATTAAAACCTCTCATCATCACTTCTTAATTCCTACTCCATCAACTCACCATCAAAACCCACTAATTCCCTCTGATAAACCGGATTCCTCTCACTCATTCTCGATCTCCCCATCATTTCATACACCAATACTGCTAGGTTTATCACTAGTTTTACCATTATTATTACCACCAAGATTTAGTGAAGGCAAAGGTATCTTTTACTAAAACATATTTGATCTTCACCAAAACTTAATGGTAACAATATTAGTAAAATAGTGACAAACCTAGCATTTTTGTTCATACACCCCCTTCCTAATTCCTCCACTACTCCCTTCCTCCTTCTCCTCCATTTTCATAACAAAGTTTTCATTTTCTTAATCTTCTTAGTAGGATTTGTAGTATTGTTACTTCTTGTAAAAATGTAGTCATCAAACTATTTAGTAGTTTTACCTCATAAATATTTCAAAATGTAGTAGTTTTTGTGTTTAGTATAAATTGTAAATATTAGTAGTTCTTTTGGTATTTGGTGTAAATTGTGTAAATATTTATGTTTCATTTTGATTTCATTCATTTTCTTTCTAGAATAGCTCTAAAAAATGATGACTTTTTTCTTATGTAATGTGATGTAGCAAAAATGCAGCTTGGGCCGTTCATGTGATAAGTAGGATATCTAGGCTTGATCTGCTTCCTTGAACCTGATTAAGATCACGAAAACACCTTAGTGGAAGTGCAAGACTTGCCCTCGCGAAACCACTCCGGTGTGAAAGTAAGTATCATGTAAGAGAGTCAAAAAGCAATTTGACAGAGGTTTTAGGCTCAAGAAAGAGTGTGTATCTTGTTTGTGGTTTATGAAAGGGTATTTATAGGCCCCTAATGATGTAGAATCCGGGTGGGATTTAGTTTCCATAGCTACCCAGCCAATCAAGGATGGAATCCCTAAATTGTAGGCATGATAGGCGAGCTGGTCGCGTGAATGTAAGAGCAGATAAGGTAAGTGTCCTGCTCGAATAAGGAAACATTTGACTTGTCTTGAGGATCAAGCTCCTAGAGTTTTCCTGCTCGATGTGTGCCCGGGCGAGCAAGGCTCTACCTGGCTATATCGTGTAGGTTGATTATAGACAAGTGTAGATCCCGGGCGTGGCCCCTGGTCGGGCAGGCAAGGCCTGTGTCCGACCCAGGTTTAGACAGGAGTTGTGTTTACTCATTGCTCGATACCTTGGTAGCTCTGTCCGCTAGGCTGGTAGGTCTCATAATAATTTTTAAGTTTTGTCTTCTTTTCAGTTGTGTAGTGTGCATTCATCTGATATTTACAAAATCTCAAAGCATATATAAATTCATTTGCATACTGTCCACTTCATACATTGAATAAGTTCCATATTGACACCGTACCATAAGTACGGACACAAATCTAGTGATAATTTAAACTAAGACGGACTCAAACTAAAAAAACAAACAAAGTCGGGCCCATGAGTATTTTTTATTTTTTTTATTTTAAATATTATAGAACTACATTTCAAGATTTATTAAAAACAATCGTAAGTATTTTTATTCACTTATTTCTTATTTATAATAATAGTAAACTATTCAATATTTTTTAATAAATACCATTTTTTACGAATTATTTTTTTATATTGATTTTGTTTTTAATTAGTTATATGCACATGGACTCTGTCTGACTTATGAATAGCTTGCCTAGAAATTTGATTTCTATTTTATTTTTGTGTGATATTTAATAGTTATATGGCTTTGGTATGTAATTAGTTATATGCCATTTATATGTCATTTTCGAATTTAGTTCTCCAAATAAAAAAGTAAACTCAATTGGAATAGTTTCTGTCAATATCATTAAACGATATTTCTCAAATTCAATTTTTTTTTTTTTGGCATAAACAGAACATAAGTGATTCCATTTTTGAAAAGTGAGTTTTGGTGGAAAATTTCTAAAAATTTATGCACTTATGTTTTTATATATACTACAACACAACCGTGTAATGCAGGTTCAATGTTGATATAAATAAAACAATATAAAACGTTAATAATAACCATATAACCGGGTAATTATATGAAAAATCATGAGTTCAATATGCATATGAAACAAATTATAGAAAATTATGTTAATAAAAATAATAACTTTTTAAACATATCTTTAAATTGATATTGAAGTGATATGTCCTTAATCAAAACAGTTTACTTTGTATAGTAAAAATTAAAGTTAATCATAGAAAATTATAATCAAAGCACTCGTGCGATGCACAAAGCCTATATTCATATCAATACAATAGTTAAAACTTTAGTGCTAATAAAATACACAAATGATTACAACATAAAGATTATGAGTTCGATGTGTAGAATTGAATATCATAATTTTGTAACATTAAATTAAGATTATTTTGTTTGGCTCTCATGTAGAGTTCAATTAAAAATCTAAACGTATAAGCAAATTAATAGAAATAAAAATTAATGAAAATCAAGAGTCTTTAGGTTTAAAAATGTTTGACCTTTGGTAAAAAAAAAATTATAGAATAAAAATATTAAGAATTTCAGTTCAATTCTAATTATAATATTTTTTCTGGATATAAACAATAAAATTTATATTGAAGCCCACAATTCCAATTGTAAACAATGGAATTGAGGTCTCACTTTATCTCATTTTCCACTCTGGAGTCTCAACAAAATTTAAATTCACTGATGTGTTTCTCGTATTAAAAAATGATATTAAAATATATACAAATAAATATATATTAATAAAAGTTACATTAATATTAAAAAATTGATAGAGCATATAATATCAGACAAATGGAAAATTGTTTGTGATATACTAATATGTTTTGTCATAAAAGCTTAAAAACTTCAAAATTAGTAATTTTTAAAAAATAATTCAAGTATTATGGTTCAATTTAAAAATCAGACATAAAGAAAAAATACTTAAAATAGTATATAACCAAGGAAAATAAAATGTAGGATATGTGTCAAGGATTATGAACCAAAAATTCAAACGATCGATGGATAGACATCGAAAAATTTGGTTTAAACCGTGCTATGGATAACTTTTGGACCGCGGCCGGGTAAATACTCATAATACCACGTTGTTTTAGTTAATGTATATAAACAAAAAAAAACACTTTTACCCTAGTTTCAGCACACATTACAATATTTTTTTTACACATTATTTGTAGCGATGACCAACTTCAAGGTTACCACCTAAAGAAAGTCTGACAACGGAAGCTATGACCACCGATTTACCGAAAACTTGTTGGTATATTCATATTTCCAAAAATATTTCAAAAACTATATTTAACTTCAAAACTCGTATATTAATTTTAATTCGTGATTTAGTTCAACTAACAAACAAATTCAATCTGAATGTTGATTAATTTCATCATCAGTACTTTTTTTATATCTAATTTTTTTAGCATGTATAATTAAGTAAATAAAAAATCAGAAATTATCAGGTTTCTATTTTTTTTACATGTAGCTAGATGTCTCAAAAAATTGGCCCTATCTCGATTTATAGATTTTTTTTTACAATAATAACTTTGGTTATGATGAAATAGAGAAAAAAATTGTCAGATTTTGGTAATGTTATTAATTGATTGTCTGTGAATTAATTTTACTTCAAAATTCAAAGTGTGTGTATATGATTTAGTTTCAAAATCGTTGTTTTATTTCATCTTTATTTTTCCTAGCCTAGATATTGATGTAAAGAAATTGACAAAAAAAATTTGGTTTTGTTATCTCTCATATTTCTACCAAGCATATTTTTCTTAATATACTAAATAAGAAGGCGAAGAGGTTTTGGAATCATTTATCCAATCAACCATAATAATGATATTTTCTATTTTTAATTTCCAATACAAAAAGTGGCTTATATACAAATTAGAAGTGTTTCTAAATTTAGTAAGTCACTTTTGGCGGGAACTTTCCAAAACTTACCTCTTTCCTTTTTATATATATATATATATATATATATATATATATATATATATATATATATATATATATATATATATATATATATATATATATAGATTACTTTAGAAATTTATTTCAAAAACAGGTAAATTCACCAAATCTATTCAAATTATGTTATTTCAATTCTATTCAAGGATGTAAATATTATTTTATATATCGTTGAGTGTTTAAAATTATACACCCATTGTGTTTTAATTACCAAATTATAAAATATATGCATGATCACAAAATATACTTAATGTGTTTTCATATGCAATAGATTCATTTTAAAGTCAATCTTAACACCCTTCATATTATAAGAGAGATAACATGTTCAATGCATTTGTTCAATATTAGTTTTTCATTAAAAAAATGTTTCAATTCCCAAAGCAAAAAATGCAACTAAACAAAATAATAATGTTGCCATTTTTGGAAAGTAAATTTTGGTGAAAATTAACTTTTCAAAAATTGCATGGCTCTTTATATATATATATATATATATATATATATATATATATATACATATATATATATATATATATATATATATATATATGTATGTATATATATATATATATGTATGTATAGATGAGTGCATGCAAATCAGTAGGCTTGATATCAACTTTGTCAGTTTGAGTTTTCAACCTTTGTTTAAATAAAGTGTTTCATTTAAGTCACTTTTTAACGGTTAAATGTTTATTTCATATTGTTCACTTTTGACTTTATTTTGTTCACTTGAGTTGGCCCACGTTGACTAGAGTTGATCATGTTTAGATCGACTTTGGTTTATTTGCTAATTTTGTGTGTACATGTTATCTTTTACTCGTTATAGTTTGATCATTGATCAATCATTAGGAATTTAAGCATGTTTAACAATTATTTGATATCAAAAGGATGAATTGAGTATATAACTCCTTCCTGAATTGTAACTTAACCCTCAAACCATAGAATTTATGTTTTCCTACGTTTCCTTTATAAATGGAGGTGTCAACTCTTTGTACATATTTTGATAATTCATTCGAGGTCGATTGCATTCAACGCGCAAGTTTTGAACCAACTCGTTCTTCACACGAGAGCGAGGGGTCGAAATGGGATTCTCACAGTTGGTCATAATAAAATTTCGAAAGTTCATTTATCACAATCTCTCTCTCTCTTCTCTTTCAATCGATCTTGCTATTACTGTGCAGTTGGTTGCAATTACTTCCATTGTTCACAACATGTCTTTAGGTATGAACCTTAGGCTTCTAAATAGTGTTGGGTGTAGTGTAACCACAAGGAGATTCAAGATTCTTCTAATTCCTTGCAAATATTTCATTCGCTCTAACATTATACTATTTTTGGATATATCACTTAAAGATTTCACTTTTAAACATTGTCTACAATCTTTATAAGTATTTTAAGTATATCATCCACATTGATATAAACATGTTGATTATACATCAATCATTTTTATAATTATGAGTTTATGATAAACTCTAATAATACTTATATATCATTTAATAATTATATTTATATATCACTTAATTATTAGACTCGTGTTCGGGTAGGCTTGTTAAGGGAAAGGGAATTGAAGAGTATTTTATTGCAATGAAGAGGAAATTCTATCAATCAATTTTCAAGTATCCTTGAACTCATGTTTGGAGACAATCATTTACCATAGCAGATGGAGGTAAGGTTTTATGCAATAAACAAGGAAATAAAGAATAAAGATCTCAGAAGGAAAAACCTGTCAGAATTTAATTGTGCATGTTTGAAAAGATGGTTATGTTGTTGAAATGGGTAATTTGTGAATGGGTCAGAAAAATCACATGAATTACTATTTTGTTTTACTACTCACTTTGGTAGCTTAAATTACTATTTTATCTTATTATTCACTTTAATCTTTTAAATGACTAATCATAATAGATAACACAATTGATGATCGTTTAAACGACTCCCTTAGGAGATTTACACAAGTCATGGTCGGTTAAACAAATCTTCATCGTCGTTTAAACGTCTCATTTTAATAATTTACATAGTTTATAGTCATTTTAATGATTCATATCGGTCGTTTCTGTTAGAGAATAATATCTTTTAATTATTCTTGTTGATTTGTAATGAGTAATTAGTGGTAATTACCTTGTAGAGTTCTTTCCTAATTGTATTACCTTCCTTGTATAGGTTTCTTGTATCCTACTCATAGTATAACCCTAATTGTAAATCCCCCTATAAATATGTGATTTATTCAATGGAAAGGTTATGCCATTATTCCTAAACTTTAACAGTTTCAACATGGTATCAGAGCTCTGCTCCTAAAACATTCTTCCTCTTTCCTCTAGCGCGCCTCACCCCCACAATGGCTAACGGAAATCACTCCTCACGTCAAAAACCCTCTTGATCCCACCCGAACCTTCGACCTCATCAATATCTCCCATCACAACATCACCAAACTCACCTCTACCAATTACATAGCTTGAAACTCCAAGTTGAGGCCACCCTCATTGGCTATGACCTCTACAAGTTTGTAGGCGGTTCACATCCATGCCCGCCTCCCACCGTCCTCACCAAGGATGCCCAAACATCCAGGGCGTTCCCACCCTAAACCCACTACCCTTGGATTCGCCAAGACAAACTCCTCTTTGGAGCTCTTGTTGGCTTCACATGCGCTCCCACAGTTCCTACGATCCAACAGGCCGCCCTTTTCGTGAAGCACAGGGACATCTGGCTCATACCTATGCTTTCGCCCAACTTCGCGGTCACATTAAGCGAGATCAAAGATTACCTCAGCGAGCAACCAAGGGTAGTCGATCGATCACAGAGCTACATGCGATCTGTCAAAAGTCGGGCGATGAACTTCTTGCTCTAGGCAAACCTCTTGACCACGAGGATCTCATTGAGACCATCCTCGGTGGTTTGGATGATGACTACCGCCACATCGTGGATGTGGTTGAAGGACGGGATATCTCCATATCGTTTGATGAGCTTCATGAAAAACTCATCAATCGCGAGCTTCTTTTGAAGCGGTCTCGGCCTTCGTCCTTCGCACCTACTTGGCCAACCTGGCACCAAGGAGCACTAGCTCGGCGGCTCGGCAATCCTCCTCGCAAGCTTCGGTATCGGCCGCCCTCGCAACCTCGGCCACCTTCCCAACCCTCGGCATCGCTCACGGCGGCCGTATGCGGGCAAGTGTCAAGCATGTCGCCAACGGGCCACTCGGTTACTGGCTGCCCAAACTTTCAGCGATCGCCACCACCTCATGCCGCTACTCCCGGCTCGGCAAGTGGCTCCAGTGGCAACCACGGGCTCACCTTGCAACCACGGCGGAACTGCAGGGACACCTGCTGCTACTCGATAGTGGTGCCTCTCATCATGTCACTAGCGACCTCGGCAATCTCGCTACACTCCAACTACAGGCATGGATGACATGGTCATTGGTGATGGTCTTGGGTTAACTATCTCCAAAGCGGTTTCTCCTCCCTTCATACACCCTCACACACTTTTTCCCTTCTTAATGTTACGTTTGTTCACGACATGAAAAAAGAATCTTATATCCATATCTCAATTTTGCATCTCTAATAAAACCTCTATTGAGTTCTTACCAACTTCTTTTCATGTGAAGGATCTGGCGGCGGGGAGAATCTTGTTGGCCTGAGGGATCCCAGGGCGGTGGTGTGTATGAATGGCGACCACGTCTCTCCCGCCCCACCCCTCTGCGTGTCGGCTCAAAGTCTCTCATCGGGGCTGGCATCATCGTCTTGGCCATCCGATCGGTCCCATCCAAAGTCGGATATTATCTAGCTTAGGTTTAGCATTAGACACCTTTGCTCGCGCTCCTCCTCATTGTAATGATTGTCTTTCTAATAAAAGTCATAAAATTCCTTTTCATCAAAATACTATTGTGTCTACTCTCCCTCTTCAAACTATTTATCTTGATGTTTGGACCTTTCCCTTCCCTCTATTGATGGGTTCAAATACTATGTGATCTTTGTTGATCACTATACTCATTACATCGGCTTTACCCGCTCGGACTCAAATGAGGTTGCCACCATCTTTCCCAAATTCAAAGCCTTAGTGGAAAATTATTTTAAAACAACCATCGTCACCCTTTACTCGGACAATGGTGGCGAGTATATGGGGCTTGCAGGGACTGCGGCTTGGCCGCCTACACGTCGCTCATGGCATCTCTCACCTTACCTCGCCCCTCCTACACCCCTGATGGGTTCTCGGAATGTCGCCATCGCCACATTGTTGAGGCGGTCTCTCCGCTTCTCTCGTGCTTCTCTTATTTGCCCTTGCCATACAGGTCGTTTGCTTTCCAACCGCGACCTATCTCATAAATCGACTACTACGCCCACCGCTTGCTCGCGGTCTCCCTACCATAAACTTTTTGGCTCTCTGCCGAACTACGCCAAGCTTCGTGCTTTTGGTTGTCTCTGTTATCCTTGGCTCAGTCCTTACTCGCGCCCCAAACTTCGATGTTCGCTCCACTGTGTCTTCCTTGGTTACTCGCTCACTTTCGAGTGCCTATCTCGCTATGATCGAGCACCACCAAAATTTGTACATATCGCGTCATGTTCGCTTTGTCGAGTCCACCTTTCCCATGTCCACCGGCCACCATTACCTGCGAGACACCTATGATAGTGAGTCTTGGCTCCCCCCTCATGAAGCCGCTGTCCTCATACACACCGAGTAAATGCTCGCTCGGTACCCTACCGGCGTAGTGGCTCTGCCACTAATCGAGAATTGGTTGATCTCGGCTCGCCCAGCCCCATGACCTCCCACATCGGCTCTTGTCCCACAGGATATACCGCACTTCTCCTTGTCCGTGCATTGCTCCATCCTCCTCGGCCACGGCTCCCGCTCGCGGATTGCACTTTATCCGCTTTCGGCCACCCTCGGCCACCGATCGCAGTGCAGGATCACCCGGTGCCTTCGAGGTGCGCTTACATTGGTTCCCATGGGCCGCTCGGCTCACCCGGCGGCACGGCACATCCTCCGTAGTCACTCGCTCCAAAAACAACATCTTCAAACCGAAGATCAAAATGAGTCTTCGGCTCGGCTAGCGATTAGACGATGAACCCACATTGTGTTACTCGAGGCTCTCGAGGATGTGAAGTGGCGTCGAGGCCATGTCGAAGAGTTTGATGCCCTTGCTCAAATGGAACTTGGGATCTAGTCCCTAGAAGATGCTTTCGCAATATAGTTGGTACGTAAGTGGATCTACAGGTATCAAGAGACATCTTGATGAATGCTTGTTGATCGCCTACAAGCTCGCCTAGTCGCCAAGGGCTTTCACCGGCGACCGAGGGGTTGACTACCACGAGACTTTCGGCCGGTGGTTAAGCAGGCCAGACCTTTATTCGTCTTGTTCTACTACGGCTGTTTGTCAAATGGGCTCTTCGTCAGCGGATGTCAACAATGCCTTTCTTCAAGGCAACTGTCAGAGGTATTCATGGCTCAACCGCCTTTGGGTTTTTGCTTGATAAGGACAAACCTCAACATGTGTGCCGACTTAGCAAGGCTATTTATGGTCTCAGCGAGCTCCCAGAGCATGGTAT
The DNA here is from genome assembly GCA_013146195.2 of Codonopsis lanceolata. Taxonomy (NCBI): domain Eukaryota; kingdom Viridiplantae; phylum Streptophyta; class Magnoliopsida; order Asterales; family Campanulaceae; genus Codonopsis; species Codonopsis lanceolata. Next base: position 34,048,507 of record CM028383.1, read on the forward strand.
AATGAGCTGCGTCGGTTTCTTCTTGCCTCACGGCTTCCAAAACTCGATGGTCGACACATCGTTGTTCATCCTTTGTCTCGGGCACCATCATCTATCTCCTTGTATATGTGGATGACATTATTGTCACTGCAGGCAACGACCACCATGGAGTTCGAGACTTTCATCTCTATGCTCATTACTCGCTTTTCTCTCAAGGACCTTGGTGATCTTCACTACTTTCTTGGGGTTGAAGTTGTTAAGCGCCCAAGTGGTCTTACTGCCTCTCGAGGGTATATATCTGATCTCTTTCGCTCGCAGCGGGCATGGCCGATGCTCGCCCGAGCTACGCCTCTTACTACCTCGCCTACCTTGACTCTTCACACGAGGCAACTGCTTTCTCTCGGATCCGGCAAAATTTCGAGCAATGGTAGGCGCTTTGATATCTTCTCTCACTCGGCGATGTTGCCTTGGCTGTCAACAAACTCTCCCAGTTCATGCATAGGCCGACTATTGAGCACTAGATTGCGGTCAAACGAGTTCTTAGGTATCTCAGGCACAATTGATGCGGGCATCCTCCTTCACCGCCGGTCTCCTCCTGCTTTCTCCATGCCTTTTACTGCCGTCTCGGCAACAAGGATGACTACACATCCACCGGTGCCTACATTGTCTATCTTGGCGAACCCGATCTCCTCGGAGCTCCAAGAAACAACACCCGTAGCTCCTCCTCGAAGGTGAATACGGGCTGGCCGCCACCGCGGTGAAGTCGTGGATTGTCTCTTCTTCTTAGCGAACTCGGTCTCGCCTCCTCGACTCCACCGGTCATTTTTGGACAATGTGGGCGCTACGAGTCTTTGCTCTAACCCGGTTTTCATACTCGCATGAAGCATGTGGCTCGACTTTCATTTCATTCGGCAACAAGTTCGGGATGGGCTTATGCGAGTTTGCCATGTCTCTCGGCCGATCAACTCGCTGATGCTTTGACCAAGCCTCTTGCTCGCCAACGGTTTCATCACTTACTTCACAAGATTGGTCTCTCCTCTCGGACGTCCATCTTGCGGGGGCATGTTAGAGAATAATATCTTTTAATTATTCTTGTTGATTTGTAATGAGTAATTAGTGGTAATTACCTTGTAGAGTTCTTTCCTAATTGTATTACCTTCCTTGTATAGGTTTCTTGTATCCTACTCATAGTATAACCCTAATTGTAAATCCCCCTATAAATATGTGATTTATTCAATGGAAAGGTTATGTCATTATTTCTAAACTTTAACAGTTTCAACAGTTTCAACAGTTTCAACTATTCATTCCGGGTACATTAAACATTTTCATCTTGGTAAATAACAAATATATTCTAAAAGTACCATTTCTTGCTAGCCAACTGATTCTGATCACTCAGCTTTACCGTTTACACCAAGAAACATGTCAAATTCACTGTTCATATTTCATCCTTTTAAAAAAATGTCACCTTTTAATCTTTCCCTTTTTTAAAATTACTTTTTACTATTTTTATCCTTCTTTTTCTAACTACTTTAATCATGGGTCACACTTGTACATAAATTTCAAATAAATATATTTTAAAATTTTAATATTATAGAGTCAATTACTTTTTATTAATCTATGTGTCGAGTAAAACAAGATAATTTTCGAAGAACGGATGGAGTACTTAGACCATTAACAACAATGGATTCTTTAGGGAGCTTAACCGGATTATTTGAGATTCTATAAAACAACAATGGTTGCTAAAAAATGCCTAGTAAGCAAAAAATGGGTTTGAGAGCAAAACAAGCTCTGGTTCTTAATAAAAAAAAACACACACAAAAAACAACGTAGTTTAACAAAAAAATAAGCCCAAAACATTGAGTTTTGAATTAAAAAAAGGAACAGCTTCCGGTGCACACCGCCCCCAACACCTGTTGCCCACTTTCCTGGCATCATTCAAGGGTGGACAAAAAATATTTTTCATCCATTGTTGTTTTTGACAAATTTCAACCCATAAAAATATTTTTAATTTTTTTTTCTGAATTAGTACATACATTTTTATCTATAAATATAGACTCGGTTTGTTTTATTTGGATATCAGAAAAAATTTCTATAATTTTTTTAAGTTTTCAGCCATTTTTCTATAAAAAATATTAAATTAATATAGATAAAGATGGTAAGATATATAAAAATATTAGAATTTGTACATTATTGAAATTAGTGTTTTTATTGGGAAGCTTAAATGAGAACCGAGAAGTTTAATGACATTTTCTATAATAAAATTTTAAAAATGGAGTTTAAGCTCCCAGGTTGGGGAGCTTTGTTGTATTATACATGCTCTTATAGTATCTCAATTTTAATTACTTACTTTTTGTATTGATCACTTGGTTCTAAGCTGACTATAATCCAATAATCAAGTAAATAGTAGAATTACAAGTCGGTCAACCAAAAATAAATCATGGCAGATTTTTTTTTTTTTTTTTTGCAGGATTCATTTGGTTGATGAAAAATTGATACTCCCCTTGTTTTAGGAAATAGTCAACCATGCTATTTTGATACATTATAATTTAAAAGTTTACACTAAAAAAGTTATGTTTATCATCTTCATAATATTTCAAGTTTAGCCTTCACATTTAATATTAACATAATGGTTAAGGTTAACATTATTATACTTTTGATTAATTTTAATATTAATAATATACTCTCTCCGTTCTGAAAAAATAGTTCTTATTTGAAAGTCAATTATTTTAAGAAAATAACACTTTTAGTAGTTTGTTAAACAAGAACAATGGTTTGTGGAAATATTTTCTCTGTCTTTTCTTATTGATCAACATCGCCATATATACAAAATAAAACGAGGCTTTAGCCCCAAGTAAAGCCTGAGATTATGCTAATCTGTACATCCTGTAATGAAGCCGAAATTTATGCTAATTACACTAATTACGCTAACAACGCTAATTACGTTAACACCCCCCCCTCAAGTTGGAGCATGCAGATCTATAGTGCCCAACTTGCCGAGTATGAAATCAAATTGCTGCTTTCCAAGTGCCTTAGTGAGGATATCAGCAAGCTGGAGAGATGTCGGAACGTGGGTAGTCAAAATATTATTGCTACGAATCTCATCACGGACAAAATGACAATCCACCTCTATGTGTTTGGTACGCTCGTGAAACACCGGATTCTGAGCAATATGGAGGGCCGATTGACTGTCACATAATATCTGCATTGGTGCGATGTGAGGAACACCAAGAGTGAGTAATAAGCCCTTGAGCCATTTCAACTCACAAGTAGTTGCAGCCAAGGAACGATATTCGGCTTCGGCCGAAGAACGAGAGACGGTCGGTTGCTTCTTGGTTTTCCAAGAGATCAGAGAAGAGCCAAGAAACACAAAATAAGCCGTCAAAGACCGACGAGTTATAGGACAACTTGCCCAATCAGCGTCACAATAGGCCGTCAATTACAAGGCGGAATCAGATCTGAGCAAAATACCTTGTCCCAGATTAGACTTCAAATAACGAACCACGCGAAAAGCAGCCTCCCAATGTTCATTGCGCGGTTATTGCATGAATTGAGCAAGAATATGCACATAGTAGGAAAGCTCCGGGCGTGTGATAGTCAAATAAATGAGATGACCAACAAGACGGCGATATTGCTCTGGAGAACCCATGCGTTTGCCTTCAACAAGAGCTAAGTGGTGATTTTGCTCGATCGGTGTGCCAGCTGGCTTGGCACCCAATAAACATGTCTCTGAAAAAAATGTCAAGTGTATATTTGCGCTGGCATAAGAAAATACCAGTAGAGTTCCGTGCAATTTCAAGACCTAAAAAATACTTTAGATGACCAAGGTCTTTCATGTGGAAACAGGTCTGTAAGTATAATTTAAAGCGAAGAATGGCAGCAGAATCATTACCAGCAATAACCAAGTCATCAACATACACCAAAATGACAAGTTGAACATCACCTTGCATAAGAGTAAACAAGGAATAATCTGACGTAGCTTGGTGAAACCCATAACTGGTGAGTGCTGCGGCCAATTTTGCAAACCAACAACGGGAAGCCTGGCGCAAACCATAAAGGGATTTGCGTAAGCGACAAATAGTACCAGCGTCATGTCCCCTGAAACCTGGAGGGAATTTCATATAGACTTCTTCATCAAGGTCTCCATGTAGAAATGCATTGTGAACATCCATTTGATGCAATTCCCATTTTTTCACGGCTGCCACAGCTAGAAAGGTCCGAACAGTGACGAGTTTCGCCGTAGGAGCAAACGTTTCATTGAAATCCAAACCCTCAACTTGATGATTCCCAAAGACCACTAATCGCGCTTTGTAGCGTTCAACAGAACCATCAGAATTGTACTTGATTTTGAAGACCCACTTGCTCCCAAGGGCTTTCTTCCCCGGAGGCAATGTCTCAACAGACCACGTCCCATTATCCTCTAAGGCTTGAACCTCTTTGGCCATTGCATCACGCCAATGAGGATGCCGCATGGCTTCAGCAAAATGAGATGGTTCTTTGGCTGTAGTAACTGCAGCCAAAAATCGTCGATGCGATGGAGAAAATTTATCACAGTTCATATAATGTGTTATAGGATAGAGCGTACCTGAAGATGCCGAAGGGGATGGATGAAGAAGCGAGGGACTATGACAGATTGTATGTATGACGTGGTCCTGTAAACGAACTGATGGAAACTTTTGTCGTTGGCCACGACCAAGAGCCATGGTGGTTGTGGTCAAATTGTCAACGTTGTCAGAAATGATAGTGTCTTCAGTGATAGTAGTAGCCTCGGTGGTAGAAATATCCTCAGTAGCGGAAGCAGATGGATTCACAAAGGAGGTTGTACCATCCTCATCAGAAATAGTTAGAAGCCAAGTCGTGTCATCAAAAATAAAACCGGGAATATGAGAAGGTTCGGGCAGTGTATGTTTAGTAGGAGCAATAGTTTCAAACGGAAATTGATGCTCAACAAATGTCACATCTCGTGATGCAAAAAAATCTCCTGTTTCGAAATCATATAATCGCCAACCCTTCTTCCCATAAGGGTAGCCAACAAAAACACACTTCCTACTACGGCTAGCAAATTTGTCCTTGTCACGGTTAAGGCTTTTAGCATAACAAAGGGAACCAAAAACCCGGAGATGAGCAATCGATGGTGAATGTCCAAACAACATTTCATAGGGGGTCTTTCCTTTCAAAACTGAGGTGGGAGTGCGATTGATTAGATATCCGGCTGTAAGGATGCATTCGCCCCAAAACTGTATGGGTAAATGTGCTTGAAAACGAAGTGCCCGACCTACGTTTAAAATATGTCTATGCTTTCGCTCTACACGTCCATTCTGTTGAGGCGTGCCTACCATAGAGGTTTCATGCAAAATTCCATGCTCATGAAAATAAGATGTTAACGAAGTAAATTCTGTACCATTATCGTTGCGGATAATCTTCACATGTTTTTGGAATTGCCGTTCGGTGAAAGCCAAAAAAAATTGAAGAATTTGAGGCACCTCATCTTTTCCTTTTAACAAGTAGACCCAAACGGCACGGGAGTAATCATCTACAATGGTTAAGAAATATTTTTCTCCACAAAAAGTCGGTTTTCTATATGCACCCCACAAATCGCAATGAATTAATTCGAAAATATCATTTGCTTTATTCTGACTTGAAATAAAAGGAACCCGGGTTTGTTTGGCTCGTAAACAAACGTCACAATGCTCATGTTCTTTGTTTCCAATAGGACCACTAATATTTAGTTGACAAAATTTCTCTACTATTCGCATAGAGGGATGTCCTAACCTTCTGTGCCATAACTCCGCATCTTGTAGCCCGGTTAACTTGTGTGCTTGGATCACCAACTCTTCTTTGGCTACATACAGTCCCTCACGTTCTTCACCCATTCCAATCAGCATCTTCGAAGTGCGGTCCTGTATAACACATAAGCGATCAGTGAATTTCACTATATATTGCTTATCGCGAGCCAATTGTGAAACAGAAATTAAATTACAATTTAATTTAGGCACAAATAAAACTCGCTTAAGAAATAGTTTTCCCAAAGCCACCATTCCTTCCTTGGTTGCCATAATCTGTTCGCCATTTGGTAATAAAACAAGACATGGAGGAATATCATTCAAGCTAACGAAAGAAATAACGGCTCCAGTCATGTGGTGCGTGGCACCTGTGTCAAAGATCCACTGTAAAAGTGCCTTACCAGACAATCTTGCCTTTGTAGTGGATTTGTGAGAGTTCAATAAGGATTGCAACGTGGCCCAATCTTCATTACTGAGGTTCTCTAATCCTATTTTGTCTGATTCCCCAAGCCCAACCTGAACATTGGTATTGCCTGTAACTTGAGCAGAATTAACTTGTGCATTGCCTCCCCTACCACGGCCTTGTGTGTTACGCCCCTTGCCACGGCCTTGCGTTCCAGTTCCCCACCACTCTGGGTAGCCGTGTAATCGATAACATGTGTCAACGTGGTGGCCTGATTTGTGACAATGCGTACTGCCGTCATCACGTCATCCTTTCGATCCCTCCTCGCAGTATCATCGTCCGCCTTGAGTCTTGACAGCAAAACTCATCGGAGTGGGTTCACTTCATTCTTGAATACCTTTTGTAATGGTTGAATTTACTTGTTTCTGCTCCGTTACCTGTAAGTACACGCGATACATGTTTGGAAGGGGGTCCGTTGCGATGATGTTCGAACGAACCGTGCTATATGACGTGTCATCCAGCCCCATCAAAAACTGATGTACGCGTTCCTCTTCGCCCCTCTTCTCAAGCTTTGCATTAAGATTACACTTACAGCCATTACAAATACACATGGGCATCTCGATCGTAGTCGATTAGATCGTCCCCATCTTTTGATCTTGGCATAATAACCCGTAATGGTGTCGCCGTTTGCTTCTGCTTCGATACTTAGTCCTTCAATTGATGAACCCGTGCACCATTACGAATCCCGAGAAACGTTGTTGTATGTCATCCCATAGTTCCTTAACCGTGTCCCTGTATGAGATTGTGGATCGAAAGCTTGGTTCAATCGTGTTGAAAATCCATGAAATGATCATGGAGTTGATAGTGCCCCAATCCTCAATCTCATCTGAATCTTCAGCGGGTTCATTGATAGTTCCGTCAATGAAACCCTTTTTCTTCTTTGCCCTCAACGAAGTCCGTATAGCCTTAGCCCATTCTTCATAGTTTGGTCCTTTCAACTGGGTAGGCGTAATCAAAATACCCGGATGGTCATTTGCCGCGAGTGCAAATGGGGAGATGGTTTTCTTCCCATCTTTACCACTGCCAACAGAAGACGTCATCATGTATTGTTAAGTAGAAAAGTTTATGTGTTGGCTCAGATACCATGTTAAACAAGAACAATGGTTTGTGGAAATCTTTTCTCTGCCTTTTCTTATTGATCAACATCGCCATATATACAAAATAAAACGAGGCTTTAGCCCCAAGTAAAGCCTAAGATTATGCTAATCTGTATATCCTGTAATGAAGCCGAAATTTATGCTAATTACACTAATTATGCTAACAATGCTAATTACGCTAACATAGTTCATTAATAATAAAATGACACTTTCATGCGTTAATTTTTTAAAGTAGATTCTTTAAGTGAAACATCCAAAAATGGAACAGTGAACTCTTTGTCCGGAACGGAGAATATCTCTTAATAACTCGACTTTTCAAATATGGGCTCTCTATGTGAAATGGTGGAATATTTATTATTAAAGGTAAAAACTTAAGAAAAACATTCTTACGGTATTTCATGTGAGACAGATCCCCTTGACCTAATCTATCGTATGTAGGGTGGGTGAATTGTGATAAAGTGATGTTTCGTCTTACAAATTAAAATATATAATAAAATCTTACGAAATTTGGTCCGACGCTTGAGATAAAGGTGGCGTAAAGTGAAAAGTGAAGACGGCAAGCTCAAGACCTACAATTTTGCATTTTATTGGCATAAATTAGGTTTTATTTGTTTCAAGAAAAAAATTTTAAGAAAATATTTGTAGCATTTTAATTTGGATGTTTGTTAATTTTTTTAAAAAAGATATCATGAGTCATGACTATAAGTCCATTAACTAAGACCGATTCCACATTAGTCCTTTAAGAAAAATTTGCATCGTAATTTTTCTAAAATTTAAAATTATCAAGCAGCAAGTCTTTTTGATAGATGTAGACAGAGAAATTTCGTTAATTGCCTTACATGCCTCCTACAACCATTTGGATAAGGGCTAAACTAAAATATCTCACACCTAATTTCTATCACAATTTCTAATCGAATCCCTATAGTTTAAAAAAAAACACACATGAGCTGCATGCTTGATTTCGTTCGAAAATTGTCAACTTATCATAACTTGAAAGGTGGTGTAACATTCGTTTTATCTTTATTTAACTCATGCGAAATTGAGCAGAAACAAGATGGAACTGAAACCAAGCTTCAATTTCTTCTTTTTATCTATCTATGGCTACTCCTCGGCAACCGCTACATTTTTTGTTCGTCTCCACTCGAATTTATGAATTCATTGTATATTGTGAAGTCCGAACATAGGTATTTGATTTTTCTATTGGTTTTTTCCATATGATGCAATTGAAGAGAAGAGCAGCCAAGACAAATATGTGAGGTTGGCACTGTTGTTTCGTTCGGTTGTACATTTAGGGAAGAAGTCACTTGTGATTTTTTTCTAAATCTTAGAGACTTGATTGCAAATTGTGATATAATTTAGGAGCGAAAATGCATGTGAGATATACATGACGTACTCAGTAAAAAAATTTTAACATCATTCATCAAAAAGATTAAGTACATGTCAATTTTAAACTTTGAAGATATTATGATCCAGTTTTTTTTTAAGCGACTAATGATGAGATCAATTATAGCCAAAAGACTTGTAATGTCATTATGTCTTGCTCTATATTTTAGTTTATTAAAAGTTTCGTATACAAAATAGACTAACTAAATTTTGTTTAAAATAATGTAGGGTGTAAAATATCAACAACAAAAAAAGACAAGGGTCTGAGTGCGCGTGAGAAAAGAGAAAAGGACAAAATTGTCAAGCTATGTAAAGAAACAAGAAAGAAAAGACAAAAGGACAAAATTGTCAAGCACGTGAAGAATCAAGAAAAAGAAGAGGAAAGAAAGGAAAAAGAAGCCAAAAGTTGATAACGTGAGCCGACTCCATCTTTCATCTTTCCCATTTTTTTATTCCCTCTATCCTAAAATTATTGTTCAAATTTTTTTTTTCAATTTTAAAATAATTATCTTGTTTAAAACTTGTTTTTTCTAAAACAACATTTTTAATATTTTATTCTTATTTTTTATCTTACTTTAATAATAAGATATATATACATAAACTTTAAAATAAACTATACATCTAATATTAATAATCTAATCAAATATATTTTATATTTGTTTTAAACCACATGCCACGTTACCCAATTAACCCAGATCACAATTTTTGGTCGAAGAGAAGAATATTTTTAAATCTCAGATCACAATTTTTGGTCGAAGAGAAGAATATTTTTAAATCTCACGTCACTCCTCAGTCCACACCATCTTTTTCATCATTTCTCCTCCCACACGTCACTCAATCTCTCACACTATCACTCTCCGCTCACAATATACACTCCCCAATATACGGTCCCTTCCTTACTGTAAATAATCCTCGTTTAAAAGATTAAATTTTTTAAAAAATATTATTTTTAATAGTTTATTAATAATAAAATAATATTTTTATATTTTAATGTTATAATAGGCCCGGTAGTGTAGTGTTGGTTTTTGTTTTAAGATCAACGAGATTATATCTCTGTCCTTAAGACAAAAACTAGAAGCTGATTCTAGATCGCACGGCGTGAATCTAGTGAGTCGGGATATTGATCTTTACGTGATTGGTTGTTTGGCAGATCTTCAAAACTTCAATCACCAACGAATGCAACCGTTGTTGTAATCTTTGTAGGGCAGAAGGGAGTAGAAAAGAGAGCAGCATTTTTTCGATAGCAAAAAATCTGTTTGATGGAGTATTTAAATGTCAGTTAGAATGACGGTTGGGAACGGTTGAAAAGGCTGTTCAAAAATAGCGATGGCATTATGTTTGTGCGAAAGAGACACAACCTTTGCATGCATAACCGATTATTGCAAAAGATTCATGAAAAGATCACACACCAAATGAAGCAAAAAATAGGTTCAGAGTGCCACTTATACCTGGTAGGTCTTCCCTCCTACACAAAGCCATCAAAGCTGTAGCCTGTTTCATTTGTTCCCAATGTGGGATTCCCACATTATACATTACATGACTTAGTTTATTCAAGCTTATTGGAAACCAAGTTTCCAACATTTAATTTTTAAAAATAAAATTTTTAAATAAAATATTTTACAATAAAATAATAGATTCATTGCCCAAAATAAAGAGAATATCTCTCCGTCAAAAAACTCATTCTTATTGTGACAAAAGTCTTCCATGTGTACCGTTGGTCCATTGTGCACCGTAGCATTTATAGGCAAAAGTCTTCGGTGAGTACAATAATGCTTGCTAAAAGATGCTTAACATGCAAAAAGTCGGTTTGGGAGCAAAAATAAGCTTCGGTGCTTAACATAAAAAAAGCACAAAAAGCAACGTAATTTAACCAAAAATAAGCCCAAAACGTTAAGTTTTGACTAAAAAAAGTGACAGCTTCCGACGCATACGGCCCCAACACCTGCTGCCCACTTTCCAGGCATCACTCAAAGGGTGGACAAAATTTATTTTTCCTCAGTTGTTGTTTTTGACAAATTTTAAGCCATAAAAAATATTTTTAATTTTTTTCGAATTAAATTACACATTTTCTCTATAAATAGATATTTAGTTTGTTTCATTTGGATATCAAAAAAAAAATGTTTTTTTTAAGTTTTCAACCATTTTTATATAAAAATATTAAATTAATAAAGATAAAGATGATGAGATATATAAAAATGTTGAAATTTGTGCATTGTTGAAAGAAATGTTTTTGTTGGGAGGTTCAAATAGGGAGCTTAATGATATTTTCTGTAATAAAATTGAAAAAATGGAGTTTATATTAGAGAGTAATATATTTATTATTTATTCTTGTCTATTTGTAATTATTAGTTAGTGGTAATTACCTTGTATAGTTCTTTCCTTATTATGTTTCTTACATTGTATATGTTTTTTGTACCCTACTTCAAGTGTAACCATAATTGTAACTCTCCTTATAAATAGGTGATTCAATCAATGGAAAGACTATGTCGTTATTCCTAAACTTTATTAGTTTCTACATGGTATCTGAGTTTTGCTTATAAACCTTCTTCTCATTCCTCTTGCCACCGCCCTAACCACCCTTCACCATGGCTAACGAAAATCACTCCCTCACCATTAAAAATCATTTTGATCCCACACAAACTTTCGACCTCATCAACATCTCTCACCACAACATCACCAAACTCACCTCCACCAACTACATTGCCTGAAAACTCCAAGTTGAGGCCACTCTCATTGGCTATGATCTCTACAAGTTTGTAGATGGATCACACCCCTACCCGCCTCCCACAATCCTAACCAAGGATGCTCAATCATCCAAGGACATCCCCACACCAAACTTTCACTACCAGCCATGGATTCGCCAAGACAAACTACATTTGGCGTTCTTGTTGGCTTCTTGTCTGCTCCCCTGGTTCCTATGATCCAACAGGCCGCCACTGCTCGTGAAGCATGAGAAATCATGGCTCACACCTATGCTCGCCCAACTCGTGGCCACTTTAAACATATCAAAGATTACCTCAAGCGAACAACCAATGGAACTTAGTCGATCTCCGACTACATGCAGTCTATCAAAAGTCGGGCTGATGAACTCGCGGCTCTGGGCAAACCGCTTGACCATGAGGACCTCATTGAGATCCTCCTCGGTGGGCTGGATGATGACTACCGCCACATAGTGGATATAGTTGAAGGACGTGATACCCCTATATCCTTTGATGAGCTTCATGAAAAACTCATCAACCGCAAGCTGCTCCTGAAACAATCTCAGCCCGTGCCTTCTCACATCCAGTCACTGCCAATCTTGCTACTCTAAAGAGCACCAACTTGCATGCTCGGTAATCTTCCTCCCATGCTCACCAGGCTTCGTCTCAAACTCGACATCCTTCACAACAGGCTTCGGCAACAACATCCTTATCTCGGTAAGTGTCAAGGCTGCTGACAACAAGGTCATACCGTTGCTCGCTATCCGACCTACCAACTGGTCGCCACAACATCTCTGTCCGCTGCTCCCAACTCGGCAAGTGGCTCCAAGTGGCAACCACGTGCACACCTTGCAACCACGGCCGGCATAGGGACACTGAGCCGACTGCTTGATAGTGGTGCTTCTCACCATGTCACGAGCAACCTTGGCAACCTCTCGCTACACTCCACCTACACGGGCATGGACGACATGGTCATTGGTGATGGTACTGGGTTAACTATCTCCAAAACTGGTTTCTCCTCTCTTTATGCACCCTCACACACTTTTTCCTTGCATGATGTTTTCTTTGTTCCTGACATGCAAAAGAACCTTATATCTATTTATCAATTTTGCATCTCCAATAATACCTCCATTGAGTTCTTACCAACTTCTTTTCATGTGAAGGATCTGTTGACAGGGAGAATACTGCTGACCGGACAGTCTAATGACGGTGTGTATTAATGGCCGACCACAGCTCCCCCTACTCGCCCATCTGCTTGTGTTAGCTCCAAAGTCTCTCACCAGGATTGACATCATCGTCTTGGTCATCCGTCTGGCCCCGTCCAAGATCAGATACTATCTAGACTAGGTTTAGCTTTAAGCACCACTCACAACCATCCTCTTCATTGTAATGATTGTCTTTCTAATAAAAGTCATAAACTTCTTTTTCATCAAACTACTATTGTGTCTACTTTTCCTCTGTAAACTATTTATACTGATGTATGGACCTCTCCCCTTCCCTCCATTTATAAGTTCAAATATTATGTGATTTTTGTTGATCATTTAACCCATTACACCTGGCTTTACCCGCTCAGACGCAAGTCTGAGGTTGCCACCGTCTTTCCCAAGTTTAAAGCCCTGGTCGAAAACTTTTTTAAAACAACTATTATCACTCTTTACTCAGACAATGGAGGCGAGTACATGGGGCTTACCGGGACTCTGACTTGGCCGCCTACCTATCCGCCCATGGCATTTTTCACCTTACCCCACCTCCTCACAACCCGAAACACAATGGGTTCTCCGAGCATCGCCATCATCATATTGTTGAAACTGGTCTCTCTATCCTCTCTCGTGCATTTCTTTCGTTGCCCTTCTGGTCGATTGCCTTCCAAACAACGACATATCTCATTAATCGACTCCCAACACCCACTCTTGCTCACCAGTATCCCTACCATAAACTCTTTGGCTCTCCGCTAAACTACTCCAAACTTTGTGCGTTTGGTTGCTTTTGCTACCCCTTGCTCCACCCTTATTCCACCCATAAACTTGCTACTCGCTCCATCCCCTGCGTCTTCCTCGGTTACTCGCTCATTCAGAGTGTCTATCACTGTTATGATCCGAGCACCACCAGGCTGTTTATTTCTCTTCATGTTCACTTTGTCGAGTCCACCTTTCCCATGTCCACCCCAACCACCAGTACTGCTCACGCAGACACCTACTATAGTGGCTCTTAGCTTCCTCCTCATGAATCGCTCCCGGATTCATACACATTGTCAGCTGCTCACTCCAGTGCCTCTCTGCCGGTGTCTCCTAGCACTAATCATATTGTTGTTGATCTCAGCTCACCTATACACCAACCTCAACCATCCACTTCATTGCCCGCTACCAGTCTTGTGCCTGTTGCTCAACCCTCCTTGACAACCAACCCCTTGCCCGAGAATAACACTTTGCCTAATGCTCACCCCTCATCGACCACTGCTACTGTCACCGAGGATAGCACTGTATCACGAGGACCCGAGCCCGCAGTATCTGTTCCTGTGCCCGTTTGCTCCTCCATGGTCACTTGCTCCAAGAACAATATTTTCAAACCGAAGACCAAATTGAGTCTCTCAGCTCAACTAGCGGCGGATAGTGAACCAACCTGTGTCACTCAGGCTTTAAAGGATGTTAAGTGGTGCCATGCCATGTCCGAAGAGTATGATGCCTTAGCTCGCAATGGTACTTGGGATCTGGTTCCCGCGGTAGATGCTCGCAATATTGTTGGTTGTAAATAGATCTTTCGTATCAAACGACATGCCAATGGTACTATTGACTGCTACAAAGCTCGCCTAGTGGCCAAGGGATTTCACCAGCAACCGGGAGTAGACTATCACGAGACCTTCAGCCCGGTGGTTAAACCGACCACCGTTCGCCTTGTTCTCTCGCTGGCCGTTAGTCAAGGATGGGAACTTCGCCAAATGGATATGAACAATGCCTTTCTTCAAGGAAATCTGTCCGAGGAGGTCTTCATGGCTCAACCACCTGGTTTCACAGACAAGGACAAACCTTAACGTGTGTGTCGGCTACACAAGGCTATTTATGGTCTCAAGCAGGCTCCCCGAGAATGGTACACTGAGCTGCGTCAGTTTCTTCTTGCCTCCAACTTCAAAAACTCGGTGGCCAACACATCACTGCTCATCCTTCGTACTGCGGGAAACATCATCTATCTCGTTGTCTATGTGGATGACATCATCGTCACTGGGAACCAGCCCGCTACAGTTCAGACTTTCATATCCCTTCTCGCTAATCGCTTTTCGCTCAAAGACCTTGGTGATCTTCACTATTTTCTTGGGGTTAAAGTTGTTAAGCGCCCAAGTGGTCTTCTGCACTCCCAGCGTGGGTACATTGTTGATCTCCTCGCTCGCAAAGGCATGACCGATGCTCGCCCTGTAGTTACGCCCCTTGCTACCACGCCTGCCTTGACTCTTCATACAGGCACTACTGTAGACACCCCAATTTCATACCCCTCGCATGTGACATGACATAAAATATCAAGACCTGTTAAAACATTAACAAATGTCAAGTTACAGGGTCAAAAGTGCAAAAAGACAAAGCAGGATGCGCAAAAGAACGAACTGCAGGGACTAAAGTGCACAAAAAGGGCCAAGTTTCAAATTGGGCATGGCCACACCCAAAATTGGGTTAGGCGCCCAATTTCAATATGCATGGCGCCCAATTCCCTCAATAGTGCACTTTCATTTGCCATAAAATGCAATTCCTTCTGCGCAGTGTACAATCGGCTGAAGCGCAAATAAGGAATTTTAATTCCCTCGGTGTCCTCAGTTCCTCCTATAAATACAGAGTCCTGACTCCTCATTTCAACACACCTTTCCTTCGTAAAGCTTCTCCGCGTTCTCGTTACGCTGAAGAAATAGAGAGCGATGTGAGATAGTGAGCGATCACCTCAAAAAGCCTCGAAACTCTGCCAAACCTCCTCCAAACACAAAACCAACGGGTAGGAGTGAGCCTTAGCCCCCCAGCTAGGTATCCACCCTTTTTTCCCGGTCCAAAAATCGTGGAAAGAGCAGTTGCTCTACCCGATTTAAAAGGCCAAATCAGCCAGAAATAAGCCCTTATTACGCCCGATTTGACCTACCTCAAGCCAACAAACAACCAAACACAAACAGTTGCTCGCCTAAATCCCTAGGCGAGTAACTTTCGAGCGATCCGTTGCCCAAATTCACACAACACACAACACACAACAACAACAACAACAAAAAGACTCCCTCTCCCCGAAGGACAGAGCGAGCACACCTTAGGCCGTCAGTAAGTTTTTATTTTAAAGTCTTTATCTGTAAAAGTATTATTTCCAATCCGACCCAATGTAGTTATATAAGCAGTTGTGCTGTCCGAATTTAGTTAGGAAATAGTACTAAATGTAGCCGTTATTATGGCCAAATATTTTCAAGTATATTTGTGATTATTTGTAAAAGAGACTGTTGCAAGTCTGTAAATAATGTAGATGTAATGAATGTATTTGTAGGCAGTTAATGCTTTATTTATCTATTAAATTAATATAACAACAAGCATACTTTAGCCAAAAACCGTTTTGAGATCGAAAGGGCGAGTTGGGTGCCTAACACCTTCCCAACTCGTAACTTAGCCTCCGAACCCGTTTTCATTATCTCTGGTTTTCTTTTTTGGTTTTGCTTTATTTATTCCTTAAAATAAAGATGGCGACTCTAAAACATCTTGGATCGGTGGGGCCTCGCAACATCTTTCTTTGCACTTTCACGTTCTCCCAAAGGGAGAATGAGAATGGAAAGGTGATGTATTCCTATGTCCTGGTATCCCCTAAACAAGGGATAACTTGACGTAGAAAACCCAAAGCACCCATAGTGATCCGAGATAGGCCATATGGCTATTTTTATAAAATCCATAGTGGGGGCGCTGCAACATTCCTTCCTTGCACTTTCACGTTTTCCCCTAAAAAAAGGAGAATGGGAATGGAAGGGTGATGCATTCCCATATCCTGGTATCCCCTAAAAAATGGATAACTTGATGCGGGAAACCCAAAACTCCCATATTGGATCAAAATCCACTAAAGGCAACCGATGCGCATTCTAACGCGCTATTCCAACAGCACTCCTCTCGCACTTTTGATTTCGTCCTCCCCTAAACAAGGGAGGGTGGAACGAGAGCAGTGGATGTCACCGCATCCGCGTACGCGCACCCCTATCCAGGGCGGCGGGCGCGAAGCATTTCCGGGAACCCACAACTACTACTCAGCGAATCAATTTTGAGCAATGGTCAGGAGTCTTCAATATCTGTCTCTTACTCGGCCTGATGTTGCCTTCGCTGTCAACAAACTCTCTCAGTTCATGCATAGACCGACAACCGAGCACTAGAATGCGGTGAAACAAGTTCTTCGGTATCTCTGTGGCTCTATTGATGCAGGCATCCTCCTTCATCGCCAGTCTTATCCTGTTCTCCATGCCTTCAATAATGCTGACTGGGCTGACAACAAGGATGACTGCATATCGACTAGTGCCTACATTGTCTATCTTGGCAGCAACCCGATTTCTTGAAGCTCCAAGAAACAATGCACTGTTACTCGCTCCTCGACTGAAGCTAAATACCGGGTAGTGGCTGCTACTGCGGCTGAAGTAAGGTGGATTGCATCTTTTCTTGGTGAACTCGGTCTACCCTCCTCAACTCAACCAGTCATTTACTGTGACAATGTGGGTGCCACGAGTCTATGCTCGAACCCGATTTTTCATACTCGCATGAAGCATGTTGCCATGAACTTTCATTTTATTAGGCAACAAGTTCAGGATGGGCTTATGCGAGTTTGTCATGCATGTCTCCTCAGCCGATCAGTTGACTGATGCCTTGACCAAGCCTTTTTCTCACCAGGACGGTTTCATCAATTACTTCACAAGATTGGTCTCTTCTCTCGGACCTCCATCTTGCGGGGGCATATTAGAAAATAATATATTTATTATTTATTCTTATCTATTTGTAATTATTAGTTAGTAGTAATTATCTTGTATAATTATTTCCTTATTATGTTTCCTACATTGTATAGGTTTCTTGTACCTTACTCCAAGTTTCTAAATGTAATCCTAATTGTAACTCACCCTATAAATAAATGATTCAATCAATAAAAAAGCTATGTCATTATTCTTAAACTTTATTAGTTTCTACGGTTTAAACTCCCCAAGTTGGGAGCTTTCTTGTATTGTAATTTGTACATGCTCTTATGCTATCTCAATTTTAATTACTTACTTTTTCTATTGATCACTTGGTTTTAAGCGGACTATATACCAATAATCAAGTAAATAGTAGAATTACAAGTCGGTCAACCAAAAATAAATCTTGGCTGATTTTTTTTTTTTTTTACAGGATTCATTTGATTGATGAAAAATTGATACTCCATTCGTTTCAGAAAATAGTCAATCATACTATTTTGATATATTGTACTTTAAAAGTCTACACTAAATTTTTTTATGTTTATCATTTCCATAATATTTCAAATTTAGCCTTTACATTTGATATTAACATAATGGTTATGGTTAACAGTATTGTAATTATGATCAATTTTAATACTAATTATATACTCCCTCTATTTCGGATAAAAAGTTCTCGTTTGAAAGTTAATTTATTTAAGAAAATAACATTTTTAGTAGTTTATTAATAATAAAATGATACTTTCATACGTTAATTTGTTAAAATAGACTCTTTAAGTGAAACATCTCAAAATAAAACAGTGAACTCTTTGTCTGAAACAGAGAATATCTCTTAATAACTCGACTTTTCAAATATGGACTCTCTCGGTGAAATGATGGAATATTTATTATTAAAGATAAAACTTAAGAAAAACAATTTTATGGTATTTTATGTGAGACTGATCCCGTGACCTAACAAAGTCTTATGAAATTTGGTCCGACGCTTGAGATAAAGGTGGTGTAAAGTGAAAAGTGAAGACGGCAAGCTCAAGACCTACAATTTCGCATTTTATTGGCATAAACTAGGTTTTGTTTGTTTCAAGAAAAAGATTTTTCAGAAAATATTTGTAGCATTTTTGGATGTTTGTTAATTTTAAAAAAAAGATATAATGACTATAAGTCCATTAACTATGAATGATTCCACATTAGTCCTTT
The DNA here is from genome assembly GCA_013146195.2 of Codonopsis lanceolata. Taxonomy (NCBI): domain Eukaryota; kingdom Viridiplantae; phylum Streptophyta; class Magnoliopsida; order Asterales; family Campanulaceae; genus Codonopsis; species Codonopsis lanceolata. The sequence goes on from CM028383.1 coordinate 34,067,028, forward strand.
AAGAAAAATTTGCATCATAATATTTCTAAAGTTTAAAATTGTCACGCCGATCAGTCTTTTTAATAAATGTCGATAGAAAAATTTCGTTAATTGCCTTGCAGGCCTCCTACAACCATTTGGATAAGGACTAAATTGAAATTTCTCACACCTAATTTCTATCACAATTTGTAATCGAATCCCTATAGTTTTAAAAAAACAAACGAGTTACATGCTTGATTTCGTTCAAAAATTGTTAACTCATCATAACTTGAAAGGTGGAGTAACATTCATTTTATCTTTATTTAACTCATGCGAAATTGAGGAGCGATTCTCATTCAACTTAATTTAGTAAATTGTTAATAGGATTTTGAAGAACAAGTTTATCTATGACGATGGAGAGGAGAAACAAGATGGAGCTGAAACCAAGCTTCAATTTCTTCTTTTTATTTATCTATGGCTACTCCTCGAAAAACGCTACATTTTTTGTTCGTCTGCACTCGAATTTCTGAATTCGTTGTATATTGTGAAGTCCGAGCATATGTATTTGATTTTTCTATTGGTTTTTTCCATATGATGCAATTGAAGAGAAGAGCAGCCAAGACAAATATGTGAGGTTGGCACTGTTGTTTTGTTCCAGTTGTACATTTAGGGAAGAAGTCACTTGTGATTTTTTTCCAAATTTTAGAGACTTGATTGCAAATTGTGATATAATTTAGGAGCGAAAATGTATGTGCGATATACACGATGTACTCAATGAAATTTTGCTAACATCATTCATCAAAAAGACTAAACACGTGTCAATTTTAAACTTTGAAGATATTATGATCTGAATTTTTCTTAAGAGACTAATGATGAGATCGATCAAAGCCAAAAGACGTGTAATGTCATTATCTCTTACTCTATATTTTAGTTTATTAAAAGTTTTGTATACAAAATAGACTAACTAAATTTTGTTTAAAATAATGTAGGATGTAAAATATCAAAAAAAAAAGACAAGGGTCTGAGTGCACATGAGAAAAGAGAAAAGGACAAAATTGTTAAGGTATGTAAAGAAACAAGAAAGAAAAGACAAAAGGACAAAATTGTCAAGCACGTGAAGAAACAAGAAAAAGAAGAAAAAAAGGAAAAAGAAGCCAAAAGTTGATAACGTGAGCCGCCTCCATCTTTCATCTTTCCCATTTTTCTTACTCCGTTCGTCCTAAAATTATTGTTCAGATTTCTTTTTTTATCGGTTTTAAATTAAAATAATTATCTTGTTTGAAACTTATTTTTTTAATACAATATTTTTATTATTTTATTTTTACTTTTTATCTTACTTTAATTATAGTCCACATATACATGAGATTTAAAATAAACTATACATTCAATTAATATTAATAATCCAATCAAATACATTTTTTTAAACCATATGTCAAGTCAATCCAAACCATAACTTTTGGGACAGAGAGAACAATATTTTTAAACCACACATCACTCCGAACCATCTTTTTCATTATGTCTCCTCCCACACGTCACTGAATCTCTCACACTATCACTCTCCACTCCACCAATATATACTCCCTCTTTTTCGTAAAGAGCCCTCGTTTAAAAAATAATTTTTTTTAAAAAAAATTATTTTTAGTAATTTATTGGTAATAAAATAACACTTTTATGTTTTAACTTTTAAAAATAAATTCTTTAAACAAAATATTTTAAAATAAAATAATAGACTCGTTGCCTGAAATAAAGAGAATATCTCTCTCCCTCAAAAAACTCATTCTCATTGTGACAAAAGTTTTCGATGTGTACCGTTGGTTCATTGTGCACCGTAGTCTTCGGTGAGTACATTTCAACGTTAACTAAGGAAGACCTAAATAGTAAAGGTAAATAATGGAGCTCAAACCATCCTATCTTGTAAATAGTATATATCACACAAGTTTCACATAAAACACAGTAATCATGACTTACCTTATGTGAATTTGAACTTTGAGCGAAGTGAAAGACTTTCGCTTGAGCTACGATCTTCTTATGTCACGATTATCAAATTTGCAAGTCTCTTTCGTCGGATTGATATCACGGAACACATATATCAATATTGAATCATACCGCAAATCCAAACCTCTTAATGGTTAGACTAAAGGGAGTATTTGGTGAGATAGATTTTAGGAAGAGAGAGGGGGATGACACTTTTGGTGAAGCCGTGTTCTTCAATATTGGGATAATTGTTTTATCTCTTTTGTTGCTCTATTTATACTATTACCAAGAAATGTTAAATTAATCCTAGATTCATTCAGATTAAAAAACTAATTAACCAATTAATAATAATATAAATATATTTCATGTAAACGGATCAAATAAACGAATCACAAGCCTAATTGTACACCGTAGTCTTCGATGTGTACGGTTGGTTCATTGTGCACCGAAGTCTTCGGTGAGTACATTTCAACGTTAACTAAGGAAGACGTAAATAGTAAAGGTAAATAATAGAGCTCAAACCATCCTATCTTGTAAATAGTAAAGGTGAATAATGGAGCTCAAACCATCCTATCTTGTATCTATGTCAATAGTACGGTATCAGTACATTTAATTAATGTATAAAGTAAGAAATATCTGAATGAATCGATATACGACTGCAAAGCGAAAAGAGAAAAAAACTCAAATAAAACAAAAATTACTCGTTCTGTTTCTAATTTATTGTTCTGGTTAACCCGGCGCACCGTTTAAGAAAATCTATTTAATTATATTATTAATATTGATTTAATGTGTAGTTTCCTTTAAAGTCTATATGTATGTGGCCCATAATTAAAGTAGGGTGAAAAAATAAGGGTAAAGTGGTAAAAGTGATGTTCTAAAAAAGTAAATTTCAAAGTAGACAATTATTTTGGAACGGACGAAAAAGGAAAGGAGGACGATAATTTAGGGACGCAGGGAGTACATTTTATTGACCGTAAAGTTTATGATTAATCATGTCTTAGAAAGAATCTCAGTGTTGTTAATACTTACATAACTAAAATCCAAAAGTACAAATCAAACTTGTTTTGAGTAACCAAATACTCAACTCCTAACACTTAAACACAAATTGGGGCGCACCTTCATTTTAAGGAAACATAACATCATTAACAAACAGAGGCTTTGACATTACGCTACAAAACCTCTAGCATATATATTAATCATGATACTAACACTGTGCTATATGAATGAACACAAATACCTCGTATATTAACATGAATGTTTGTTAATGGCAAACAAATTGATCTCACATGAATGTTTGTTAATGCTGTTGAATCTTGAATTAAAAAAATTTGCTTAAAAACATTCCACTCGATTGTCAGCCAAGAAATTGATATCATATTTGGTCAGCCGCACATCATTTTTGTCAGCCAATTATAATAGCTGATCTCTACGTACTCAATACATGAGTTTATCTTTCCTTATTTGTTTAATCATACACGTGTACTAACTCTTTCCCACTTTGTGTTTGTGGTAAATGTCCTGCCATATAATATCTCACAAGATCCTTTGATATCTTGCCTCTTCCATAACACATTTTCAAATTCAAATGTGTTCCTAACGGGTTGCTTGCAAAAACTATCTATAAATACCAATTGGAAGCATTGGTGAAGACAAGAATCTGAACAATTTTTGAAGTCAAGAAACTTTCTACTCTCAATCTCTCAGACTTTGTCTTCACGAAAACTTTAGCTAGATACTTCTCATTGAAAATTTCTCACTAGTTATTGTTTAGGCAATACACTGAGTATTTCATTTCAAATTATTTAGAACTCAGTCAGTTTGTCTCACGAGTCTGATTGTTCTTCAATCATTCTCCCAAACACCGGTCTTTTGTTGTACACTGATCCATTAGAGATCAATTAGATTTTTAATAAAATTAGTGCACTTCAAAAATCCAAGTCTGACCAACTTGGTAGTGGACGTAGCAGTTTATCTGTGAACCACTTCAACTGATTTGTCAGCCATTTCTTATATTCTTGCTAACTGACTTAACACTTAAGAAGTTATTAAACTGATTAAGTGTCGGCCGCCGATTAACAACCGATTGTTTGTTTACTTGTTCAGTTAACTTGTGTTCGAGTTTCCTCTCTATATTCAGTGATCAAACATTAAAACAGATTTCTATTGAAAACCGTTGTGTCAGCCAGCTGACCAACTTTCTTCAGCTTAACGAATTTCAAAGTGTCAGCCAACTGACCAATTCTTCAGTTGACTGACAAGATTAAGTTTTCCGCTGCCAATCTTTTAAGATTCACAAATTAATCCTCAAAGTTTTTAAAGGCTATTCCCCCCCCCCTCTAGCCTTAACTGTTGCCATCTGGACTTACAATTGGTATCAGAGCCCTACTTTTTGAAAAATTATTTTCCAAGCCTAACAGCTTGAAAGATCGATCATGGCAACTCTAAAAGCTTTTCAATCAAACAATGTCACTCAAGTTCCCATTTTTGATGAAGATCACTTTGATATCTGGAAGGAAAGAATTACAAGATATATGAACAATATAGATAAACGATTGATGAAATGTGTAAGAGGTGGTCCTATGCAACCTATGAAAATAAATACTAAAGTTGGTAAATCTTCTGCTGCAGATGATGATACTGTAAACCCTCTTGCTCCTGTAGAAGAAGAATATGTTCTCAAACCTCAAACAGAATGGACTGAGGAAGACAAGATTACCGATGAATGGATGCCGAGCCGACATATCCCCGTCCAGACTCGATGAAAACTACAAGCGATATATGATTGTGACGCCAAGGAAATTTGGGATGCTCTTGTAGAATATGTAGAAGGAGATCAGAATACCAAGGACAACAAACTGTATGATTGCATACAAGAATTTGATGCATTCAAGAAGGACCCAAAAGAATCTTTAAAAAATGCTTACGACAGATTTCTCGAGGTAAGTAACAGATGTTCCTCTCTTGGTAAAGTTTATAGTATGAAAGATTTGAATATGCGTTTTCTTAGTAGTTTGGGAAGTAGATGGCATGTAAAAGTCACTGCCATAAAGGAAGCTAGAGACTTGAACAAAACTCATATACGTAGTCTTGTTGCAAGTCTAAAAATTTATGAAAAAGAAATTCTCAAAACTCAAGAAATTGAGAAAAATTTTAAAGGTACATCCCTTCAAGTGAAGAAGAAAATTAAAACTTCTACATCACCTGCCGATGATGACTTTGATGAAGATGAATTTGTCGCTTTTGCTAGACAGCCGATCGAAAGTTTAAATCTTTTAAAAGAAATTTTCAAAACCTTCAAAACTTTCAAAAGTCATCATCAAATCCTCAAAAACCTTCTTCAAGCTTCCAAAAATTCTACTTCAAACTTTCAAAAGCCTTACTTCAAAACAAATGAAGACAAGGTTGAGAAAGATAAACCGCGCTGTGCTTTAATCAGCTGTAGAAAGCCCGTCACTTTGCTTCAAATTGTCCTTTACGAAAAATGAGTACTATAAAAGAGCTCCCATAGTAAATTTTGAAAACAAAAAGGTTTGGTTGTCAAGATCAAAATCTTGCAACTTGATTGAAACATTTAGAAATGAATCGGGTTCTCGAGCAAGAAGCAAATCTGTGTCTTGTTGCAATCGGCAATATATGATTCAAAATGAGTTTCCAAGTCCAAAATATTCAAAGATGCTCGATAATGAGTTGTCAAGCTCACCTATTACAAACTCCAAACCGACAAAGGTCATCAAACCCGATCGCTTTGTGGTTAAGAAAATAGGAAATAGATTTTATGGACAAGGAATCATAAGTCGAAAAGAAAGTCAAAAGTCGCTTCTCCAAGGATCGCTAAAATAACTCATGATTTAAAAGGCGAGGAGGAGAAAATTATCGACTCAAGTGTTGATGATTTGTCGGAACAAATGCAAGAAATGTATTCCAAATTTGAAACACTTAAAAGAATCCATGTTTCTTTATCTAGTGATTTTGAAAGAATTTCTCAAGAAAACTGTGAGCTTTAAAAGATCAATGAGTTTTACAAAGTTCAAAGAAAAGAGTTGCCGGAACCGAAAAGTCTCAATGAAAAATATGAGATTCAAGCAAAAATCTCGGATGCCCAAATTGTCGACCTTGTAGAAAGAAATCTTCGATCGACCAATGTTGTTGACACTTACTCAAAGTCAAAAGTCGCTTGCTAGAAACTATCATCAAACAACGGAAAGATCATGAAGACCAACATGGTCTTGGATACTCAAAAGATGATGAAGGCAGTGAGATCGCATACAAAAGGTGAACCTAAGATTTTGAAAAAGGACAAGGGATTAGTCTATAATGCTTTGTGCCATTCACTTATCCCCGAAATAAGAGTCAAGACAAGAGGTACATCAACAAAAGGATAGGATGAACAATGAAAGTTGTCGCCTTCTCGGTCACAAACCTCAAAATCGGCCTAACTCAACACCGACAAATGTCGGGCCATCGACAAATGTCGCTAGCCGACAAAAGAGGAGGATCAGAAGAAAGACAACCGACAAGTTCAAGCCAATAAATTTTGTTGTCGCTAAGACCTCCAAGTCAATCAAAAGAATCAAAGAATTCACCTCAAATGACCGATAAACCCGGTTATCACAAGTGTAATATTTGTTCTACTTTTGGTCATCGACACATGAATGCTTATATATATTTAAACCTATTGACAATTAAAAGCTAATTTCAGCAAGTCTCGATACCGAAGAAAACTAACCTTTCTTTGGACCCAAAAGTATAAAAGGGTACCATGATTTAAATATTCATATTTCGGGTATGCTTAATGGTCGATGATCATTCAACCGACATATGGATATTAGATGCAGATGGATGCTCCGGACACATGATCGGATCAAATGAACTCCTTACTAACATTATTGCAAACAAAAGGACCTTTTGTAATATTTGGGGACAATTCAAAAGGAAAAACTATCTACTATGGATCCATTATCGAGGATCTATAATAATTGAAATGTCTCTTTGGTACAAGGTTTGAAACACAATCTTCTAAGTATCTCTCAATTCGTGATAAAGGTATGAGTCGTCATTCTCCTCCACATTGTTTCATCAAAATAGCATCTCAATGAAATTTTGCTTCGGTACTAGAAAAAGAAAATGTTTTTGCTATAGATTTACTTTCCTTAAATAGAAGACTCAAATTTGTCCAGTAGAATAATATTTACAAAAATTCATGGCTTTGGCAAAAGACTTTCACATTTAAACTTTAAGTATCTTTCAAAAACTTTCAAAAGTGAGACTTAGTAAAATGTTTGCCTTCCTTAAATTGTCCAACCGACAAAAATGTGATGCTCAGTATTTTGGGAAAAATAACAAAACCTCTTTAAACCAAAAAACCATGTTCTTTCTACAAAAGAACTTTGAGCTTCTACACATGGATTTATTTGGCCCCGTAACTACTGCAGTTTAGGAGGAAAGTATTAGTTGTTGTGGATGACTATCTGCATATACTGGGTTGAAATGATGCAATCCAAAGATGAAACTTACTAACATTCAACT
>CM028383.1:34074585-34145551 GCA_013146195.2 Codonopsis lanceolata
GAGGATGTAAGTACCTTCTATAACAATTCATGTAACCTTAAATGGTCCTTCGATTAGGTGACAATTTTTCCTAGTTAAATTATTTGTCTTGTAACCTCGATTTTCCTAAGGACCAGTCTCCAATTTTTGAATATCTTCAGAACTTTCTGCTCGTGATGGGCTTCTAGCCTAGTTAACCATCGATGCGAGCTTCCAATCTACGTTCCTCGAGAAGGTCAAGGTCGGTGCGAGGCGACCTCGTTGTCTTGCTTTCGTTATAATGGGCCCCTTCTGTGGCGGGAAAGGCTGTTTTGGGTTGGAATTCTGACCTCCGATCCGTGAGAGCAAAAGGTGTTTCCCACTGTTGATCCCACTACGATCGTTCTGTCGACCATAAAGCGGCAGGTAACTTGTACGCCCGTTTTCACGCTCGATCATCAAATTTCGTTTGAGGCGTCTGGGATTTGTTTGTTCAGCGGCTTACGCTTGTCGTACCTTGTGGATAGTGCTTGAAAATTGCCAATGTTTAACATACATTGTTACATTCTTGGTAAATTTATCGAAATTGCGTGCCATGATCGAAACAATGGCTCTAGGTAACCCCAGCGACACCGGATGTGGTCATGCAGTTGATGATGTTGTTTTCGGTGATGGTTTTCTTTCAATCCATTTGGTGAAGTAGTCGATGCCACCCGCATATTTGAATTGAGATCGCTAGAAAGTCATGTCAATTCCCCACATGTCGAATGGCCGTGCACGCTTTCGGTGGATGGCGATCTAGGTATATCCTGAAACCTCGCATTTGTCACATTTACGCACGTATAAAGGCTGCATCTTTCCTTAACGTGATCAATAGTAACTGCGAATAAATTTTTTTTTGCCAAGGTCGGTGCCTGGATGACCGCCACATTCTCCTGATGGACCTCGTAGAAGCTCTTGGGTCTTTTAAATTCGAACACAACGAAGCATCGGCCTTACCCTTGACGACATGCAGTACTCCTCGAGACCACTTAGAGTATCGACATACAGTTGTTCGGACAACTCTTGCTGGTTTTTGTCTTACGGTAATATACCTTTCGATGAAATCTTTATACTCGTCGATCCGGCATCGCTTTCGCGGCTCGATATCCATTATTCGGTCCTTTTCAATCGAAGGTGTTTCGGATGATCAATCATCCTTGCGGCCTTAACAGGATATTTCGTCCTTTGCTATCTTGGAAAGGTAGTGCGCTTTCGCATGTTATGCTCGATCAATCTGACGATCTCCCGGAACTTGAAGCTCTTCAAAATTTCTCTTGACTAATTCGCGTGTTGACCAATGTAGGATTATAGATTTGCCTCCCCAATAGCTTGGTTCCGCGACTAATTGTGAATAGAGTACAACGTGACGAATCGATATCCATGTCAACGAGCTCTAGTCAAAACAATCATGGCCTCGTACTCGGCGATTGTTGGAGGCGAGGGAAATTTGAACCTAAGAGCCATCTCGAACTTCGTCGACGATCGGTGTGACCGATGGATACTTTCATTGCTTGGCGCCATCCACGAATAATTCCCAACAATGGGGTGGTTTGATCTTGATCGTTTTTTTTCTTGTTCGGCGAGCGAGTTGTGATCGGGACGACCTTCCTCATGGTTGGAAAAGCTTGTTTCTACCAAAAAGTCGGCCAATGCACGTGCCTTGATTGCCTTTCGCGGTTGATAGTCGATGTGAAATGCAGCGAGCTCGATGGACCAACCAAGCATTCTTCTGAAAAATCGGGCTTGTGCAAAATTTTTTCGTAATGGTGATCGGTGTACACATTATCACGTGTCTGAAAAGTAAACTCGTAATTTCAGAGCGGCAATAACAAGAGAGTAGGCCAACTTTTCTATATTAAAATGGCTCTCTACGAGGTGTGAGAGCTTTTGACAAATAATACGGAGTTTTTGGACATTTGACTCCTCCAACAAAACGGCTGACCTGACACGATGCGTGGCACACCAGAAATATATAGGTTTCTCCCATTTTTAATTTCGTTAAGGAGGGTGGTTCAGAGATACTTCTTAAGTTCTTGAATGCCTCTCTGCACGTTCTTCATTCCACTCAAAATTCTTGTTTCCCGGAGTACTTTGAAGAAGGGGTAAACATCGTTCGGCGGGCGAGAAATAAAACGACCAGGCGATAGCGGTTCCGTTCAGCGTTGGGCGTCTTTAATACATCTGGCGGCTTATCGAGTAGAGCTTGAATCTTCTCGGGTTGGCCTCTATCCCCTGCGGTTGACCATGAACCCCAAAATTTCCGGCCGGCAGCAGGCGCGCGCGCTGGGTTCAACTTCATGTTGTTCTTTCTTAGGTTGGTGAAAGTTTCTTCCAAGTCTTTCTTTGTGGTCTCTCCCCTTTGTCTTGATGACCATGTCATCAATGTAATGCCTCCATGTTTAGGCCAATTTGTCAAAAACTTTGTTGACCATGCGATAGGTGGCCCCGGCGTTTTTTTAACCAAAAGGCATCATTTTATAACGATAGATACACTTGCTCGAAATCGGTCAAAGCCTTGTCTGCTCATCATTTTCACTTGGTGGTATCTGAATGCGTCGAAGGCGAGCATTCGAATCCGGCAATGGCATCAACTTGACCTATCAATGCGGAGGAGAGATGCTTGTCTTTGGGGCGAGCCTTATTAAGATACGTGAAGTCACGACATTCTCCATTTATCATTGCTCTTTTTTAACCATCACCACGTTGGCAAGCGGGGCGGGTAATGAATTTCTTCAATGATGTGCGCTTTCGGTAGCTTCTCTACTTCCTTCTTTATAGCCTCATTTTCGGGTGGAGGATTGTGGAGTGGCGAGCATTGTCATTGGTTAATGTTGGGTCCACGCTAGATATCTTGGGTCCACACTTGGCAGATGAAGAGCTACCTCTTCACTTATGCCCTCATATCTTCCACAGTCGGGCAAACACATCAAGGCTTGACTTTAATTGTTCGATCAACTTGTCGCTCCTCGGGAAAGTCTTTGTCCCAATTTTGATTTTACGCTCTGGAAAAGAGCGGATTGATGACAATTTCCTCGAGCTCATCTTGGCCAGGAATTACGGCTCTCGCGGACTGCAATGTGTCCATTTCAATTTTTTAAATCGCCTTTTGCCCTCTTTTCTGGCGGGCTTTGATGTTTCCTCGGCGGCCTCTGTCTCCTTGTCCTTGGGGTGATCGACCTCCATATTTTAAGTCGCGAGCATTCTCCTTGAAATTGCTGCTATATTGTCGAGCTTTGCGGAACAACGATTTCTTCATTGGGGATGGAGGCGCGATTTTACGCCTTTTCTTCTGCGTTTCAGGACAAATTCCCACATTGCTCGGGGTTGACTATGAAGGATGCCAACGCCGATGTAGTGTAAACTTTGCTCGGTGAGGAACCGAGGCTACCATGCAGGCGAGCCATGGAGGGATGCCCGTGATGGCATTATATGGAGATTTCGGATCGATCACGAGGAAAGTTATGACTTCTAGCCTCGTATGTTCCCATCGCCTATGTAAACTTCGGTCAAGCGTGCCTTTGACCCACGGAGGCTTTATGATTTGTAAAACCTTCGAGTTCCCAAATAAGGTTTTAATCGGGCATCGGTGAGACCAATCTCCTTAAAACAAGCGTAGTAAAAGCACGTCGGCATGCTCCCGTATCTACGAGCACTCGGTGCACTTGCCGATTGTTAATCAAAAGCGACACAACCAAAAGGCATTCGGACCTTGAGGTTGTGCTTGCCCGGCTCAGCTGAGTGAAGCTGGATGGAATCGCTCGCCAAATCGAGTTCTTGGTGGCATATTCATCACTTTTGGACAGTGAATAAATATGCTTTCCCGGTTGAGTCGGTGGGTTCTTCCTCAAGAATAACATTCACCACCCCGTTTATACGGGGGCATTGCCTCTGTTTCGCCGTTTCCCGGCGGGGAGGATCACGGCGATTGCCACCATTGTTGTTCCCTTGCTTGAACCTATCAAGACGTCCTTGATTAATCAAGCGTTGGATTTCTTTTTTGAGGATGAAACATTCCTCCGTGACATGCCCCACGTCGTTGTGGTAGGCACAAAATTTTGTGCTATCCCTGTATTGTGCAGTATCCGGATTCATGGGATAGGGAGCGGGGAGGTCATTCTGTATTTGCATCATTATTTCCTCTCTTGAAGTGTTTAAGGGGTGAAATCTTTGCTCACTGAATCGTTGAGTGGAATCGAGTCTGTTCGGTCTCTCAGAAAATTATTGTTATTTCCCGAGCTAGGAGTTGCGGTTGGTGTCGAACTATTTTCAACCTTTTCCTTCCCTTTTCCTTCGATGCGCCTCAGGTCGGTGAGCAGTTGTGCTCGAGCAAGCATCTCACCCTGAGTGGCCGGTGGATGCATCACCAATTCCTGCTTCAGGCCCCCACTTCGCATATTGTTCAAAAAACAAAGCGTAACCTCTCCTTCAGTCATGCCCGTGACTTGTTCGAGCACCTTAGTGAACCTTTCCACATAGCTATGGGAAGATTCATCAATTCCTTGAACCACTGCGTAGAGGTCGAATCGACTTTTGGGAGAGCTCGGCCGAGCCAAACTCGCCGAGAACTTCTCCTTCAAGTCTTTCCAGCAGTAATAGACCACTTTCGAGGAAACGCCTAACCAACCAACTTTGGGCTTTACCTGTATGGCCCTGAAATGCCTTCATTTTCAAGGCTTCATTCTGGTCACCAAGCCAACTGAGCTTCAAATGATCGTAGCCAATCTCACGCTCGGGTTTTCAGAGTATTTATCAAAATTCGAAAAACTCCTGTCTTTGGAGGTGTGTTTCGATCCGATCTGCGAATGGACTACCATCGAAGATCGGCGGACCCATCGAGCGGCGACCGGCTTCCCACCCATCCATTCTAGCTGATTGCCAAAACCTCGGCCATTGTGCGAGGTTGGCCTGGTAATGGTTGGAATTGCTACTGGAGCGATAGTGGCGAGGTGCCTCAATTTCTTGTGCTCGGAGCTGCTGGGGGACCCTTGGAGGTCTTGTTGTCTCGGCGATGCGCTGCTGTCGTGTTCGCGGCGTGGTGAAGTTAAATCGAGGCCGATGAGAATAGCGAGATCGAGAATGATATGAGCGCTCATGTTCATCATTTCGACTTCGCTTTGGGCCGTGACTCATCGACTATCTTGTACTCTCTAGCACGGCGTTTATCCGGCTCGCCTTTCCTCATGGATTTCCATGGCATTGGCATCCTGGTTGTGGCGCCATCGCCGCGATTTGGAGCGTCGATGGCCAAAGGGGGCTTGTGCGGGGCATGGCCGCCAACACTAAGCACCCTTTCAACCACGTGTGGAGCACTAACCGCGGGTACAATCGGTATTAACTGTTCCTCTATGGAATTGGTGGGCGACCCAGCGGCTAGGCTGATTCGAATAAACATCTTGCTCGAATCTTGAGCTTGATTGCAAGAGAAACTTGTGCACGGGCTTGTTCATTCAATGGGATAGGCTCGCCTTGAATTAAGTCGAGCGACTTCCTACGTTGGTTCAAGCGATCCCTTAACTCAAGCGAATTGGCCCTTTCTTTGTTGCAAGCGATTTCTCAAATCATGCCTTGAGGTGGATCGATTCTTTGGGACGAAACCGGACTTCACCATTTGGTGCATGTTGTCGCCACTTGAGATCGGTCATTACCCGCTTAGCGGTGGTAGGCCATTTCGTGGAAGCGGTCGGTGGGGAATCCCCTCGGGCTGTTACTAACGGGGCCAATCCTTGAGCAGATACATCACCGCCGACATTTCTCTTGCTCCAACTGTCACTTTCCGTTCTTGGCCATGCTAACAAAAGTTGATGAAAAGTGAAACTAAAAATTTTTCGTTCCCCGGCAATGGAACCAAACTGATGCTGCACAATCTAGTCTTGGGCCGGTCCTTGCGGTTTATAGGATATACGGGCTTAAGCGAATGTGAGAACTCCTAAAACCATGTCAAAAGAAGAAACACCTTAGTTGGAATGCAAGGCGCCATGAAACCCCTCAAAGTGTGAGAGTAAGTATTGAGCTTAGTTGAAAGCAAAATAACAGGGTTTCGGTGTATAGAATAGTGCGTACCTTTCAAATGAGATTTTATGAAGTATATATAGCCTTTCGGGAGTAAGATCCAGGGTTAGGCTATGATCACGAGATATTTTAGGATCTGTAATACCATAAATGCGGGTTGACAGAAGGAATCATGACTAAAATCTCGGGATCGGCGAGGTTATCTCGAAATTGATACCGAGCTCAATCGGCGGCCTTGTTCCTGCTTTCGAGTGATAGAGAAATTCTGCTTTCGGGATAGATGTATGATGATCATCTCGCGGCTATCCTGCTCGGGTAATTTCTTTCCTGGTCTCTGTCATACACGTGACTATCACGTGTTGGAGCCTGTGCTTGGCTCGTGACCAAAGTTTGGGCCGAGTTCATCAGAAAAAATTATGTTTTCAAAATACTACACCAGACAAGACCTTAATACTAATTAAAGAGAAAGTGTAGAGATGTTAAAAGGGTCGACCCTTTATACCGTAATCGAAAATGATTAGATCCAAAAAATATAACTTTATTAAATTTAGGACCGGCTCACAACCTTATAGAGTTAAGGTTATAGTCAATCTGCGTAAACTTGAGAGCCAATCATGTTAACACGTAATCGAAAAGAAGTGAGATCCTCATAATGTAAACTTATTAAATCAGGGCTGACCCTATTAGGTGAGTGGGGACTCAAACCGGTTTTTGCACGAGGTAGAATGTGACGTGACAATTTGTCTTTGGTTGGCCTAAACTTGTTTAACGTAGAGGTCACGCCTCCCAGGCAATCTTTTCTTTTTCTTTTTTTTTCCTTTTTTTAATAAGTGATTATAAACTAGGAAAATAAATATGGTAAACTGAAAAATGAATAATAAATTAGGACAAATGATTTACAGAGGTGGCTCTCCTGTAAGTAAGTGTGACAAAATTTTATCAAATTCATTTGATTATTTAATATGCCCATTATAAAAAAAACTTATTAAAAAAAGATTTGCTATTAGCAAGATTCGATCGCAAAATTTTATCTAATTTATTTGGTTATCTAATATACACATTATATAAGACTTATTAAAAAAACACTTACTATTATCAAAATTCAAACTTGGATCAAGTTGTATTATATCAAGCATGCTACCATTAGGCTAGACAATTTTTTGAAATTTATTTGAAACTTTAATATAAAGGGTAATGTTATGGCCACTTTAATAGCACTCAATTTTGAGTACCAAATGATGTGGCATCTTATGTGTCATATTGTTAACATGATTTTTTAACTTATAGTGGAGCCCATAAAATGTCAAATAAGATGACACATTAGAAACCACATCATTTGGTGCACAACAATTAAAAAAGATTAGATCCAAAAAAAGAGCTACAACAATCATTGAGTGGCTCTAGCATTACTCTAATATAAATATAAATAAGTAATCATAAAAATTGTTGAGTATTATGAATTTATTTATTATTTTATTTTTGATTAAGAATATTTGGTTGTTATTTATAATTATAATGAATATAAGTATTTAATTTTTTAATAAGGTATTTGACTTTATTTTTATTTTTATTACTTTTACATAATTATTTATTAGTGTCAAATCAATAAGCACATATATTTTATATCTTACAACTATGAAAATTATTATGGAATTTTGACAACTTTATATATATATATATATAAAGGAAAAAAGTTAAAAACTAATCATTGTTTTAGCGTGTATATATATTAGATGATAAAAATAGTGTCACTTTTTATTTGAGGAGTAAAAAAAAGAGGTAAAAGTCAAAATTAGGAAAGTATCTCAATTATGCTTCAAAGTAGGACCCTTTAAAGGTGAAAAGTTGATGAAAATATTGTGAACATTAAGTTATAAACTTATCATTGTGTGTATATGTGTGTTTGTGTGTGTGTGTGTGTTTGTGTTTGAGTGGGTTTGTGTCTTTGCGTGTATGTTTTAATTAGTGAATAATAATATATGTAGGGGTATAATACCCAAAATAATAAATGATGTTACTTATTGGGTATTATCCGGATAATACTCATTTATTAATGGATAAAAGTGAATATTATCCAATAACATCCATTAAGGTTAATGGGTGTTATTGGATAATATCCAAAACTACACATTAACTATATTGGGTAGATAATTGTTTTATTAAAACTTAACCGGTAACACTCAATTGCCACCCCTACCTGTAAGATTGTCTTAACATATCAACACACGGTGCGTCGTGTAAAGAAAATTTACATTACAAAAAATATCAGTAAGACCATCTTACTTTAATTTTTATCTTTTCAAAATAACGCCCCTAGAGCGAAGATAACAAAAGATCTTCCCAAAATCATACACAAATTATGTCAATACAATGGTGGATCTAAAAAAAATCAAATGACTGTGTTCAGCCTCTCCACACGCAAAACGACGTCGTTTTGGAAGGGAAATAAGTGGAAAAAAATTACTGGCCGGTAGGGGGTTGACACGCCTTTCCACGCATCACCCCCTTGGGGTGACCATTTTCTTAGACATTAATACACGGTTTGGGTATTTTTGGTATTCAAAAAATATTTTTTTAAAAAGAAGTTCATATTTTTATCTATAAATAGAGACAAGATTTGATTCATTTGGACATCAAACGAATTTTTTAGAAAATTTGTTATTTCTCTATATTCTCTCTTCCTTATCTCTCTAAATTTCATATAGTTAACCATTTTTTTTAATATTATTATAAATAAATAAAAATTAATTATACAAAATATTATTTTGATTACAAATAAATAATAATTTCTAATTTAATAATTTATGCAATATTATATTTAATTGTTAATATAAATTGAAAGAAGATATTAAATTAATTGAGATAAAAATGGTCAAGTATATACAAATGTTGGATTTTGTGCCATTGTTAAAAACATTTTTTGATTTTGAATCAAATGAGTATCAAATAACAAACAAACCTATGTTATGAATAGCTTTCTTTTGGACTTCCTTCAATCACGACCTAGGTGAGAGGATTATTTTATTAGTTTGTAATGGGTTATACTCCGTATTTGATTTGGTGTTTGATTAGTGTGTATTGTTTCATGGTCTAAAAGTAAGGTTCTAAAAATCGTTAGGCGGCTAGGCGGCACATTAGCGTCTAGCGCCTAGGGGACTAGTCAGGGCGTAATCGGGGCATAGGCGGGGCCTAGAATTAAGACATAATTATTATTTTTTTTGATAATTTACATCAAAAATCAAACACATTGAATACACATTTAATTTTTTTTATGTTTGTCATTTTATCAAACACTTGTCTATATTTATAAAATGAACAAAAATATACAAACATACCATTAATCTCAATTCTTAACAACCCCAAAGTAATAAACCAACCAAGTTTAAAACTGAAAACAAAAAAGATTTTACTCCAGTTCGCCCCTTATTACCTCTCTCTCTGCCTCACCATTACCACTCCCCCTTCCTTCTCCAGCTCGCTCCCCCCTTCCTTCTCCGGTCACCGCATGCCACAAAATCAAAATTACAAAAATAAATTAAGGTCGGTGAGGTTTAACGTAGACACCGACTTGATTGATTAGGCGACGACTAAAAAAGTCACAGTGATAAAGAGGAGCTTAGCAACTAGACGAGATCTAGACGAAATTAGGCGGAGAGTTTTAGAACACTTTCTAAAAGAGTTCATGATTCTATAAAATGTTTGAATTACTACATTGATATTCCAACTAAATTGCTTACATCTCTTCGTCTGTCAAGCCCCACCAACACACACCACACGCTAACATGTTTGTCATACCACCGTCCTTCCAACTTCTCTCTCATGGACCATACTATTAATTATTTTTTATTAATATTTAAATTATAAATCACTTTATGATGTATGTATTTAATAATAATAATAATAATAATAATAATAATAATTTATGTAGAGTAGTAATTTTTAACAAAAATAATATTGTATAAATTCATGAGTGTTTTCCACTAAATTCTTAATGTGTTTATCAAACACTTCAAAATATTTTTCGAAACACAGTAAAACAAAAAAATAAATATCAAACACTTAAAAATATTTTTTTGGGATTTCTTGAAAGCACTTGAAAAAAGGGGAGAAATTCGGCCGCTCCATTTTTTAAAAAAAATTAACCGCTTCGCTCCCCCCCTTTTTTTAATAACCGAAAAAAAAGTCACTTTATGCATCGCGATGTACATATTGATGTATTTTCATGCATCGCGATGCAAGATTTTGAGTATAATTATGCAAAAAGTGACTTTTTTTCTTGTTACAAAATGAACAGGTAAGCAGAGAGGTTAAAAACTTTAAAAATGGACAGGCTTGCAATTTTTCCAAAAAAGACGTAAATTCGGGTCAGTTCCTTTTCAAAAGTTTTCACTCGCTTCAATCCATCATATTTTTTAAATTGAAAAAAGACAATTTTTTGGGGCGAAAAGACTGATACCCTTAATGAACATAAAGCGTAGTACGGATCACTTACTTAATGTGTATCGCTCTACATCAAATTATGCAACATGATGCATCAATTTTAATTATTTAATCTAATTTTTATATACATTGCTCTGCATCAATTGTAATTATATACTTCAATTTATGCATTGCGTTACATCAATGTATGCATCGTGATTTATCAATTTTAATTACCTAATCTAATTCAAACATCGTGATCAAATAAGTCAAACACTAATCGATGCATCACACTATAAATTATAATAAATCAAACATTCATGATCATTCTTTCCTAAACACAATAAACAAATGATTTCAAATTGGTGCATCTTTCTTTCATCTCAAATCCAAATCGATACATTATGATTAACAAATGATACAACGTCATAACATACAAACTTAATCTATTTTAAATTAAACACACACAAGAAGAAGAAGAAGAAGAAGAAGAAGAAGAAGCATTGGGAAAGGGGATCGATTCACAATTTTTCAAAATAATAAAAAGAATGGGTCGGAAAAAAACAATGGACCACTAGAAATCACTTATATAAGGGTGATAATCGAGCCAGTCCCCTGTGATGATATTATGTAGGGGTTGAGGGTTTATATATATATATATATATATATATATATATATATATATATATATATATATATATATATATATATATATATATATTAATGATATATACAAATCAAGTTCATTAACTAGAGAGTAATTATGAGTAATCTTATGCGAACTTGAACTTTGAGCGAAGCGGAAGACTTTCTGCTTGAGCTACGATATTCGTATGTCACGGTCAATAATCCTGCAAGTCTCTCTCGTCGGATTGATATCACGTAGCACGAATATCAATTCTGGTTCATACCGCAAATCCAAGCCTCTTGATTGTTAGGCTAGAGGGAGTATTTGGTGAGATAGAATATAGGGGAGAGAGAGGAGGGCGGCCACTTGAAGACGTGTTCTTCTATTGTTATGGTTTTCTCCCTTTAGTTGCCCTATTTATATTATTATACAAGAAACCCTATTTCTTGTATGTTGAGTTAAGTCAATCCCGAACCCCTTCAGATTAGGAAACTAATTAACCTTTAATAATATAAATACAGTCCATGTGAGCGGAAGTAAATAATCGGGTCATAAGCTCAATTGCTAACATCTCCCACTCACACACATGGAATCACCTCTCTTACCACATAGTATCATCAAATACACGTTAAACACTGCCTCTTTATACTGGAAGTGAAGCGTGCGACATGACGAGAAAGATAAAGGGTGGAGCGCTATACCAAATCACCATCTGACCAGCATAGAACGTCCTCGTTAGAAAGCAAAACTCGTCTATACCCCATAGCGTATATATACATCAATTTAAGCATCCTCAATCCCTCAATAGCAGTGCTTAAAACTCGATATGTTTGTCAATCAAGATCAATCTCTTGAGCCGTATGTTCAATATGATCGCCATGGCATTGAGACCCACAAATAGAGATGTATTTCATACTATTTTCCTTAGACACTCATATCAATCACTCTTGATTAACGCTTTCCCCGCAATGCTCTATAGGATTGTATGTGCATAGCCCATTGGTCGGCATGCCAAAGTAGCATCATCAACGTCCAAGTTCATGATATAGTTCTAAGTCACATAGGGTATGATCGTGACCTGGATTTGATCACCGGAATTCGCACGGTGATGAAGCAGGGATCATTCAATCACTTTCTTAAGTCGCATTATAGTCACATATAGTATGATATGTATGCTATGGCGGAACTCCCACACAAATTAGGCATGTCATGCTCAAATGCCATACGAACCTTAGTCTGGCCGCCCTTCTGGCGTCTAACCTGAGTACTTGAAAGCAGACACTCTTCTAGTGTCTCTTTTAAGATCTCACATTTGGACTTTTCCTTGGGATATAAAGTCGACCTTTATAGAAGGTCTCATCTTGGCCATATGCCAAGGCGATAAATGTAATGTCATTTGCGTACCCCCCTTCATAGGTGCCAAAGACTTTTACTATCTCAACTTGTTCGTCCACCTAGCGGCAAGGTGAATTACCCGTGTGAGAGGGCCAATTCAATATCCACGATATCTTTTTAATCAAATATATATGCTACGTAATTTCATATTAAAATATCCAATTAACATATAAAAGGAATAAAATGAAACTGCAATTTATTCAAGCGATAATGAAAAATAATAATCAAATGTCAACAAAAGTATTCTCAGAATAAATGTCAAATCCTACAAAGCTCTAGACCCAACATATGATCGTAAAAGATCTCTCTAGCTAGAGGTTTAGTAATAGGGTCAGCCAACATGCTTCTAGTATGAATATATTCTAGAACAATTTTCTTTTCTACAACCATGTCTCTAGTGAAATGATGCTTGATATTAATGTGCTTCGTCTTCCCATGATACTTGGGATCTTTAGTGTAACCTAAAGCAGCCATGCTATCACAAACAATTACTACAGGACGATCCATATGCGTCGTAACATCAAGATGTTGAAGAAAACTCCTCAACCACACAACTTCTTGAACCGCAGCTGAGCAAGCCATGTACTCTGACTCCATCGTAGATAAGGCGGTGCTAGTTTGTCGCTTGCTACTCCAAGAGATAGCTCCACCACTATGGAGGAAAGCGTAGCCCGGAGTAGATTTATAACTATCTACATCTCCAGCCCAATCTGCGTCAGTGAAACCTTTCAAGCTCAAATCCCCATGTTGGTAACATATGGTTAAATTTGTGGTTCCCACCAAGTAATGCAGGACCCTTTTCACTGCCATCCAGTGTTGAGGTCCATGATTACTTTGGAATCGACTCAACATCCCAACTGCAAAGCATAGGTCAGGTCGAGTACACACCATAGCATACATCAAGCTTCCTACCGCATTCGCATATGGAGTCGTAAACATTCACTTCTTTTCTTCTTTATTCTTAGGGCATTGGTGTGTACTAAGGACACATCCTTTTTCCATTGGAGTGACAACGGGTTTTGAGTTAGTCATGTCAAATCGTTCTATGACTTTCTTAATGTAAGTCTCTTAAGACCAACCAAAAAATCTTTTCGAACGATCCCTAATGACTTTTACTCCAAGAACATAGCTTACTTCACCCTAGTCTGTCATATCAAAAAGCGCAGAGAACTACTCTTTAGTGGCATTTATCATCTCCATATCATTCCCAGCTAGTAGGATGTCATCAACATATAATGACAGAATCAAGATCTTTTTCTTGGATCGTTTAACATACACACAGTGGTCTTCCTCAATCATCACAAAGCCAATTGAGGTTATCGCTTGATAAAAGCGAATGTACCACTGTCAAAATGATTGTTTGATACCATAGATGGAACGTTTGAGTCGGCACACTTTGCGCTCTTGTCCCTTGACTTCAAAACCCTCTTGTTGAATCATATAGATATCTTCATCTAGTTCTCCATTGATAAAAGTAGTTTTAACATCCATCTAATAAAGTTCTAGATCCATATGCGCTACAATCGCTAGGATTAGGCGAACAGAGAAAAATATCACCACAGGGGAGAATATCTCCTCATAGTCTAAACCCTCTCTTTGGGTAAAGCCTTTCGCCACAATACGTGCCTTATATTTTTCGATTGATTCATCTGTCTTTCGCTTGACTTTGAAAACTCATTTGTTTCCAATAGTCTTGCGACCTTGCGGAAGATCAACTAACTCCCAAACCTGATTCTTTTTCATAGAAGAAATTTCATCTTCCATTACAGTCATCCATTCATTGTTTGTAGGTAAAGAAAGAGCTTCTTTGAACGATGTAGGCTCACTAGAGTTGTAAGAAGAAGTTAGGAAAGATTCCTCTTCGATCGCGAATCGACGACGAGGTATATTTCTACGTTTACTTCTTCGCTCTAGTATCGGACTCCCACTAGGATCCGTACTCCCACTCGGATGAAGATCATCTTGAATCTCATTAACGACTTCCATAGGCTCAACCTCATGTTGTACCGTAGGATTAGGTTGATGCAATTTCCCACCTTTGCCAAAATATGTCATATGTTCTTCTTTCATCTCAAAAAGTTCAAAGTCTTTCCTAACTTCACATATCTATGGGAAATCATTCTCAATGAAATCAACATTGCGCGACTCCGTTTCAGACATTCCTACGTCAGGTTTTCCATCGTACATAACATAACGCTTTGAGGTGTCTGGATACCTTATGAAAACACATGTGTTTCCTCTAGGGCTTAATTTTCCAAACTTATTGGAAGTACTATGGACATAACCTGCACAACTCCAAGGATAAAGATTCCCCAATTTAGGCTTCTCACCTTTCCAAAGTTCATAATGGGTTGTGGGAACAGACTTAGAAGGCACTCGGTTAAGTATGTAGGTGGCAATCATTAGCACATCCCCCCAAAATGAAATTGGTAGGTGGATCTGTGCCATCATCGACCTAACCCTTTCCAACAATGTTCAATTCCTTCGTTCTGCAACACCATTTTGTTGCGGGGTTCTAGGAATTGTCAACTGTCGGCGTATTCCCTTTTTCTCACACAATTCTTTAAATTGATCAGATAAATATTCACGGTCCCGGTCAGTTCTAAAAGTTTTTAAGCTTTTATCCTTTTGATTCTCAATCTCTACGAGAAAGCGCTCAAAACACTTAAGAGCTTCATCGCATTGAGAAATAAGGTAAACATAGCCATCGCAGGTGTAGTCATCGATAAAAATGATAAAGTAGGAAGCTCCATGACGTGCTTTAACATTCATTGGTCCACAAATATCTTAATGGACTAGCTCTAATGGATGTGTGGCTCTTTTTGCCTTACCAAAAGGCTTTCGGCAAGCTTTTCCTGCCAAACAAGATTCACACAAGGGTAGGTTGACTTTGGTAAGAGACCCCAATAAGCCTTCTCTAGCCAATCTAGTCATCTTATCTTTTCCTTTATGTCCAAGTCTAGCATGCCATAACTCGGAATTAGAATCATCATAAACCATACAAGAAGAAGAATTATGGGAATCCAACAAATCTAATTTAAAGAAATTTTTCTAACAAAAAACCATGTCCCAAAATCTCATCACCAAAACAAATATCCAAGTGATCATCACTAAAATTAAAAGAGCATTCATGTCCTAGAAATTGTACTACTGATAATAGATTATGTCGAATTCCAGGTGCATAAAGAACTTCATGAAGAGTCAATGTGCGTCCATTCCGCAATTGAAGTTGGTATGAGCCAACTCCTTTGACTTCAACAGAGAAACTATTTCCCATGAAAAGTCTTCTTGTACCCGCAGGAACTTTTCGATAATCAACAAATCCTCCTCGATCCCTTGTCACATGTTTGGTTAGCCTGAGTCTACAATCCACACAAGGAGAGAGTCGGCTAATAAAACATGAGAGCAGATACAAATTTGCGGAGAGTTAGGATTTAGAGATACCTTCTTGGGCTCAGGATCACAAGTTCGAGCTAAATGACCCAAGGTATCATCATATTTGTAGCAGTTATGTTTGGTCATATTCTTTTTGCCCCTAAGGCGTTTAGTGATCTTACTTAGTTTTGGTAGATACTTAGCTTGCATTCCATTAACTTGTTTCTTACGCTTCCCGTATGGCTTGCGTGGATCCTCAAGGGAAACAAGAGCAAGGTCATAAGTTGCAACACTCATTGTGCGACTTGCATCATAGCACTTTAGCCCCCCCAAGCTCATCTTTGCGATTTTGGACTAGGGTAGAATTACCTATCCTTGGTTTAGTCACCATGTTATATAAGTTCTCAAGAACCTCTTGCTCGTGTAGCAAACTAGTGATTTTACTTTGTCAAACACTATAGTTTGAACAACATAATTTTTTCCCTTGTTAAGGTCAACGGTTACATTCTTAGAAGTCATTTCATTACAATTTATCCCAAAAAATAAGACATTAGCATATATATATATACACACACACACACACACACACACACACACACACACATATATATATATATATATATATATATATATATATCGATTTACTTTCGTTCTAAAAATCAATTACTAAATATAATCACATCATACACGTCAGAAGGGAAAATCCGCGAGGCTCGTAATCATAACCAAAGTATGCACATCGTGAAAATATTCATAAATTGATAATTTAAACAAAAGAAATAAGATAGAACAAATCCATTAAGCACATAATATGTACAAAGAATATTTTCACTATTGAAAATAAATTTATTGGGTCTCGTATAGTCCCAATTGTAATTTTAGAGCCCAAAACGACAATTAATTATGCTAAAATGACTTTAAAATAGTTTAAAATTCACGAAGAATTTAAAAAAAAATCAGAACAGTCCCAAATAGCCCTAAACAGTCACAGAATGACAAAACAACCCCTAGAAATTATTTTTGATTTTTTATAAATCAAAAAATAAGTTTTTATGCTATGAAAAATCAAAACCACATACTTACAAGCTGAATTGATCAAAACATAGGCCACCATTGGACTCAGAAGGCCCAAATTAGTTTAGACTCTCCGAAAGTGACAAAAAAACGGTAGCTGTAGCACCTCTCACGCGCTCCACACGCCACTACCGAGACTGGGTGTTCGCTTTTATGACACATAGACTCTGACTGGATGCTGAATCAGCCATAGGGCTGATGTGGCGCTGACTGGACCGATGACATGGCACATGACATCATCAATGACGTCATCATCTGACTTGAGAAAAAAGTGGCCCCATTGTGTTGACGTGATAGATGACGTGGTAGCCACGTCAACGTTGACCTGTTGACCAGTCAACAATTGACTGGTTGACTAATTTTCGTCTCATTCTTCCATTCGGAGAGTGTACTCCACTTATTGCCTTCCCGAACTCCGATGAGGTCATGGCCAGTGGCGTTGGATTCGTATCGTCAAGTACTTTCCAGTCGTGTACTTTTTACATCGAAAGGAGTGCCACAAAAGGCACGTACTAATGTGCGAGAATGCAACACGGGCAAGATTACCCGGCCGTATCAAGTAATAAAGTTCGTAAGTACAAGTCGATCCCATGAAGAATGCGCGTAATTCTCACTACAACTAAGTACTGAAATTATACTAACTAATTATATTTGAGTGAAACGAAAAATGAATTAAAATCTAAAAATATAAATAACCTAGAAAGCAATTAAATCTAAACTAACGCGGAGGTGGTTTGGCAACAACAAATCAAAATAAAAATATAGGAGTGCATTATTTCTAGTCTAGCCGATGTTTAATTTAATCCTCTTTCTCCTTTTCTTTAACTCATGTCTTGGTAGTCGGATGCGCTATTTTATTCACTACGGGCTTTCGCTACGTATAGCAAATCTAACTATCTCTCAACCTTGCTACGGGCTCATATCATCGCAACACATAACATAGGGGATAAAATAACCACATGTGTAAACAAATATCCAAAGACTATCTACGCACGATCTCCTTTCGGTCTCACGCCACGCAAACTACTATTGTGATTTTCGGAATAACAGGAAGTGCTTTCGCTTCGTATCCTATCATTCTAGTGATCATCTAATGATTCGCTACGCCATTAAAAGCATGAAAAACACATAATAATAACCAAGCGCATGGTTAATACTTCGCAAAAAGAAACTCTCTATATTTTTCTACAATTCATGTTGGTAGCCGAGACAGCTAAGATGAGTTAACTATGGGCTCTCGCATCTTATAGTCAACCCTAACCTCCCCGACCTCGCGAATGGCTAAGGTGGTTCGATCGCGTGTCAAATCTAGTCTCATAATGGCTATCGGTGTGTGTCACAAAACACCAACTATTAAATTGATTGGTTCGAAATATAAAGGTAGCTCTCGCGGATCCTAAATATTTTTAAAATCATTTAATTATTGGCCAAATAATTAAAAACATTAATTTCACAAAATAATAACCAACATGATTGTGTACTAAATAAAGAGATAAATTAAATTAAAACACTACATTGACATAGAAAAATAATTGCATTCCATAAATAATTTAAGCATAAATCAATTCAACATTTACAAAATAAATCAACCCAAGAAAATACAATAATATCTCAAAAGATAGGTTGAAAGAATTAAACCAAGTGAAGAACAAATCCAGGGTTGAAATATTTTATAGATGCATCCTTGGCCCTTGATTTGAAGCTCCAAACCTTCAATGATGATCAAGCATCGGAGATTTGGTGAGAAAATTGGGCAAAATGGGGCTGGTGCCCCATTTTGGGAACAAAGTCCCGAAATGGGGACTTGTATCTCACAAATGAAGGCTACTGGAATTAAAGGAAGAAGGCACAAAGGTAGGAGGGCTTCCAGGGGTAAAATAGGAAAGTCAATGGAATTTTTAAGGGCATAAATGGGAGAAAAAGAAAGACTGGGTCGCAGCAGGGGGCGGGTCAACTAGGGAGAAATTCGCGTGCTGAACCAGGGGGAAATGGGAAGTGGCTGTGAGTGGAGGTGGGTTGGGACACGGGCGGTTGGAGCAGGAGTTGGGCCGGGTGACTTGATCCACTAAGGAAGAACCGCGGGTCATCACTAATGGATAAGGCAGCAGGCTTTGACACGTGGAACCATAGACTGAGCGACAACGCGCAGATGAAATCCAGAAATTGCTCAGGCCTCCCCTGCTGATTCTGGATGAGCTCCGGTGCCCCTAGTATCTTCAGAAAGGCTGCCGAATGTCCTCCCCTTCCCAGGTCTCTCAGATTGGTCCTCCGTCTATGTTGTTTGCCTCCGTTAGCCCCTATTAAGCTTGATTTGCCTTGAACTCCTTAACGGACTTAACGGACTTTGTCCAAATAATTCCTCAAAATCAACTTTTAAGCCCGAAATTATCTCGAACTTCGTGCTAAACACCATTGTGGGTACCCCGAAAAATTCGCCCGCACCCCGCGCTCCGTGCTCCCTTGGGTAGGGGAATGCAACGTGTGGTGCGGAACACCACGCTTTCCATTCCATCCTCCCTTATCTAGGGAAGATGAAATTAAAAATGCGGAAAGGGTGCTGTCAAGAAGCGTGTTGAATACGCCTCGGTCACTTCAGTGATTTTTGGTCCGTTATGGGAGCTTTGGGTTTTCTGTATCAAGTTATCCCTTTTTTAGGGGATAACAGGATGCAGGAATACATCACCCTTTCATTCGCATTTTCCCTTGTGTAGGGAAAAATGGAAAGTGCAAGAAAGGATGTTGCGAGTCCCACTACAGACTTTATAAAAATTGTCTTAAGGCCTATTTCGGATCACTATGAATGCTTTGGGTTTTCTATATCAAGTAATCCTTTTTTTAGGGGATACCAGGATATAGGAATACATCACTCATTCATTCTCATTCTCCCTTTTCTAGGGAAAAACATAAAATAATAGGAAAGGATGTTGCGAGGCCTCACTGTGATCCAAAATGTTTTGACATAGTCGTCATCTTTATTTTAAGGAGAAAATAAAGAAAAAACCAGAGAATGCAAAAAACGGGTTCGGAGGCTAAGTTACGAGTTGGGAAGGTGCTAGGCACCCAACTCGCCCTTTCGGTCTCAAAAACAGTTTTTGGCTAAAGTATGTTTTTTGTTATATTTATCTAGGAAATAAATAAAACATTAAAAGAAATAAAAGAAAACAAATACATCCATGTCTACATTATTTACGGATTTGCAGCCGCCTCCTTCCAATAATTTACAAATACACTTAAAAATATTTGGTCATAATAATGGCTCTTTTAATGCTATTTTCTAAATAAATCCGGGTAGCACAACGACTTATATTTTTACATTGGGCCGGATGGAAAATAGCTTTTTATAAAGTAACACCTTTAAAGGCTCACCTTTTAAAGCGTGGTGTGCTCGTTCTGTCTTTCCGGGAGAGGGAGTCTTTTTTAGCTACGGTTCGGGGGTGGCTCAAGGTTTCTTCTAGGCACCGTAAAACGAGCGGAGCAACTGCTTGTTTTTTTGCTGCTGCTTGCTTGCTACTGGCGGAAATCGGGCGGAACAACTACTTGTTTCTAGCGGATTTGGCCTTTTTACTCGGGCAGAGCAACTGCTCTGTTCGAGGTTTTTGGATCGGGAAAATAAGGTGGATACCTAGCTGAGGGGCTAAGGATCACTTTGACCGGTTGATTTTGCGTTTGGAGGAGATTTGATAGAGCTTCGAGGCTTTATAAGAGGGGGGGCGCTCACTATCTCACGATTGCTCACTATTCTCACAGCGTAACAACAACGCTGAAAGCTTTGGGCGTTTTTTATTGTGCTGAAAGCGAACCCCGGGACCTCTATTTATAGGCTGAGAGAGAGACTCCAAGGTCATTACTTTTCCTTCTTCGTGCTACTTTTGCTTGTACCGCGTGCTTCAAGATTTGTACAATGCGTTAAATTTGGGCACACTGTAGCAATTTTGGGCGCCACTATAGCAATCTGGGCGCCGAAACCAGCTATTTTGGGCGCCGCGCCAAGGGTCCTTGGTTCAGTGCTAGGGGTCCAAATTTCAGCCTCTTTTTGACACTTTAGTCCCTGCATTTTACTGTTTTGCGCATCCTGCTTTGTCTTTTGCATTTTTAAACCCTGTAACTTGACATTTGTTAAGTTTTAACAGGTCTTGATATCGTACGTCAAAGTTACATACCAGGGGTGCTAAAATTGGGGTGTCTACAGAGCCCCTCAATGATGGAGTCTACGGGTAACCCGAAGCTTACTGAGTAGACGGACATCGTTGATAAGAAATAGACTCTCCAATTTCGTGCAATTATAATGGGGAGAAATGCAATAGGTAGCAGTTATAATGCAACAGTTTATAATGCTAACCAAAACTCACATATCCTAGACATATTTAGTCGGTTATAGCATGTTATCGTAATTTTTAATAAGATATGCAAATTATGTGCTCTAATGGTCGGACCTACCGAAGTAGGCTGCCTACGTATCCCTTAATAAAGGGAATCAGACCCAACGTAGTTCGGCCTAAGCCGAAACAAGCATGCTGCGATAGTCGTGCCTTGATTGCCTTTAAGTTGATATGCAATAAAATGCTCTGATGGTCGGACCTACCGGGGTAGGCTGCCTACATATCCCTATCAAAGGAATCAGACGAAACGTAATTCCCACCAAATGCAAACAAACAGCGCTGGGTAGGATAAATGGTGCATTTCGCTCAGCATAGGCAAAACTGGTGGGACCCTTAAAACGCGCTTTCCCCAGTATAGGGAAAGACCGATGGTGTTTTTCAAAATGAGCTTTCCCTAGCATAGGGAAAGCAATGCCTTTTTTTTAAATGAGCTTTCCCCAACATAGGGAAAACCAGCGGGACCTTTTCAAAAACGCGCTTTCCCCAGCATAGGGAAAGCGATGCTGCTTTTAAAATGAGCTTTCCCCAGTCCATAATACCATGGTTTTGCAGAATACAAACAACTCAAAACAGCATGCAAAGTTTCGAAAAAATCAATTTTCAACAAAACTTGGGTTTGCGATATTTTGAAAAATACCCAACGGATTTCAACGATAATTTATTATGTTGTTCGACTTGTCATAGGGAACTCAAACATATAATTTTTTCTCGAAAATAAAATTGTTTTACACATAGAATAATAAAACCCATTTGGTTCGTTATCGGATAAAACTTTTAAACAAACCCAAAAATAAAAGCATACAATTCATGGCATAACGATACAAGCAATCAAACATATAGGCTCTGATAACAGTAAAGGTTTATATATATATATATATATATATATATATATAAACAAATCAAGTTCGTTAACTAAGAGTAATAATGAGTTACCTTGTGCGAACTTAAACTTTGAGCGAGGCGGAAGACTTTCTGCTTGAGCGACGATCTTTGAATGTCACGATCAACAATCATGTAAGTCTCTCTCGTCGGATTGATATCACGTAGCACGAATATCAATTCTGATGCACACCGCAAATCCAAGCCTCTTAATGGTTAGGCTAGAGGAAGTACTTGGTGAGATAGAACATATGGGAGAGAGAGAGGGAGGGCGGCCACTTGAAGACGTGTTCTTCTATTGTTAGGGTTTTATCCATTTAGTTGCCCTATTTATATTATTGTACAAGAAACTTTATTTCTTGTAGGTTAAGTTAGTCAATCCCGAACCCCTTCGGATTAGGAAACTAATTAACCTTTAATAATATAAATACATTCCATGTGAGCGAAAGTAAATAATCGGGCCATAAGCCCAATGCTAACAGGGGTGAATCGGGTCAGGACGATCCCGTTCCCGATAAGTGTCAGGACCTGACAAATCGGGATCCCGACAGTTCGGGAGATAAAAATCTTGTAATCCCGACTATAATATTTATAAACAATATCTTCTGACACTAAAATATTTTTTAAATGTCTCCATCATGATTAAGATTTCAGACTGTATATTTACAAGTATACTTGAATATTTACTTAATGGTGGGTTTTGATGAATCTATCATTATGAACAAAATGCACCTTCACTCGCAAGAGAAGAGCTGCACTAAATGTAGAAACGTGATAGACAAAAAAAACCACAATATTATGAAAATAAATTTAACAAACACCATTAAGTAACTTTAGCAAACACAAAATAGACATTTTTTTTAAAAGATAGTCTCTTGGCTTGGCAAATCATATTCACCAACAATCCTTCGGAGTTATGGAATTTTCACTTGATTCACTTGAAGATGCATTGTTATGTTGGGTGAATGATGGACACCTACAATATAAACAAAAAAAATCGTATATAATAAGAAAAAAAAATATATATATATATATATATATATATATATATATATATATATATATATATATATATATATAGCAATAAACAACTAAAAATATAACCATTGCATAACCATCACAATTATCAAGTACGAAACACCAACGTACCCAGCTCCAACTTATTGAGCCACATTCTTCTACTTAAATGTCAATGACTATAACGTGGATTAACATTTGTAAATATCCACATGTAAACATTAATGTTTCTTTTGATGCAAATAAAATAAAAGGAAAGTCACAATATCAATAAAAGCTAAAACAAGGTGATAATAACTTACTTGATGTTAATTTTTCACAATCTTTATAAAAGTCGATTTCAACTTCCGTCGGCTCCTTGTACATAAGAAATTCTTCACCTCTAAGTCAATCACTACTACACACAAGTGCTTCTACTATTTTTGGATGCAATGACGCTCTAAATGGATCCACAACCCTTCTCCCAATGCTAAAAGCATTCTCACTAGCAACGGTTGATGAAGGAATTACAAGAACATCCTTTGCAATCTTCAAAAGGATTGGAAATTTTGTTTTATTCTCTTTCCATCATTCCAAAATATTGAAGTTTCGGCTCCATTTCACTAAAGGATCTAAAATGTACTTATCCACTTCATTGGCTACTTCTGCCTGATTTTGAGCTTTTCTTACTTAAGCCATTTGCAAATGATAATCCATTTAAAAGGATCATCCTTATAACTCTCCATCAACTCTCTCTCTCTCTCTCTCTCTCTCTCTCTCTACATTATCATCATTGACCCCGCATAAGGACTTTAAAGAATAACTTCCTTTATAAACATAATACAACTCTAAGAGGCAATCTTTTTTATCCTCCATGAATGAATGTGCTTATCAACATTAAAACTCTTATCTTTCAAATGGATCCGAATCAATTGAAACTTATAATGAGGATTGAGAACTTGACAAAGGAAAATAAGTTTGTTCGCCTTATTAAGATCACCCCAATACTTTTTGAACTTATTCTCCATTTGCTTAGCAACTTCTTTCAACATAGGATTTGTAACTTTAAGCATTGTTTTGCTAATAACCTTCCTCATTGGAACTATTTCCTCCCAAATCAAGGTTGATGTCGTTGTCTTGGTAGCACAAAGATGCAATGTTGAATCATAAAACCTTTTGAGAAAACACACAAAGACCTCTGCTTTCTTCCAATCATTATCGTTAGGAGGACCCACTATTTTTTCTCCTTCTCAACCTCTTGAAAGTATTCAAGAAACGGAACATTATCTGTCATCCTACCAAAAACTTTTTTAAACTTGATTGCAACAGAAAGCATTGTATAGGTAGAATTCCACCTTATCGGCACATCCATAGAAACTATTGACATTTTATCCATCTTCAACAAAATAGCATATTTTCTAAATTGGTCCAACCTTGCCCCAGAAAAATGTATTTCACACAATTTCTAATGGACTCAATTGACTGATTAAGAAATTTCAACCCACTTTTCACAATTAAGTTTATAATGTGACAACATCTCAAATGCAAGTATTTACCATCTAACAATAAGGCACCCATGTCTTTTAGCCTTTTCCCCATGTACTCCACCGCTTTATCATTTGTGACCGCGTTATCAACTGTTATCGTGAAAACTTTTTCTATTCCCCAATCACTTAAATATGTTTCCAAAACTTTTCCAATGTCATCACCTTTGTGAGAAGCTGATCTTAGTGAAATTTATTATTCTTTTATACAACTTCCAATCATCATCTAAGAAATGAGCGATTATCACCACGTAGTTGATATTCTGAACCGATGTCCAAGTATCAGTTGTGATACTTACCCTTTGATCACCTATGACACTTTTTATCTTACTTTTTTTCTATTGCAAATAAATCCTATACATGTAATGCCACTTTTTTTTTGTTAGGAATCATAACTCGAGATTGAGCCTCTTTCATCATATCCATAAACTATTTCCCTTCCATAACCCTAAATGGCATCTCATCTCTAATAACAAATGCTATAACCTTCTCTTCAAGCTTTTTTGGTTAAAGACATGGGGTATCACTGCATTACTCAAGGAAGAGGCAGTCAAGGTTGTTTGAGAAGATTGTGTTGCATTTTTGGGATTTAATTTGCAACGGTTCACATGATTAGTAATACCATTATTCCCTTGCAGTTTGCTATGAGCGGAACTCTAGTTTTACAATAATTGCAATCAGCGACTACGTTAATTACCTCATTTCTTTTCGTTTCTCTCTACTACTTTCTCAGCATGTGACCAAACAGTTGCTATTGTTTTTCGTTGCCTTTTGGTTCCAACATTTATTGCTTCCTCCGAGATTGTTGGGTTGTGGAGTGAGTTGATGCATAAGGTTGTGCGGTCGGAGAAGGGCTATCAATTCCAATAGAATCATCCATCGTCACCAGACCTAAATCAAAATAAAACAAAAATATTCAAGTTCTACTGATTAAATTCAAATTACTGATTAAATTGCAGTTACAACATAAAACAAAATTACTCCAAAATGAAACAAAATTACAAGAATACAAGGATACAGTTGACAAAATTACTACTGATTAAATTCAATTTACTCCAAAATAAAACAAAATTACAAGGATACAGTTGACTGAAACCCTAGAGAGAGAGTTAACAAACCCAAGTTGAACGAACTCACAAAAGGACTCTGAACTCACAAAACAAATATATTGAGAGAGAGAGAGAGAGACTTACTGTATGAGTGAGAGAGAACGAGAGAGAATTAGGTGCGGATGGAGAACTGGAGATGAAGTTTGAGTCGGAGTTGCTGTGAATCTACAATTTGGTGGTTGTATTCTCAGGTTAGCATGAGCTTATAAGACTGAAGATTGAAGATTGAATAGCGATTCGATAGAAATAGCAGAAGCGCGAGAGATGGAGAGAGAGAGACTTACAGTTAAAAAGAGGGAGAAAGAGAAAGAGGCGGGGAGGGTTTTAGATTTCCTGGGGTTTGTTTTGTTTACTGAGAGAGAGAGAGAGAGAGAGAGACACACATGATAAGGCATGAGGCCACATAGTGACATAGTCAACACTCAACAACAGTACATATTCACAATATGTTTAAAAAAATTTTAAAAAAAACAGTCAAGTCAGGTCGAGAATCCCGACGGGATTGATAATTATTCCTGAATACCATCCTAAAATAAGTCGGGATCGAGATTATGTCGGGTCGGAAAATATCAGGGTCGGGTTGGGAAAAGCAGGACTTTTGCCAACCCTAATATTATAACCGAAAAAGTCCCCTATAATTTTTTTCAACCGCTAAAGTACACTTTTGGTGATCAAATGACGAAGATACACTTAATGAACAAAAAACGAGTGCACAGAGCGCGAACAAAGTCACTGCCAAAATTTGGGCATTAGAATAAAAACATTGGGCATCGAAATGCACAATTGAAAATCTATTAAAATTCAAAAAGTCACTACCCAATTTGGGCATCGGAATGAAAACATTGGGCTGAAAATCTATCAAAATTTGGGCATCGAATTCAAAAAGTCACTGCCAATTTGGGCATCGAATGAAAACATTGAGCGCGTGGAATACGCTTGTCCTCGTAGTAGACTCTAAAAATGTGTTTGGTTTTTCGATCGGCTTGTTGGGGCAAGGAAGGAGGCTGATGGCTTGCTTGGAGCAAGGAGAAAGGAGGCTTACAGTGAGCAAGGGAGGTTCGCTTTGGTGAGGAAGAGGATGCTTGCGGTGAGCAAGGAAGCTGAAGGCTTGCAGTGAGCAAGGAAGGCTCACTTAGGCGAGGAGAGGAAGCTTGCTGGGAGCAAGGAAGGCTCGCTTGGGCGAGGAAGGAGGAGGCTCGCTTACTCGGGCAAGGGAGGAGAGGACTTCTCGGCACCTCTTCGAGAGGGATAGGAGAAGAGGAAGATTTTTGGTGTGCTTTGTTGAGGAGCCGAGGGCCTCTTTTTATAGGAAAATTTGGGGACTGGCATCCGGCAAGATGGGCAACCGGAGTTCTCAGTGATCAAGCTCGATATCCCGACGTCATGCAAACACCTTGTTGAAGATGAAGAGGAAGCAGGATGGAGCGGCTCCCAATGACCTATGGGGCGGCTCCCTCCTTTCTTTACAATCTTTTATTTTCACTTTACACCCCTCTGAATCCTTGGTTATCCTCCGTTAAGTCCTGGTACCCTGAAATGTAACATAAGTAACTGTCGTTAGTCCATTTAATTTGTAAATTATATTTTTAGGACATCGTAATGTAAGGGTACGAAATTGGGGTGTCTACAGATGCCTAACTTTGTTGAAATTTGGTGGCAGTGTTTAATTTATTCATTCCGACGCCAACTCTATCCATTACGATGCCCAACTATGTTGAAATGTGGTGGTAGTGTTCAATTGTGTATTTCAATACCCAGTGCTTTCATTCCGATGCCCAAATTTGGCAGTGGCTTTTTGAATTTCGACGCCCAAATTTTGACATATTTCAATTGTGCATTTTGATGCCTAATGTTTTCATTCTGATGCCTAAATTGGGCAGTACCTTTTTGAATTTTGATGCCCAAATTTTGACAGATTTCAATTGTGCAATTCGATACCCAATGTTTTCATTCCGATGCCCAAATTGGGCAGTGGGTTTTTGAATTTCGACTTTCACATTTTAACACATTTTCAATTGTGCATTTCGATGACCAATGTTTTCATTCCGATGCCCAAATTAGGTTGTGGCTTTTTGAATTTTGACGTCCAAATTTTGACAGATTTCAATTGTGCATTTAGATACCCAATGTTTTAATTTAGATGCCCAAATTGGTTAGTGGCTTTTTGAATTTCGACACCCAAATTATAATAGATTTTCAATTGTGCATTTTTATGCCCAATGTTTTCATTCTGATGTTGTAGACACCCTAATTTCGTACCCTACAATATGATGTCATATAACAATGATAACATATAATTTATAAATTGATTAGACTGACAAACCTTACTTTCCATTAGTGTTGTAGGTAGCTGAACTTAACGGAAGTTAAATGATACATATAAACATAGCAAAAGACATGACTGAAAGTTTTGATTTGGTCGTAAAACAACAAGATGGAGCCGCGCCCAGCCCCCTCGTGTTGCGCCCATGGCATGGGAGTCGCGCCTTCCTGCCTCCTCCTCATATCTAGCTTAAACATTGTTGTTTTTAATAATGCACGAGTTGGTTGTGCTCTGTCTCGCTCTCAGGCTTCCACCTGGCACACCATGCAAACTACGAGATCAAACGCTGTCGTTTACGTCCACGTTTTCTCCTATAAATAGAGGCTTCGGGCTTTCATTCTCAACACCACAAAAAAGACATAGCAAACACACACTCATAAACATACACCATCACACACACACCTTCCCGAAAGCATCCTCTACCGAAGAAGGCGAAGAAAGAAAAAGAAAAAGCCTCCTCGCCCCAAGTGAGCCATCCGAAGATACAGTCCTTTCCCCGGAAAGCCGATCAAAAGACACATACACATACATACATACATAAAAGAAGAAAGACTTCCTTTCTCAGAAAGACAAAGGAAGCACATCTAAAGACTTCGAGCGTCTAATGGGCTAAAGTCTATACCGGGTTCAGATATTCACGCTTCAATAGGTAGGTTCTACCTACTAGTCTTTTCCCGTTAATATAAATAAAATGTAGAATATTATGGTATGCATGCTCTGTAAATATTAAATAATAATAATGTTATAATTAGTTAAATATTAGTAATAATAAATAAAATGTAAATAAAATGTAAATAAAATAGTTATGCATGTTTGTAGATAAATATTAATTTAGCTTTATATAGTAAAATTTGTAATATATCCTTGTATTGTTAATATTTAGATATATGTAAATTTTATAAATACAATACAGCCGTTATGATGCCCAAATGACACATAATATATATATATATATATATTCCTAGACTAAATACACTAAAAATCATGTTATTTTAATTAAACCCCAAAAGCGAGACCGAAAGGGCGAGTTGGGTGCTTAACACATTCTCAATTCGTAACTTAACCCCCAAACCTACACATTTTCTGGTAACACACGGTTTTTCTCTGTTTAACCTTAAAATAGAGGTGACGACTATGTATACACACATTTAGAGTCCACGACGAGGCCAAGCGCATTCCACGCGCTCTGATGTTTCCAAGAAACTCATCTTCATGCGAGGGGGTAAGAGAAACGGGGTTCTCAAAGTGACGACTTTGCTGGGTATGTTGTTTAAAAAAAACAAAAAAGGGCTAGACTCAATATTTTTTGGGTTGATTAATTTATTTACATACTCGACATGATTTTACACATAGTCTAGATTTTTTTTATTTTACACACACACACACACACACACACACACACACATATATATATATATATATAACATTAATTGCTTTGTCAATACAATACAATATACATGCTCTGTTATTATTATTAGTTCATTTTGGCAACCGACATTTATAATTTATATTTCTGTTGGTGAAAAGCTCTACACGTAAATAATATTTTATTTAGTCAATTTTATTTTGGTGATTAGGACAAACATGTAATTAATAGGAACGTATAGTTTCCCCACTTTTCTTTCTATTTATTGATAGAATGGTCGTCTCGCGTGATCGCTCTGTCCCTTATGAGAAT
Source organism: Codonopsis lanceolata (assembly GCA_013146195.2). Classification (NCBI taxonomy): domain Eukaryota; kingdom Viridiplantae; phylum Streptophyta; class Magnoliopsida; order Asterales; family Campanulaceae; genus Codonopsis; species Codonopsis lanceolata. Next base: position 34,104,394 of record CM028383.1, read on the forward strand.
TACAAACTAATCAGCCGAGAAAATCCACACACACAAAAGACGGACACTTTTTGCTGTTTTATATTACTGTAAAACATTCCCAGCTTTCCTAGCTGACTCACACACGTTCACTCATGTAGAGATATTCCAAACTTCTACCCAACACCAAAGTCAACCTACCCCCCATTAACCATGTTAATTGAATGTATATCTTCTAGGACACTTCATTGACTAGTCGGTTTTTATACCCCAAAGTTAATGACAAATCCCAGTGGCAAAAGATATTTTATCGAACAAAACACATTGGGGCTGATCAACAAATTTGATAGTATCTCATTAGAACGATTCGAATGGTAGATCCCGGAAAGAGTATAAGCCATTCACTCGAGATTTATTCGATCTTGGGAAGTCGAAAGGCAGGTGAAATACGAAGGTCTTATAGTCTGAAGAAAGAATTCACTGTTTCAGGACCTAAGGAATTCACTGTTTCAGGATCTAATAAAGATAGTCAAAACAAAGTCATGCTTGTACGACCCACTGTAAGAAAAACAAACAAAAAAATGTTCATTCAATAAAAAAACGCACATTGTACTTTTCAATCCAAGCCTTTGAGTCATATCTTTTCGACCCTTTTTCCCATAAACATGGCCCGGACCTGGAAGGGAAGAGACATTAATGGTCGTTTGATAAGAGAGTTAAGTTCAAATAAAGAAGGCAGTTCAGACAGTACATATTTGGGTTTGAATACCGAGGAGAGTTCATACAATACAAATTTGAGTTTGAATACATAGATCAGTTTATCACAGACAGATTTGGGTAGAATGGTTGCCGAATGAAAACAAACTGTTATTGGTCTCGAAATAGAAGCTCCTAGATATGCCCCACATCCTGAATTCCAGGATTGGCTAAAGCAAGAATTGGACACCCGAAAATCATAGAAAGGGAATTTACAACCCTTAATTTTTTTTTTTTTTAATTTTAACTTGAAAGGCTACAATTATATATATTGGTCGATGAAAGGCTTTCGTTGGAAGGTTTAGTTGAAATCTCTCGTTAAGATAAGTGAGTACTAAATGGGGCCTGGATAAGGCTTTAACAACAACGATGCCTCAAAGAAGTCGAGTGTCTCTAGTGAACTTGAACACCCAATTAAGAGAAGTACAACTTGAGCTAGAGCTCGTTGGTTACAACCCTTAATTAACAATCTCTTTGCTCGCCTAAAAATCAATTTTCCCACAAAAAATGTCTTCCCTCAAAGCACCAACATATTTGATGTTTGTTCTCCTCATCCAAACAACAACCCTTTCACCCAAGACACCATTGGTCCAAAACCAAAACGCTTACAGCTCTCCTTCACAAAGTATCCTACATTCAAACACCGACATAACACTCTCTTACCCCGGCACCTATCACCAAAGAACATCCCCCACCAATGACCCAAAGAATTACTTCGCTCATGACCCTGCAACAATCTTCACCCAATAAATGTTCCCCCAAACCCCAACTGGGATAACCAGTGTAACCACTCTACACAAAGCTCACCATAATGGATCAGAACCCCCAAAAGAAAGCACATATAATGTGTCTCTTGCACAATACTGCTCCAGTCAAAAACAAAAGAGAGAAACACAATTATATTACTCAGCAATCAAATCCCAATTAACCATTTCGTCCCATCTAAAAGGGAAGAAGGAACAGAAAAAGGGAAGGCATAATTATGATAATATCAACTTTTTTATCACTTTTTTGTGATAATATTAACTTTTATTTTAGGGAGAAGGTTTTTAGGTTGTCAACAATTTTGGGGTACATCCATGTATAAATAATATTGACTTTTTTATCACTTTTTTTGTAATTATTTGTCAGTAAAATTTTAATGTATAAAAATAAAAATAAATTAAAATTATTTATAATGACAGTTTATTTTTATATGATAAATATTGATACTGACAAATAATCACACACAAAAATATGTCTAAATAATTTTAATTTATTTTTATACAATAAAATTATTTATACAGACAAATAATCACAAAAATAAAAATAAATATTGATAAAAAATAAAATTATCTATACATTAACGTTCCTCAAACCGTTGACAACCTAATAAACCTTCTCCCTAAATTTTGATACGTCTTTGTTGTCCTCAAAACAAATATTTTTCCACAATGACAATAAATTATGTATTCATGATGAGTAAAATGAAAGTGTTGAAAATTGAAAGTGTTGAATTTAATTGAAATTTTGTTGATTTTATAAATGAGAGAAAAAAAAATTTAATTTGCAAAAAAATTGTTTGTACATGATTTATTATGGAACGAATTCTAAAGGAATGGAGAGAAACAAGTGAAAAACTCTCGCCACAACCACATCAGCGCCACGTAGGCCGCTAGCCCAACTTTGTGTCTTCTTTTTCAAACGTTTAAAAGACGGAAGGTTTAAATTAAAATTAAAAAATGAAAATAATAGATGGAGGTTTTAATTATCCTAATTAGAAGCATGGGATTTAATTTACAATTCGTAAAATAGGACTAGGATTTTTTTAAAAAAAATCACTATAATTAATAAAGTCGCATTGATAGACAACTTAATATTGATAGGTATCAAGGGGTAAATTTCTCTTAATATGTATAAGTTATTGTAACACTATTTTAATTTAAATTTGTCTTTTTTTTTAAGTAATTTCATTTGCCATATACATCTACATATACACACATTACAAAGGTCAAAATATGAAGTATACGATATCTGAATCTTCTTCTCTCTTTTTTTGGAATCCTTTGTCGTCTAACAGAAACCAACCGGGCCACCCCTTATACAAATTTGGGATGAGGGAGGTACTAATAAATAATACACAATGTACATGCAATCAAAATCTGTACAAAATTACAGTACATGTTTTCATGGTGTGGACCTCCAAAGGCTTTTTAAAAAAACGGCCATGAGGCTGTAAGTCCTCTCATAACTGAAAAAAAATGGCCATTTCGATGGGTATCAAAATCCCACAAACCCAGTTATTCACTGAGAAAAAATTGGGCCGTATCACTAGCATCTAGTGATTTGGCGGCCCTAGCCGCTGCTTCTGCAATTCCAAGTGCCATTGTTGCTTTGTAAGTGGCCAAGTCGGCCGTCTCCATAAGGAGCTGGGCTCTTTGACGCTTCTCAACAGCTATTCCTTCTGACCTGCGAGCTGCATCATTGGCTTCTTGTACCTTCACGGCAGTGTTCTGTTCTTTTACCACTTCTCGTTCATTTACCATAGCTGTTCAATGAATGCAGATTTGATCAATTTATTAATCTTGCGCACCAGTGAAAGACAAAAAGAGAAAGAAACTAGGTAATGTCTATAATAGGGCTGAAAAGTACAGACCTTTCAAGAAACTAAGTTGTTTTCCCCTTCCCACATGGCTAGGCTGTCGTTTGAATGATCTTTTCTTGCGGAAAATAGCTTTCGGTAAAACTTCAGCTCTCCTTCGCTCGTACATCTGACAAGGGATATCATTAATATCAGTACGGTATTAAGCGCAACATCACGACCAAGCACAGCACGACAAAACAAGAAGCAAGCCCAACAAAGAAAACAATTACTTTTTCCAGATCAAATTATTTAGTGGAACCAAGAAAAATGTTGGAAGATCGCAATTTACCTCAAACATCCTAACAAGTGCTTTACTACTTCTCTTCTGCCGTTTAGACATCCAATAACTATGCACAGCTTCTAAAATTTCCCTCGCTGCCAATTCTCGACACCGATCAATAACTGTTTCCACTTCAGTGTAATCTTCTGGACCACAGAAGATACCTCTCTCAAAAGTATCAATTAGCAACTCAAAAGTGTCTTCTGAGATGCTATTACCAGGCACATTTTCAGCACAAGACTCATTATTAAAGCGATTTAACCATTCATCGTCATCAGAATCCATGTCATAAATAGGAATTTTCTTTTCCAATGCTCGACCCACTTCATCACCATGCAAGGTGATATAGGAATCTGGAAGCCTAAAGGGAACAGTTTCCGCATCTGCGTACCCTGATACTTCGCGTACCCCAGGTACAGGAATTACAGGTGCTGGGAGGGTCCGCACACTGCGCTCAGAACATTTCTTATACAGTTCCTTGAAAATAATCCAGTCTTGCCTATTGGGAAACTCCAGCTTCCAACCATTATCACCAGCCCATATAATAGCACGAGTGACTCGGTTGACACAACAGGGTCTCATAAATTTTTGAGCCGAGAGAATAAATCTCCTTAACCCATTTCTCTTAACTACAAGAAACCACTGTTGTGAATCAGAAAATTCCAATGTAATGGCAGCTCCTTCTTCCCTATAACACTTATCCAATTCAATGACCAATATGTTTGCACTACAGCTGGCAGAGTCCACATCCTGAGTCAATAGAACAGAAGAAGACTGCATTTCTTTCAAATTTGTTGAGGAACTCCTCCGAAGTGAACTCGATATATCAGCATTAGGCTTCACTGGAAAGAATGGAACACTGTCCTGTATGGAAATTGTATCAATGACCAGTGCTCCATTGGATTTCTGCATGCCAAACCCTGAAGGTTTTCTACATCTCTTTGACCTCATTGAACTCCTCTTCTGGATACTGCAAGTAATAGCACCACTCCTTAATTGCATAGTTCTGCCACTTAATTTGGGCGCTGAAGCTGTCTCTACCTTCTTTTTCACAAACTTGCCATTTACAACGGTATCAATTCTGCTCAAAGACTGATCACTCTCACAAGTGATGCATGATGGTTGCTCTTCTTCATCGATAATTCTGTCGTTTCCCAACTCCATATCCGTAGCACATATCACAAGAACATGGAGTATGAGAGCAGACCTGAGAAGCATACTCGAATGCAAATACATAAAACTCACTGGAAGTGCAGAAAAGTCCACAGCAAAGAATGGAATAGAATCCCTGGAACCCATAACTTTGAAGAACCCTGAGCTTTTACTGCAAGTAGACTCCTGAAAGTATGATCAACGAGCTAAATTATATGAATCGCAACAGTAAAAATACAGTGAAAGCTAATCAGAAAATCAAGAAATGTTGCGAATGTAAGCCAGATTACTTGTCAAACTGAAGCATAAGGATATAAAATCATGCAACAGCTAATCCTCTGACTACCTAGAAGAAATCTAAGAAATATCAATGCAATGAAATGAACATTTCTTGCCACAACATTTTGAAATAAAGGTTAACAACAGTTACAAACCTAAAGATACTTGCTCAAGTAATAACATGAGCCAGAAGAACTTGAGAGCTTCATTCTCTTTCATATAAAATGACATTCACTAGACCAAACACTAAGTCATCATAAGCAAGTAGTACAGCATAATACAACTACATACCTGCAGAAAATGAATGCCATGAGAAGAGTAAACACGAACAATCGGCTCCGAAAACAGGAAAGCAGAAAGCATTGGTAATCTCACCCTGCTCCTCCTCATGTACCTCAAAATCAAGTTCAAGAAACATGAAAACAAAGACCTGCTACTACAAGAAGATTCAACAAAAGCAGCTAGGCCCCAGGAGGCAAATGTTTCCCGCGAAACATTTTCAGTTATTGGTTCAATTCTTATTTTCTTCTTCGCTTGCTTTCTAAAGAACTTTTTTCCATACCTCCGGTCTACAGAATCTGACAGTTCAGAAACTAAACGTTCGGAATCCCTTCGCTTTCGCTTCCGCAAATAAACAGCTCCCCACCTCCTGTCTTCTCTAATACTAATATCCACTTTTCCCATTTCCTGAGGTTTCTCCACTCCAGGTTGTCTGTTTTCATCAATCTCCATGTCATCCTCTGTTTCTTGATTACCAGCATCATCATGCCATCCATTTTCCTTGCAATGCCCCTGAACATCGTCATCAGAATCGTCAAAAAGCTCAATCCAGTCTTCCCCATCATCCCCTGCTCTCATGTACTTGGCCTCCCCAGGTGGCCCAGTCCACAGCCGCCTTCCTGACCTCAAAACTCTGGCACAAAACACCCTAGTATTCCTCTTCATTTCACCCGAAGGCATCGACACACAATTCTTTTGAGGCAAACCTACCCAGCTTCTGTATTCTGTCCTCTTTGTGAAGACAAACTCGTCACCCACTTAACTCTTTACCATCCAACCTCAAACCCAGTTCAGCAATTTCACCCTGATCATTCCTGACACGTAAACTCTGTATTCATTTCCTCCAACTCAGAATCCAACCTGGTATTAAACTTAGAGAACTAAGCCTGACTCGGTGAGAATGACTCGGACCCAACTCAGTTAACCTTCCCAACTTGGATAGTCACAACAGTACTATAACAGCATCTTTCCACATAAAAATCGGACCGACAAACGCAACTCGGTAACCGACTCAACCCCAACTCGGTGGATGACTCGGACCCCAACTATGTCTCCAACTCAGTTCCGGTGCACAAAAATACAAACCCACCAATAATCAAGAAAAAGAAATGACACCCCTTGAATACGTCGTCAAAATACAATCAACCATCAACTGCCAATTTTATCTTTATACATACACGACCAAGAAAATGGAAAACACAAATTTACAAAAATATGTACCTGAAATAACAGAAAGAAAAATCGGATTTAATCGATAAAACGGTCCGATACGATGTTGAATCAAGGATCGGGCACATGTATAACGTATTCGGAGATAGATATATAGGAGATCGGGAAGTCGGCGAGTAGCGGCGGCGCTGTAACGTAATTTTGGGAGGAGAGAGAAAGCTTAGGGGGCGAGGGAGATGAACTATCTAGGGTTTATGATAAAAACCACTGGAAGAAGGCAACCACTCGTCTACTAAATTAGCCGTTAGATTAGCGATGAACGGGTGTGATCATTTATGGACCCGAGGAATTCGATGGACCCAAGACCGGACGTTTCCGCTTAATGACTGACTCGTACCTCTGTGTAAGTGTGTATGTGTTTGTGTTGAGGGCGCGGATATTTTTTGTTTTCCCGCTGTGCCTACACTTTTTTGGCGTAAATGACGAAAATAGCCTTAAGTTTAGAGGGAAATTACAGTAGATGGATCAGTCGTGTCTTTAAGATAGTGGACAGAAATTTAGTGGGGTAATTGCAGGGATTTGGCGGGGTCAGTTATATACTTTATGATTAATATATAATTTTGGTCCTTCAACTTAACCTTCTTTCCAATAATGGTAAACGTATTTTCAGCAGAATCTGACGGTACTGGAGTATTATTTGCAAAGATGGGCAAAATGTAGGGGGCCAAAATGTAGGGGGGCATAAATGTCATTATGCTTTTACGCAAAAATGGAATATTACTTATAACTCTCATTCTAAGTTCTAAGTTTTAACCAAAGTTTCCGATTTTATATTTTGAAATGTTTACTCCCTCTGCTTTCTTTTCTGGCTTAATTAATTATTTGATCATTCGACTTGTTTAAAAAAAAATTGTTTCGTCCTAACATTTAAAAGTAATAAGTTTGGTCCAACATATTACGTTTTGTTGTTAGATTCTCCATTTTCCCATTAAGATTTAAATTTCCATTTAACAACAAAATATTAATATTTGACAAAAATTTAAACGTTAACGTGAAAATAGAGAATCTAACAACAAAAAATAACATATACGACCAAACTAATGTTGTTTTAAATGTTACGATCAAATAAAAAATTCGAAACAAAAGACCAAATAATTAATTAAATCTTTTTTTATCCCTTCCAAAAAAAAATGTTTTGTTTCTAACCTTTCCTTTATTCAAAACTAATTTACTACTATACCCTAACTTTTGTTTTACTATCTATATTATAATTAAGTACAATTTTTCTGAAAAGTTAACTACTGGTCATAATTCTTTTTTATAAAACATAACTAATGGACATGATTAAATCTTTCTAAAAAATTAACTATCAACCAAGATATGGCTAGATTTCATGAATTTCGGTAACAATATAGAAGATATCTAACTTAATTCTTATTTTTAATTTTGTATCTTTTTCCTTCTCTGTAACATTTTCCTTATATTCTTATGATGATCATGTTGCATTTTTTTTTAATTCAATCAACTTGCTTTAACGAAAAATAATAATCATGTTGCAATTTTTCTAAAATTCAATCAGCTTGCTTCAATTGAGCTAAAGGAAAAACGGGTTAGTCACATGATTTTTGGATTTTAATTTGGGTTTTATGATTTGTGGGTTTTGAGATCTGAAAAACCAAAAAAAAAAAAAAAGGACATGATTTTTGGGTTTTAATTCGAGTTTTGTAAATCAAGCGGTATATTTTTTTATATTTTAATTAATTAATTAATATATTACAATTAATTTGTCTTAATCTTATTTGTCTCACGTGTAGGTGGAAATATTGAATAAAGTTATTGCATATCGCTTTTCAAAACCAGTCATTGTTGTAAAACAAAAACATCTAGAAGAAGATTAGGTTGTCGTTATTAAGAAAAAACAATACAATGTTATTTATACATGTTAAATTTATTTTTTTCTTTAACAATATTTGATTATTGGTTTTGTTAATCTTGCTAAAGAAACGGGTATAGATGCCACATTTTTTTCTTTATTAAGATCTTCCTCGCTCGATTCGCGAAGATATCATTATGGATGCCTAGGGTTACCTCATATTCAAATTTCTTAGTTTTTATTTGTCGTTAGTATTTTCTTTTCGAGGTCAAGCCCCTTCATCCTCCCCCTCCTATAAGGACAAAGCTGGTTGTCCCCCTCAAGTTTGTTATTTTATTTCTATTAATATTAATAAAATCTAGCAGGGTACCGCTCCTATTTCCCTAAAAAAATTACAAAACTAAACTAACTTTTATTTTTTTTTTCAACCGTTGGATGATCATATTGTTTTAATTGATTATCGAGAGGTGTTCATTTTAAATTGATTATTTTGAATACTGACACCGTCTCATACTGACGTCGTGTCATAGGCACAAACACAAAATCCAGTTTTAATTAGAATAGGTCTCGTGTAAGATCATAAAACGAAGCCTCATCTTCTCACAACCCAACCCATCAATACACGATGAATCGGGTAATGAAGACCTGTCTTACAAAAAAATATACGTACGAGTACGACCGTCTTACCCAAGTTTTTGAATTCTAATTATGACCACACATTCAGTCGTATTAAAAGAAACAACACATCTGACGCAGCGGAAATAACTAACAAGGACTCTTACCACGAGAAACCCTTCAAAATAAGATTTAAACACGTCAAGCCTTAACCAACCTAGAATCCACTAGGAAGAGATAACTGAAATCCACCAAATAAAAGAGAAAACTTTAATTTTACTAAAATATCAATTAATTCGGAATTACACTGAAACCTATTTTTATATAACTAGTAATGCTTAGAAAACAAGTTAAACTCTCCTAAAAAATAGCTTAACATATATAGTAACCTAATAGGACTTAAATTCATCACTTATAAACTTAAATCTACTTCTAAACATAAAAATATTACCTTATTAAAATTAAATACGAAAATTACAATAAAATAAAAATACTCAAACTTATAATTAAAACTAATTCAATCTTGTCCTACATCAGTCACACACTCTTAAAAAGAACTCATCCTCGAGTTCATACCCAAAACTTGAATCGTTCATGCCAAACAAAAAGATATTTTTGAGTAGTGTAACTTTTCTCGCAACCCTGATTCTTCGAAATCATAGAACAAATCTGAAATTGGAAATGACTCAAAAACTCAAAAGAAACTAGAAGAACTAAACAGAAACTCGTTTGACACAACGTGTGGTAGTGGGCACGCCTTAGTAATCACAAACTGCCCCATATCATCTTCATCAAATAAATTTGCAACTCCAAAATCTCTTATATCCCAAAAATTATGTTTCTCGTAACTATATCGCTTGAAAAATAATTGCTCAACATCATCATGCATGTTTCCAAACGCAAGCTCAAGTAAATTTAAATTGTCCAAATTCAGGTCGCTTGTGAAAAACGATAGATCAGTTTTGATTTTTGGGTACTGTTCTACGTTGTTCCTTACTATCAGTGCATCATTTCTTTTTTAATCGAAATTCACAGATCATGAGGGTCCAAATACGTCACGACTTTCGGCGGGTTCTATACCGCTTCTATGGCAGCCCACTGTGAAACGACCATGTCGTTCATCATCTTTTGCAATTGTCCAAGAAGGGTAAGTTTTTGATGTCTTTGTTGTTAGCGCCATCTATGTTAAATACCAAAGCAGAAATAACTAACAAGGGCTCTTACCACGAGAAACCCTTCAAAATAAGGTTAAAACACGTCAAACCTTAACCAACCTAGAACGCACTAGGAAGAGATAACTGGAATCCACCAGATAAAAGAGAAAACTTTAATTTTATTAAAATATCAATTAATTCGAAATTACACCAAAACCAATTTTTATATAACTAGTAAATTGGAAAACAAGTTAAAACCTCCTAAAAAGTAACCTAACATATATAGTAACCTAATAGGACTTAAATTCATCACTTATATACTTAAATCTACTTCTAAACATAAAAATATTATCTTATTAAAAGTAAATACGAAAATTACAATAAAATAAAAATACTCAAACTTATAATTAAAACTAATCTAATCTTGTCTTACCAAAAACCTGGATCGAACCGAACCAGACCAAGCTCACCCTTAGACTCTTAATTACAAGTGTTGTCCATGTCCCTATTTTTTGTCCCTGTCCAATTTCAAATGCCCTCAAACCATCCCTATGTCTATTTTGATCGTTAAATGCGTGTTTTTTTTTTGATAAGTACAGTATATAAAATTCTTAGTACACTAGAAGTATACAAAGCTCAAGAGCTTCTACCCACTAGAATGTTATTTACAAACTCTACTGGATAGTCACACACCAAAAGAATAGAGTGCGAAGCAAAGAATTCTTCAAGAAATAGACTTTTCCTCGTTATCGAAAACCCGTTGATTTCTCTCCCTCGAGATCACCCAACAAAAAAGCCTCCCAAATCCCGATGCACATGTGTTTAAAATGACCAACACCTGATCTTGGCATCACCCAAGGCACTTTTAAAAAGATTCAACAACAAACTCCACAGATCTGAAGCAACCGGACAATGAAGAAGCAAATGATTCACGCTCTCCTCGCTCGCCTTGCACATGAAACACCTGTTCACTAAAGAAATATTTCGCTTCTGAAGATTATCTACCGTTAGGATAGCTTCATGCATAGCTTCCCATACAAAGAAGGCCACTCTCTTGGGCGCTACAGATTTCCACACCGCTTTCCAAGGAAAAAAATTTCGCTCACAATTCAACAGCCTCAAGTAATTAGATTTAACCGTGAATACCTAACCCTTAGCTGCCTTCCAGATCACTCTATCTTCTACCCTATCAATCTTCTGAGCCTGTAACAACTCAAGAAATCGCAGCAGCGGTTCCACCTCCCAATCATGAAAATTTCTCCTGAAAACTAGACTCCAAGTAGGTCTACCATCCACCCTTGACAACACCGAGCTGACCAAATAGCTCTTATCCCTAGTGACTTCAAACAGCGCTGGAAAATCCACCTTTAGCTTCCTCTCTCCACACCATCTATCTTCCCAAAACCTAACTGTCTCTCCACTTCCCACCTTAAAGGCAAGAAACCTCTCAAAGGATCTCCACCCTTTTCTAATGCCCTTCCACACCCCCACCCCAAAAGGCAAAACAACCTCCGCAAGAAACCACGCATGATCCCCCAAATCATGCTTACTCACCACCAATCTCCTCCACAATGCCTCCCTTTCCGTGAGATACCTCCAGAGCCACTTTCCCAGCAATGCCTCATTAAACACTTTAAGATTCCTAACCCCCAACCCTACCTCTTGCATTCTAGTACAAACCTTATCCCATTTAACTAAATGGAATTTCCGCTCCTCTGACCGACCTTCTCATAAAAAATCTCTTTCCAATTTTTCGAGTCTATTCCGGATAGAGGCAGGCATCACAAACAGAGAAAGGAAATAGGTCGGTAAATTTGAAAGAGTGTTATTGACTAGTACCAACCTGCCCCCCTTGGAAAGCAATTGTTTCTTCCAACCCGCCAAACGATGCTCGACCTACTCGAATATCGGAACCCACATAGCTTTGCTTTTGACTGGAGCACCAATGGGAAGTCCAAGGTATGAGGAAGGGAGAGTCGCGATCTTGCACCCAAAAAGCCGGCTAAGCTCCCAATGTCATTCACCACACCTACTGAAATAATCTCACTCTTGAGGATATTTACTCTGAGTCCCGAAACTGCTTGAAAAAACAGTAACACCATACGAAGGTAACCCAGTTGAGCCTTCTCTGCCCCACAAAAAACCAAAGTGTCATCCGCAAAGAGCAAATGAGATACCTATAACTCTGACTCACCTCCCCTTCCCACCTTAAAACTGCTGATAAATCCCCCCTGGACTGCCTTTTCCAATAGTTTACTCAAAGCCTCCATCACAAGAATAAACAAAAACGGGGATAATGGATCACCCTGGCGTAGGCCCCTCGAACTATGAAAAAATCCAGAAGGTTCCCCATTGACCAAAACAGAAAAGCGAAACGAAGAGATGCAAAAGCGCATCCACCTCCTCCATGTATCCCCAAACCTTATTCTATCCATCATACAGATCACAAAGTCCCAGTTGACATGGTCATATGTCTTCTCAATATCCAACTTACACAATAGACCCGAAACACCTTTTTTCAGTCTGTCGTCCACAACCTCATTAACTAGAAGTGATGCATCCAGGATTTGCCTCTCTTTAACAAAAGCATGCCGAGACTCCGAGACAATCTTACCTATCACCTTCTTCAACCTCTGGAAAGGACCCTCGCTATAAGCTTGTAAATACCCCCGACTAGACTAATGGGTCTATAGTCCTTCAAATACGTCGCGCCTTTCTTCTTCAGAATCAGTGAAATGAAAGCAGCATTAAGGCTCTTTTCGAAATACGAATTGGTATAGAAAAACTGAAAAAACCTCCATAATGTCCCCCTTGACCACCTCCCAACAATGCTGGAAAAAGGCCATAGAAAATCCATCCGGGCCAGGAGCTTTATCACCACTCATTAGCCTTAACTCAGCCACCACCTCCTCCTCGGTGAATGGACGCTCCAAAGAAACTGAATCTGCCTCCTCTAATCTTCCAAAAATGACCTCGTCCAAATTAGGTCTCCAAGACCCACAATCCCCGTAAAGCCGCTGGTAGTAACCCGCTATACCACGCTTAATATCTTCCCTTTCTTCCAGCTCTACACCATCTATCTTGATTTTCTGAATTCGCTTAGCCACTCCTCGAATACTAGCCATTCTATGGAAGAACTTTGTATTGCTATCACCTTCTTTGAGCCACTAAACCCGTGATTTTTGTTTATGTCTTCATTGATGAGTAAGCGCGTTAACTCCTGTTTTAGCTCTATCCTGTGGGAATCCTTAGCCTCGTCCAACTGGCATGCTCCTGCTTTTTCATCCAACCTACTGATCTCCTCCGATATAACCTTAATTTTGATGGCCACCGCTCCATAGACGTCCCTATTCCACACTTTTAAATCTTCCTTTAATAACTTCAATTTCCTAGCCAACTTGAAGCTTGGATCACCAACCACCATGTAAGAATTTCATCTATTCATCACCCAATCCTTGAACGTCTCTTCTCTTAACCACATATTCTCAAACCGGAACGGAGATTTCCCTTTGGCAAAACCACCACATTCTAGCAGCAAAGGAACATGATCCGAGGAGACTCTAGGCAAACAAGACTGAATCGCACCACTGAAGCTTTCCTCCCAATCCCCTGAAATTAGAAATCTATCAATTCTTGAAAATTGTTGATGGTCTCCATCCCTGAACCAAGTAAATTCTCCTCCACCTAAAGCAAGATCCACCAACTCCATATGATTAATGAAATCGTTGAACTCCATCATCTCCTTAGAAAAGGCTCGCGAGCCAGAGCACTCATGCGGAAACCTCACTACATTGAAATCACCTCCTAAACACCACGGAACATCCCATTTAGATTGTGAAGCCTTTAACTCATCCCATAAATGTCTCCGATCAGAACCATTACAAGGCCCATATACTCCTGTGAATACCCACTCTCTGTCATTTTCCACATTTTTCAACAAACAAGAAACTGAGAAAACGCCTATAAGAGAAACCACCTTTGATAGCACTCTACTATCCCACATAATCAAAACACCCCCCGCTACCCCTACAGCCCCTAAATGTTCCCATTCCACCCATCTCGTTCCCCAGACACTGTTAATAATCCTAACATCGACTTTCTCCATTTTGGTTTCTTGGAAACAAACTAGATGCGGCTTCCACTTTCTCAATAAACCTTTAATCAAGTTTTTCTTACTTAAATCATTTAATCCCCGCACATTCCAAGATAAAATTTTAAGATGCATAGCAACCAATTTTTTTCCTCCTTATCCCCTCTCCTTCTTGCCCCTTTAACATCTCAAAGTTTAGGCTACAGCACAGTTGCTTAAGCTCCCTCTTGCCTTTTTCCGGCGATTTGTTTAAACTCTTGCTGCTACCTTCCCCAGACGATCTCCATTTCTTCTCTATGTCGAGCAGTAAATCCACAATTTTATCCTCAAAACATGTGCCTGACACACCCAGTAAATGCGCGTTATCGCATCAATGTGTCAATACGTGACTTTTTTTTTCTTTTGTCCAGTTAAAATTTCATATTTCAAACATAACAAATTTCTCTCCTCATCTTCTTCCCCTCACATTCTCTCAAATAATCAATACCCCACCCCCCTTCACCACCAACCTGAAATCATCGGTCCCCTCCCGAATTAGTCTACATGATTGAAATGCTATGATGGAATGGTCAACCTAGCGGATAACAAGCTCGTACGTCACAGCTCTTATTCGTCCCTTCCTTCAAATGCTCACCGAAAAAGTGATGTTCGTCGACGAAACTCTTCACGGGCATCGTTTTTAATTTTCTCTAAGCTACCTTCCTCTCGAATTTGGAACATATCCTTCGAAAAGGAGTTACTAATAAAGCGCCTAAGCACTAGCATGTTAGATCAAAATCTCCTACATCTGAACTCAATACCAAAGAAGAATTTCAAATTTATTTATTATGATTTAGTTTACCAAATCACCCTCAAATCTAGACTACAAATTTAGATTATATGGGTATTGTTGTCCTTTTCAATTTGAAAGAGCAAATGGACAACAGTACCATAAAAATGTCATGCGGGCCGTGATGTGCACATGTCGGAGGTAACGCATATTTAACGACAAAAGTAGACAGAATGACTTAAGTCCATTCAAAATTGTACGAGGACAAAAATAACCCACTAATAAAGTAAGGGATAAAATTACAACTAAAGCACAATACACGGACATCTAGTGCACTATCTACCACTTATATAAGGGACGCGCTATATCCCCCCCCCCCCATTTGCTATAAGTTGACCCCCCAAAACTCAAACTTCCTAATTTACCCTTCTTTATCCAAACTCAAACCCAACCTCATCACCCCCTCCTTCCCCCATCCATTGTGTCTTCATCCCTCTCACAGTATACCCCCACTATCACCACCTCCTCATTCCCTCATAGTCCCATACCTCCGCCTCCCCCTCCCTCCCTCATAGACTTAAAGTCCCGTCTTCGTTCCCACGCCATCTCCTACCTCCCTCACAGTCCCATCTCTATCTCCGCATTCTTCCCTCACACTCTCGTCTTCGCCTCTATTCTTCCTTTGTTCAATCCATATCCCTTCCTTCTTCCTCGCATCCTACTTTAAAAAAAAAAATCAACTTAAGTTGTTCGGTCATGGTTAACCGAACAACATTGTCATGGTCGACCAAACAACTAACACAAGGTTGTTCGGTCGACCATGGTCGAACAACACAAAGTTGCTCGGTTAACCATGGTCGAACAACTTGAATTGATTTTTTTTAAAGTAAGATACGGGGAAGAGGGACGTGCTCTAAGGTGGGAACTGAGTATGGGTTGGTGGTGCTGAAAAAAAGAAAGGAACAAGAAGAGTTGTGTTTCGATGGAAGTAGGGTGAGGGTGAGAGTGGGAGAGGAAGAAGAGAACACAATGGGAGGGATATGTGGAGGACACACTACGTGGGGGGAGGGTTGAGTTTGGATGATGAAGGGTAAATTAGGAAGTTTAGGTTTTGGGAGGTCAACTTATAGCAAATGGGGGGGCTATATAGCACGTTCCCTTAAATAATCTTTTAGCCTTACTCTTTTACTTTTACGTAAAGATCTTGGGCACGCTAAAGTTCTTTAATGACCCAGTCTAAAGACACCTGAATATTCCTTGAATACTAGACTTCAAAAATAAATAAATATATATATATATATATACACACACACACTAGACTTTTAAAATATGCATAGAGTGTAATAATTAGACAATAATACAAACTTTAGTAGGAATCCATAGAGTTAATGTACAATTTGGTCTCTAAGTTGACATCATTTATCGATTTGGTGTAACATCTTTGGCATTTCCTAATTTAGCCCTTGAATGCATTTTCTTGGCCATATGATTAATCCCTCATCCGACGGCAGTCAACTTTGACGTTAAAATTTCAAATTAATGACCAAAAAGTTCTTAGTGGTTGGCAACTAAATTTCAATGTTCACATGGACTAAAATAAAGAGATGTCCTTCTCCTAGATATTGATTCAAGTGCAACACTGACATGCACCTATGTCTCTAAACAACTATCACGAGCAGACTTGCTCAAGCTCCTCCATGAGCAATGCGTAACAAGTTATGAACAAACTCATCAAGCCCCACAGGCTCTCCTGTACAAAGCACGGCAACTACAGAGTCGTTCATCATGAATCCATGACCTATTCAGATTCCCTAAAGAAGCACTTTGTTTCTTTTGGTATTTATTTGAAACATCTACCGTAGGAATCTCGTTCAACTCTGTTAAGCTTCTCTCATACATCCTTCAATGTACTTTCTCACAACCTATTTAAATTACTCCAATGGTTTCTCCCGATTCGCCAATGGACACAACTCTTAGTTCAAATAAAAGAGAATGAATACCCTTATATAATTTAGTTTGCATACTAATTTTGAGGGGTTTTTGATAATTAAATAATTTATAATTTCAGAAAATGTAATTCTTCCTCTCCATCCCATTTGCTCCTTTCTCCTTCACTACTGTTTCTCCTTCCCTAAATCATTAAAAGATGAAAAGATTTTTAAAAAAACAAGCATAGCGAATCAGAATTGATCGGAATCAATAAAGAATAGTTGCGAAATCCCTTCTCTTCCATCAAAAATCATCCAATCACCAATGCTCTTCTACCACCAAAACCACATACTCTGCGCGCTAGTAACTACTACATGCGACCATATGAACATCTACAAGTGTCCCAATGGTTGATTAGTACATACCTTTATTTACACGAGCCCAACGCTCCTAACACTTCACTCATTAGTCAAGTCAAGATTGAGGATGCGGCGAAGGGTTTTGGTTGCAAAGTCATCAAAAAGAACGTCTCGAAGCATGGCAACGATCCCTTGGTTGGTGAAGCAAGAGCTAACTTGGCAATGAGGTGCAAATCAACGTTTTCATTCCAAACAATAAAGACGGTGGTGCCGCCATCAATGACAGATTTTAGAGAGAGGGGGCATTGAACGAGAGAGATTGTACGGTATGGATTTCTTACTTATTTTCCCTCTAATTCTTTTTTTTTTTCCTCTAATTCTTATGGTTCACATTTTTTAGATGTAATTTTGCTTCCTGAATTTTTAAAAATAAGTATGTTTTGGTGATTATTTTGGAAAAGTTATCCAAATAACCATCGTACTATTCATAGGTAACCGATTTGACCAACCACATTACAAGATCTCAAATGTGACCAATGTACTCGGTAATTGGATGCGATGTGGTCCTTGCCGTTAATGTCTCACCCAATTTTGTAACAAACATGTTGACGTGAACTAACGAAAGGATTGTACCAAGAGTATTATTGTCTCACTTAAGATGAAATAAAAAGGAAAATGTTTGGGGAAGAAAATGGTGCACTTGAAAGACAAAAATATCCTTCGTACAGTCACACCGTTAATCCATATCAACAAGTTCATTACAAAATTGGATGGAGCGTTGACGATAAGGACCACATTGCACTCAATTACTTAGCACATTGGTCATATTTGGGATATTGAAAAGTGATTGGTCAAATCGATTACCTACGAATAGTAGGATGGTTATTTTTTTTAATAGGTAAGCGTGACCCTTGTTGGTATGGGGATTGGAACCAAGGACCTCAAGATCATTACTTGGGTGCCTTTGTCATCTCACCCACCCCAATAGTAGGATGGTTATTTGGATGATTTTCCCCTTATTTTTTCAAATAATGGATAAGTTGGGTACTTTTCCAGATTATAGCAGGCATGTCATTTAAAAAGAAGTAATTATAATTTGATTTTGGGGCAATTTGAAAGTTTGAGAGAGTGGAACGTGGCTTATGAACCCTCCCGCTTTATAATAACTAGTAAATATAGTACATGCATTTGCACGTGCATCCTATATTTTTCTTTAATTTTTGTACAGTAACTGATAATTTTAAATATTTTTATTCTTTTTTATATTTAAAAAATTGGTAGTTTAAGATAGTTGCTAAAAGAGTAAAGATAGTGTCTTGTGGCGGACAAGAGTTGCGGACAATTTTGTAGAAGTTAAATTGTAGAAGTGGGGTAGTTATTATATGGAATCAGGGGCAATTTTGTAGAAGTGGGGTAGTTATTATATAATCAATGGTAATAGGCTAATATTGTCTGCCAAAAGGCCCAAAACTATGCGTATAATATATCCTATATTGAGATGACTATATTTCTAGTGCATAACTAAATTCTCCTTTGAAGACCATGGTCATAGTAAGCTTCTACTAACAAAAGAACACAAACATAAAAATTAAAAATGCAATTCTCAGTGAAAATACAAAAAGAGAAACACCAACAGATAGATAAACACGTATTTTTGTCAACAAGATGAGACAATAAAATGTTGATATATGTTGAAGCAGGTAAAGGGTATGTTTGTTGGGAAATAGTAAAGGTAGATATGTCAATGCAATTTGGTCTTCTAGTTGATATTCGTTTTTATTTCTCCTCAAAGGTGTCTAGCAAAACCTCCTCAATCTAGTTAAGTGGCAAATTAAAGAACATGTGCACCACTAATGCTACCATTTGCCGAGTGTAAATTGACTTTTAGCCCCAATTCCACTATGTTAACTGAAGGGAACAGAGAGAGTGTCAATCACTTGTTGCTTCATTGCTCACTGAAGATGGAATTTTCGAATTCGATTTTCGGCCTGTTCAAACTATCGTGGGTTATGCCCAGATCAAACAAAGAGCTCTTCCAGTTGGTCGTCGTACAAATGTAGGAGGAGGAATACCATTTGGGAGACAGTTCTTTTGGGTGTTTCTTGGTCTCTTAGAGAGAAATAGAAGGGCTTATGAAAACGAGGAAGGGACTATGAATCACCTGAAGGACATCTTCCTTTGAACTTTGTTCTTTTGGTGTTCAGAATCAGTGGAGACTCACCTTTATTATAGATATTCTTTTGTAGACTTTGTAAATAGTTTTATTATCGACTAGATATTCCCCCTATCGAGTATACTTCTGGTGTACACAGGTGGTTTGACGTCTTTCTTTCTACATATAGTATCTTACTTATCAACAAAAAAATAATAACACTCTCTTCCACACACAAAAACAAATATCTAAGAATGGTATGCCATGCAACCTAGGTAACAATGATAGTGAAAGACGACACGGCAAATAACATTTCTCCTCAATAATTGCTATTGGGTGCACGGGGCATTAAGATATTTAGAAGACTTATTTATTTCATTCTTTTTGGATCTAAGAACATATGGAAGACTCCAGAGAGATGAGCTAGTTTGGAGAGGAGAGCTGAACTTCTTGAGAATTGATGCTGAAGTCATCCTAGTACAATGCAAACACGGCCATGAAAAGGAAGCACTTGATACATGGCCAAAGCCCAAAACCCTAATATCACCCTCTTTCTCACACATACATATTTCAAAGAAAAGCAAAGGTGCAGCCTAAGCACAGAAGCTACGCAACCTAGATCTAACAATGAGATTTCAGAATAGATTTCTCGCCTTTCATTGCTAAGCCACCGGAGGCCTCAGCCAAGGTCTTTTACCCACCACCTTCCAAATCCCAATCCATCTCATGTGAACCCTTTAAATGGCTACTTCTGAAAACATAATTTTGTTCAACCAGTTTGACCTACAACCCCATAAATTATGATTGTTATCATACCTTCAACACCCCTAATTAAGTTTGATCAATCCTCCTCAGCCACAAATACATATTCAAAAGTAGCACATACAAATCCAAATCAATCTGAAAGAGACGCGCACATATCTCGAAGAAAAGAGGTAGCAAAACCTAAGAACAGCAGTGATGTAACCTAGATCTAGCACCATGATGACAGTAAGAGACTACAGACAAGATATTCTCTGCTCCTTTTTCTTTATACCCATCTTCTTTATGTATCCTTTATTTACTCTGAAACTCATGATGGCTACCACTCTGCTTAACCAGAAATCAAGACTCGCAATGACAAACTTAGTTCACAAAATATGAACCCTCACATCATCATAGGGACTCCACTGTGGAGGCACCGTCTCTTCATCATTCCTCCCTCTTCCTTCAGCATCACCACTGCGACCAAAACTACTTCAATTCGGTAGCTATTCACTGATGGTGATGATAATGGTGATCATTCCAAACAGATTCGAACGAATCAAGTATGTCTTGGGGCCACACCAGAGGGCACAGCTGAACTACCGAGATATGAACCATCATAAACAGATGATAAATGATAGTTAGGTAGTAGATTCTTTAGATCTTAAGGTGGTGATTATGATATTCTGATCCAAAAAGAGTTGTGGTCTGAAGAGATGGCCCCACAAAAACTATCTCTGCTGGTGCTTGAGTTTCTAGGCTTCTAGTTCTGTGCTATCGTACTAGAGATGTTTTTGTATTCAATTTTTTAATAAATCTGATTTAGTTAAATTGAAATTTCTGAATTTAAAGGAAAGTTGGAACTCCACCTTTAGGGCTCGTTTGTTGTGGCTGATGGCTTATGACTTATGGCTGATAGCTTAAGCTGGTGGCTGAATGACTTGTGGCTGATTGCATGATATACTGTTTGTTACAGCTGTTGAAAAGCTGCTTATGAGTTGTTTTAATTATTTGTTAAAAAAAAAACTTGAAAATTAGTATTCATATTTTTATGTATATTTCATAATGGGATTAAATGGAGATAATCAAATATTTATTAATGAATAGTTATCTTCATGTTTAAAAAAAAAAGCCAAAAAAGCTTAAAATTTTGGCTTTTTGGCTTTGGCTTTTCAATGCATAAAAGGTGTTGTACCTTACTTATTGGCTTTTGGCTTATAAGCTGAAACAAACACTCTAAATATGACTTTTCAAAAGCCAAAAGCCAAAAGTCACTCTAAATAAGCTGCAACAAACGAGCACTAAGTAGGATGCATCACTTACTTTTCATTTAGGTTAATCACCAAAAAGCATAACGAAGTTGGGCTTTTCTTTTTTTGAGTATTCCGTCCAAAAGAGCAATGAAAATGCTGATGTGCCATCTAAGACTAGCAAGTTAACTATTTTTTGTAGCTAACAAAGCAATTTCTCAATCACTAACATTGCAAGTGACTTCTCAATGATATCTTTTCTCCCCAAAAAAGAAGTGCCCGTGACTTTCTAGTAATCAATACATGTACCAAACAAGGGTATAACCAAAACACATGACTTAGAACCCAGCAAAAGAGACCTTTTTTTTGTTATACCCTTGTTTGGTACATATATTGGGCACATGAAAGTCACGTGCAAGTTGCATGACTGAGAAAGTGTTTTCTCAACAGCAGAAGGCAGTTGACCAATTTTAGATGGAATACTAATGGATATCCTAACATGAAAGGAAAAGATAAGTCTGTTACCCTCTTAAGATATAAAACTTCGGTCACATCTTTGGTAGTTAAGCCTTTAGAATAATTTCTTCATTTTCTAACTTTTCCTTTTTCTCCTTTTCCTTTTTCTCCTTTTTTGGGGTGGGGTGCAGTGATGTTAAGAACAAGCGCTGAAAGCAGTATTTCACTTGGTACATAATCAGTATTTTCCTCCTCTTTCGATGGAATTCGCCGCACGTGCACTAAATATATACACACACACACATACACACATAGGGTAAATAGAAGAGACAGATCTTGCCTTTTAACTTCAGGATGGTTGAATCATCGAGACAAAAAGTATTCCAACAAGTAAGCATTCTGAATTGCAAGTAGCCAGATTTCGGCATATCTGTAAATGCTTCAGGCCTATAAACTGTTGTGCTTGCTTCCCTGATAATCTTCCTGAGTCTAGTCTGCAATTACAAATAAATATCTTCACCTGCATACAAAAGCCTTTCTAAGTGACCAAGTGGATTCCAAATTATTTTATGATTGTGCCATTTAAGCACAAGTATTCACTGCAAAAAATGAGAGATTAAAATTTCTATATTCTATTCTAGTAACCACACCGAACGCTAGTCTGCTTGGTAAAGTTTAGGGTTAACCGGTTAACCATTAACAAATTATATAACGAGGCTGAATCTTCAGGCGGTGAATGAATAAACGGATAAAAGAGAGCAACTAATGATCACTACCAATAAAACCTGAGTGCAGAACAAATAACCATCAACCAATCATGAACTTTAAACGCCGATTGCACTGTGGACCATCCTCTGATGTTCAGGAGTCAATACATATAAGCTGGTTGATTTCTCTTCATAGTTTGCTCCTCTTTTTTTTTTGGTCAGTAGATATATATCAGCAAAAGCGTCAAAACAGGTGACACGTCTAGAGGTATAACAAAAAAGAATTATCTAGAACCAAAACTATCCACAAACTCTACAAAAGAAATAGCGGACCTAACCAATTCCCTACACCAAAAGAACAAAAGGTAAAGGAGGGACTCCTTAAGCTTGTGAGTAGACATCTCCACGTTATCAAAAACTCTCCGGTTCCTTTCCCTACATAAGGTTCAGCATATGCCCAAAGGAACAACATCCCAAGCCCTGCTCTTCCTCCAACGCTTATAAAGTGACCAGCTGAGAAAACTTCCTTGAAGGAAAAGGGAACTCTGGAACTGTGTCTTTCATTCTGTGGATATCTCTTGGGTTATGCCAAAGTATGTTTTGCAAATGTTGCATGGGTGGTCTCAGAAGAAGAATCACATGCTGGGATTCAGCCCCTTTAGCGACTTGGTGGGTTATTTGGACAAAGAGGAACCACAGGGTCTTCAATAGACTTGGACCCGTATCAGAGAGAATGTGTTTCAAACTCTTCGTTTTTGGTGCTCGAAGATGGTTCCAAGTATAGGGGATTCTTTTGTTAATATGTTAATATTACGGATAGTTTTTAGAATTTTTTGCTTTGTCTTCTATACTTCTTGTGTGCAAGGACGCGTCACCTCATTTGACGCCTTGATATATAAAGGAACAGCCCAAGAAATATGAAGTAAGTTGAGAATAAAATTCCACAACTCACACGCCACAGGGCAATGGAGTAAGAGATGGTTCACACTTTACCAGTTCCCTTTGCACATATAACACCAATTAACATAAGAATGTGGCCACATTCACCGCCTCCCAAACAATTAAGTAACTTTGAAGGGAACCTTTGTTTTCCTCACCACTTTCCACGGAAAACCATTACCCCCCCCCCCCGCGCCTATCACTGAGGTTAGCTTCAATAATACAATCTCACTGAGAGCTCATCACTGGAAACCCCTTCCCAACGAATATCATCCTCTCTAAACCCGGAAATCTGATGAAGGTAAAGTTTCTCGATAAACACAAAAAATGACTCTGTGTCAATCTTATTTTTTATAGGTAAGTGTGACCCCTTGTTGGTACGAGGATTGGAACCAAGGACCTTAAAGTCTTTGCCTGAGTGCGCTTACCCTTTCTCCCACCCCTTTGGGTCGGCTGTGTCTCTCAATCTTGCAATTTTTCTTCTAAAAATAGCTCTCGCATGACCCTACCATCTTCACAACGGAAAACAGCATTGACTAAAGCATCTTTAGCAATGGTGAAACTAAACAAATTGGGAAACTCCCTTCTCAAATCCCTATCCCCGCACCAAACTTCCTTCCAAAACAAAACACTCGACCCATTACCGATCTCAAACGAATATTACCCTAAAACCGATCCCAACGGCTAGGAATCCTTTTCCAAACTCACATTACCGATCATAAACCAAATATTACCCTTCAATAGGAAGCTCGTTGTTTATAGCCAGTATTTATCCCTGAAGAACTTAATTGGCGGAAAGAAATCAACTTAAATGGGGTACAACTTCGTGTATAAGGCTATAAGCTATGCCTAGTTCACTAACTTAATACTAGATTGAAAGGAAAACAAAAACCACCTACTTTCTAGCGCAATTGGAACACCAAAAATAGCTTCTTTTCGTATCAAATATTAATAAAAAATAGCTATCCCCTCTCTCCCACTATCTCTTGGATGTTCCCCTTACTGTTATTCATTTCTTTTAACAACTTTCAATCGCATAAAATTTATTACAGTGTCTACTTGCACTCACATATTGTGTAACTGTAAACCTTAACCACCACCTTTAGTTATGTAGAAACGCTAAACCCTTGTGTCCTCAAAGATCAAATGCAGCAAAGAAAGGTCCAAAACTTAACCTGAAACAGTTTGAAGCCTGAATTAAATGCTTAAGAACTTAGATAAAACAAAACAAATGTATGGGAAATAGTAAGATGGATCACGTCGAAAGGTTCTGATGGTAATTGAAACAATTTCTACTACTCCACTCAGCCTTGGCTCGGATTACTTGGGGTCGGCTACAAGAATCATGTTTCGTTATTTTGTTTTGTCCAATGGCAGTCCATCAATCATGGCCCACTCACTCATCCTTCTTAAATGTTGTCGTCCATGTTAATTTTGTATTCTTACCCTAGTGCATATTCAATTCATCACACTATCTAACTGATGCACTTAGTACTTAGTAGTTGCACGTTTCCAAACCATCTCAAGCGATTTAATCTCACTTTATCTCATACTGGGTCTCCTTTTATGGTGTCATGAATATGTCCATTTCCACTTTAATTTTTCTAGTTCTACCACACATTCATCTTAACATTCCCATTTTGGCTACAGTAAATAAATTGAATTTCGATTTACGCTTCTGTTTAATCATGGTTATCTAATCTATTACTACGCCCACAAATCCACCAAGAGAGGTCCAACAAAAAAATGTAAGGGAACTATTTCCTGGTTCTTAGCCAATATGCTGGCTTCGGCATATGAATTAGCACGCTTTCATATTATACTAGCACTGTCACCTTTCACAACACTTGTATCATTACACTGTTCTTCAATAATAAAAGGAAGAGAAAGGATTTTCACCCTTGAAGATCTCTTTGAGTGTGAGTGAGTAAGAGAGAGAATGTGGAAAGGCCATCTGTAGATATCGTAGTAACAAACTCAAAATTTGTTAATTGTTCAATGTTCAGTAGGGAGTGAAATTCAGAATTCGTGAATTACTCTGAAAATGATTGAAAAATATTGGGACATCAACTAAATTTGTTCAACTATTCAGGAATTATTTGTTGATTAATTAAATAAATTAATTGGTAAAATTTTAAGCTATTGTAGTTATTCCTTGATTAATGCAAGGAGAAAATGTTAATGGTATCTCTCATAATCTATATACCCCTACATAGAGGAAACCCAACAAATGAAAAGAGTAGGATTAAAAGAGATTAGAATTCTAACAGTTCGAGATATAAGAAAGAGGAGGATAAGGAGTACTAGAATTTTGAGTAGATACAACTTTTTCATCCCAATCTAGGTGGCAAGCCTATAATTCGTTAGATATCCAATCACTTATCATGTGAAGTCACCTTTAACAGATCACATACTTGACACCATGATTGGAATGAAAAATTTGTACAAAAAATTTGTATCCTTGTTATTTTTCATCCCAAAAATTCAAACATCCACTATTATCTCGTGAGTTTTGTGTTTTAGAAAAATTCCACGGGAAAAATCAGAAATTTGTAGACTCATATTAACCCGAAATGGAACCTCAGAGAGCCCTTCAAATTAACTAGACCACTCAATCATACGGAATCAGTTTGTATCACCAAAAAAAAAATCCATATCATACTTAAAAGGATTGTTTAGGCATTTCAGTATGTTTCCTGGTTTAGGTAAGTGAAGTCGTTCACCACTATCACCATCCCTCATCAAGAACATTCAATTTCCCATTGCAAGTAAGCATCCATAAATACTTCATAATATTGAATCAATCAGAAGCACAAGCAGAGGCTGGAAATTCTTAAAAAACCTATAACAATGAAGTTCTGAAACGTAGCAGATCATGTGTAAGCCAGGGGGGGGGGGGTACAAGGCCCAAGGCAAGTATTCCAATCCTGATAAATGTTAAATTTTCTCAAGTAGGCAAAAATCTGGTTCGGTGACTTAGTCCATTTTGAGTAGTTATAGGGATACAAATTTTTTGTACATCATTCTCATCCTAGTCTAGGTAGCAAGCATGTGAGATATCACA
The DNA here is from genome assembly GCA_013146195.2 of Codonopsis lanceolata. NCBI lineage: Eukaryota > Viridiplantae > Streptophyta > Magnoliopsida > Asterales > Campanulaceae > Codonopsis > Codonopsis lanceolata. Next base: position 34,130,992 of record CM028383.1, read on the forward strand.
TGACTTAGTGTGTGATGTCATCCTTTTAACCCATCAGGCATCACATACTTGACGCCTAGATTTCTACGAAAATTTTGTACAAATATGTTTGTATCCCTATCATTCTCTTTCTATTTTTTGAGACTCCCTTTCACTCCTGAATTGAGAAGTAAAATATTCAAACCTTACATACCTACCCTTAGACTGACTATGCTAACATGTAGGTCATCTCAATTTTATGTTTTTTTGTGATAGGTATGTGTGACCCTTGTTGGTATGGGTATTGGAACCAAGGATGTCAAGGTATTTGCCTAAGTGCCCTTGTCATCTCAATTTTGTGTTATTTCCAGTATGATTATGAAGGGTAGAATTAGAAAATATCATGGAAATAGAAAGCTTAATTTTCAAAATGAGATACTCTGAGTGGAGCAGACCGAGCATTACCTATTTTTAACATCAAAAATAAAGAAGTATACTAGTTTCATTTACTAAAAATGTGCCCTAAATTGTGACCATGGAGTAAATAATATTGATTAGTTCCAAACAATGAAAACTTTAAAACTTATATCCAAGAGCAGGAAGCAAAATAGTATCCAGTACAAGAGAACTCCCCATACATTGACTATATATCTACGTACAACGGTTTTGTCTATCAACGTATCCACATACTAGGGTTTTGTATATACACACTTGGTCGAGCAAGCTTAACATGCCTTGGGAACCAACAAAAATCAACATAAATAACGCACCAAGCAAGGGAAAAAAAAGGGCAATGAAAATATGAAATCAAAGGATAACCTACATTCAACTGAATTGACAAATGCACTGAGATACACTGGCCACTTCTACTATTTGCTTCCTTTTGAGCCCTACACGATGAGCAAATCAAAAGGTCAGATTAATACACACTCGATTGCTGAAAAAGTGAAAAATAGAAATATAAGCAATCATAAGGATTGACAAATGATGTATTATAAATTTGATGAAAGTATTGAATCCACAGATACTGATGAAACAGTTTCCATTCATATAGAATATAGTCGCGAGAGAGATCAAACTGCAATTGAGTAGAGACTTACAAATTCGAATGAGGACTTCGCCAGTTTCCTAAACCGGTTTAGCCTCCACCAGTTGTAGATAATTGCAAGAGTTTCCATGTCCTTGTTTATGTGAATGAGGAACAAATTGCTAGGGCTCGTCAGAACCATACTCGCAATTATACACACAAAGGGAGAGGGCGAGATGGAGAAGGAGGGGGATGTGGTAACCATTTGGTACTTTGCGTCTTTGCCTAATGACCGAACTTCATCGCGTGATGGCCTTATATAAGCTTAAGATGTTTCGCTGCAATGCTCATAGGTGGACACCAAAATTGTAAGGTAGTACTTCTTTTTTTTAACTCGATTGTAAGGTAACGTGTTCCTAAATTAGAGTTACTACAAAAAAAAAAAATTAGTTAGGACGATATTATAATTATTTTATATAAGATTAGTTAAGACGATATTATAATTATTATAATTATTTTATATAAGATTAGTTAAGACGGTATTATAATTATTTTATATAAGATGAATTATGTTGGTTTGATTTATTATATGTTGGTGGGTTGATATGTGAGTGAGTGTGGTTCCGTTTTATCAATTAAGATCGATAAGAAGATATTATAGGAGATCTACTTTAGAGAAAAATAATTAATAAAAATGTAATAGGTCTGAACGGTTTCACAATATAATAAAATAGTGTTACTGACTTATTGCATTGTTATTTGACGAGGTTGCACTCGATATTTACTCTTAAAATAGCTCAAAACTCAAAAAAAAATTATTTTAGTGCAAAACTAAAAGTGGACACACACTTTAAGATGGAGGGAGTAGAAAACTAGCGTCGAAAATAAGTCGAACCATTTAAATGTTCAAACTTAGTTTGGTGCATGTTATTGTTGAACTTAAAGAATGTTTCGACTTGACTTGATAAGTTTTCGACGTGATCCCAATTGTATTTAATTAAGTTGAGTTTGAGTAGCTTGACTTTTTTCAATAAAAATATTGGCTTGCATGTGAACATATAATAATTTAACGTGTGAGAGATCGTTTAAGCTTGTTTGAATTATCTTATGAACTCAATCTCAACAAACCATTAATCGAACCAAACATGAGTCAAATTTGAGAAGATTGATTCCTTACGCAACCCTATTTGAAATATTAAGAAGTGTCTCGGTTGGTAAGTGAGTATTAATAAGCGTGGTATCTTTGAATGATTAAGAAGTTTGGTTTGTGGTTTTAAATTTTTATCTCTCTTTGGTCCTAGCTTTAACTTTTTATTTTTTTAAGAAATAAAAATTCCTAAAATCAAACCATTAAATTAGGATGCCAAATAGACATTAAATAAATGTTTTTCACATGAGTGCGATGGAGAATAATTGTTTTCTAATATTTCAAAGATAAATTTAAAAATATCAATTGATGGCTCAATTGGCTAAAGAGCTTCATAGAATACTTTGAGGTATCTACTTCAAGTTCTATAGGAGCAATCAATGAGGAATTTACACCTCAGAATCCCTTGGGGGTAGGGGTGGCAATATTTAATGCAATCCAGACAAAAAAGAAATCAATCCATTGGGTGCTCAATATACCTATTACAAAAGAGTTATTGGGTTTGACTATTTGAAACTCAATAACTTAATTGTGAGTTAATTGGTAACATGTAAGTGCAAATGATAAACTTGGCCTATTTAACCCTCATTTGTGTTGTGTCTCATGTCTTGGTCTTCAAGGTTTGTTATTGCCTTTCTTGGTCTCTTTCTTGAAAGCCTCCTCATGCATGGGTGACCTTCAGGTTTCTTCATTGTCTTATTTAAGGATGTAGTTGATATGGCATGTTTTTTTGTGATATGGAGTGATTTATTTTCTAAACTTAACAATGACATGTTACGTGTTTTATTGGAAAACAGGTTTTTTAGGCCATATACAAAGAGGAGTTCATCCCTTGATGTTGTGACGCTTTTGGAGAGAAATTTTAGAGAGATTGTACTTTTATCAAGTCGGATGATCTCTGAATCGAATGCATGCTATACTAGACTGTTGCTTCCCATAATTGTTTATACACTCGATGTTCTGTTTTCATCTTATGTTTTCTATGTGTGTGCTGTGTTAGATTGATAAGATATACCATCTACGAGTTTTTGTGTGATTTCCACATAGTAGTTATTTGCACCATAGTAAGTTTTACAATTATTTTTCTATAGTGATTTTTTTATCCATATCGGCTTGTCTACAAGCATTACCAACTTTGTTTTTTTTTCCTTCTTTGAATTCGTTTCTCTCATTATTCTGTTGATGTTTGTTTAATGTGCTAGTGAATGTAGCATCATTAGGCACTACATTCACTATATGTTTTTAAGTTTTAATTTGAATTCCTAGCTACAATTCTTTCATAACACTCATTAGAGACCAATAAAAGTGGATTACTATGGGTTTTAACCCGGTTACCCTCTTAGGGCATGTCTAGTTGTGCGTTTTAGCCACAAAACACTAATAAAACGCAACTTTTTTCTAAGGAAGTTGTTTCAATATTGTGGTTAAGAAACACATATTATAAAAAACACAATCGTGTTATAAACGAAAATCCAAAATCTCTTTTTTCAAAACGCTTTTTTAAAAACGCTAGGAATAGGAATCACCTCACCGGAAGACCAAAATAGCCACACACGAGGGAAGGCGGCTTTGTTTACCGATCGGAGGGTTTTGAATCTCTGATTTGAAAAATTGATTGATCGAGTTCTTTCTCCCTAACCTTTCTTTTAGTTTGTCTTGGAATAGAGAGGATGAAGAGGGAGAGGGATGGGGCAAAGAGTGATTTTCAGTTCATGTGCATGTGTGTGGACGCTGGGATTGAGAAGAAGAGAGTGATTTTCAATTCATTTAAAGAGGAGAGGGTTAGAGAGAGCTGTAAGTGTGTGAATGTACACTGGAAGAAGAGAAAGTGGAGGACAGAGCTTAGGGAGATACAAAGAGGGAGGGAAAAAGAAGAAAATGGGGGCAGGCTCCGAAAGAGAGAGGGAAAGAAAGATAAACGACTGGGAGAATAAAAGAGTAAAAAGAAAAAAAGTCAAAAGGGGGGATGATTGATGTAGATAGGTTAGGTTATGTGTCAATTGTGTGTAGGGGTGGAATCGTGACGGGACCCATCTCGATACCTCTCATCTCAATCTCGTCTCGATAGAATTTGGGATTTCAATTTCCTTCCCGATCTCATTCCCAATAAGTGTCTGGACCCGACGAATCGGGATCTCGACAGTTCGGGATATAAAAATCTTGTAATCCTGACTATAATATTTATGAACAATATTTTCTGCCACTAAAAATATTTTTAAAATGTCTTCATCATGATTAAGATTTAAGATTGTATATTTACAAGTACTAGCATTTGTGCCCGTGTCATATGCACGGTGTTTGTATGAAATTAGTTCAATAGATGTTTGGGATAAACAAAACTCATAACTGAGGGGGTAATTCAAACAAAACCTACAACTGAAGGTTTATAAGTAATTGTGGAAGGGGTAATTCAAACAAAACTCATAACTGAGGGGTTTATACTTTATATGTGATTAAACCTAGTAAATGTGATTAAATAGAAGGATGTGGTTAAAAAAAATGTGTTAGAGGAAAGCATTCATGTAATTGTAATTGGTCGTGGAGAAGATAATTAAAAAAAAAGACCATAATTGAGGGGTTATTACATATTTATTGGTTATGGAGGGGGGTAATTCAAACAAAACTCACAACTGATGGGTTTATATGTAACTTACATATTTACAAATCAATCTGGACCACCAGTTGTGTTTGGTACAATTCGATCAGGATCGCCAGTTTGCCCCTGATCTCATAGATACAATGTTTGTATGAGATCAGTTCAATGGATGTTTAGGATAAACAAAACTCATAACTGATGGGGTAATTCAAACAAAACCCACAACTAAAGGTTTTATATGTAATTGTGGAGGGGGTAATTCAAACAAAACTCATAACTGATGGGTTTATATGTGATTAAACCTAGTATATGTGATTAAACAGAAGGATGTGGTTAAAAAAATGTGTTAGAATAAAGCATTCCTATAACTGTAATTAGTTATGGAAAGAATAATTAAAAAATATATATAACTGAGGGGTTATTACATACTTATTGGTTGTGGAGGGAGTAATTCAAACAAAACTCATAACTAGGGAGTTTATATGTAATTCACATATTTACGAATCAATCTGGACCGTCAATTAGCCTCTGATCTCTTTTATAATATAGATACTTGAATATTTACTCAATGGTCGTTATTGTTGAATCTGTCATTATGAAGAAAAAAAATGCACCCCTCACTCGTTGGAGAAGAGCTGCACTAAGGCTCCGTTTGTTTAAGGGAAAACGTTTTCCGTATTTTTCGGTGTTTGGTAACCCTAAGAAAAATATGGGTCAATGGAAAATGACCTGTTTTCCTCTGTAAAATGACTTACGGACCATCACCTCCGTAAGTCATTTTCCAAGAATTCGTTTCTCTTCTCTCTGGAGGCGCTCTTCTCTCTCTTACCAAAAGACGCTTCTCTACGGGTATGCCTCTCTCTCCCTTCTTTGATTTCTTTGTTTCTTCAAAGATTTTAGGATTTATGGATTAAAGCTTCATTTTTTTCTTTCAATTTTATGGTTTTAATGTTCATTAGGGTTTAGTTCTTTTCATGATTTGATTTTTTTAGTAAGGTTTTTGATTTACAATAAGGGTTGTCATTGAATTCCTTGAAAGGGGATGAAAGTTCCTTGTAGTAACTATCAGAAGTTGAAGTACATGACAATATGAATTCCTTCTCCATTAGTTTCACCTTGGAAAAAAGCGGCAGTATACAATGGAATCTGTAGAACCCCAAATAGAATGTTAGGGAAAAGAAGAAAAAACCTCAAATTAGAATAATAATTACTTTAAACTAATATTTTTTATTATTATTATTTTTAAAGGTTGGAGGGGACATAGACCGTACCCCAACCCTTATTTTTTTTTAATGCCTTGAAAGGCTACAATTATATATATATGATGCCTTTGGAGTGGCTCGAACAAATGGTGCCTCTGGTGAGGCTTTGAACACCCGACCTCTCGGTTGAGAGTAGTTAAGTCCCATGGTGCCTCTGATAGGGCTTGAATACTCAACCTCTTCATTAAGATAAGTGAGTAGCTAAATGAGGCCTTTGGATAAGGCTTTAACAGCAACGATGCCTCTGAAGAGACTTGAACACCCGACCTCTCTACTGAGAGTTGTAAAGTCCAGGGTGTCTCTAGTGAGACTCGAACACTCAACCTCTCCGTTAAGAGAAGTGAGTAGTACCAGTTGAGCTAGAGCTCGTTGGTACTTTAAACTAATATTAAAAGGGTAAAAGGCTCAAGAATCATATAGCTTCCCTGATAGAATTCTTATCAATCAAAGATGAATTTTCATGTCAGTGCTCTAATAACTCTATCGACAATTAATCTGATTGCCTTATGTGGACAATGTAAGTTTTTGCCCCACTATGCTTGGTTACTGCATAATTAACCCGAATTCACTTCCTTAACCATCCAACTAGAAACACTTGGGAGTAAAACACGAGTTGGGAGCTGGATAACAATAGAGAGGAATGAGGGATTTGTTGTATTTGTGGTCTAATAAATGGGTGGTGTAGTGCACAATTGTTCGGTTTCTTTTGACATTATTGTTGCTACAAGTGAATTACGAGACATGTCAGAATTTTTTCTTACCTAATGATATGTTCAGTTAAAGCGACAACGTGTATGTGATTATGATTTGTTAGGATAATGTTTGTGTTAGCTAACCTTGTTTTGCTATCTCTCTACTTTCCAATGATTGTCATCTGAACCCTTCTACCATTAATTATTTTCGTTCCATCTAAAATCTCTAGTTCTTACTATGAGGAACAATTTACAATTAATTAGTTTAGGAAAATTCTGTAATTTTATATGGTAGTTAAGGCTCTTGTTTGGTAGATACTCATAAACAATCATCTCCTCGGGTCCTTCTACACAACTTCCCAATAACATGACCAAGTTCTAATAAAGTTTAACGGTTTCACCTCTTGGTGGATTAAATTGAGGTATGGGCAGGCTTGGCTGAATTGAATGGACCACCTTACTATTTGAACAAAAGAAACAAAAAACAAAACACTTGGAATGCAAGATTCTATAATCTACTTTCTTCATAACCTAATTTCCTTGTGAAACAAACACACACACATTTTTTAATCATTCAAGCTTGGCCTACAATCACTGTTAGGGTGGAAAATATTAAGACCATCTTGTTTCTAGTATGATGCAAGTTATGTTTCTGAATTTCCTTCTTCCTCCGTAAGCAATTTTCATTTCTTCTAATCCTGATTTATTTTAGCATACTACCTCTGTACGTATTTGTTAATATTGTATTTAATTCATATTTGACGTTTTCTTAATGTTGACTCTCAATTAGATGGTTAGTAAGCTTATTCGAGCATCGGTACTCGATGCAACAGCTTCCGTCTTAGCTGTTGATGCATTACTCCTAAAAAAAGAAAATACCAGACTTATAGACCATGGGAACCCCAAGTTAACCAAGAAATTGCATGGGAGAGATATATGAATAGTATCTTATGTAGAGGTGAGCAACACTGTATAGATCAAATTCATATGAAGCCCTCTGTAATTTTCAAGCTATGTCAAACCCTTAAGGAGAACGATTTACTTCGAAAGACCAAGAAAATGTCTATAAGGGAGCAAGTAATGATGTTCCTAAATCTGATTGGACACAATATGAGATTTAGAGTGATCGGTGGATGATTTCATAGGTCTATTGAGACTGTTCACCGATACTTCAAAATTGTATTAAGAGCAATCTTAATGTTATTCAAGCTCGTGGTTAAACAACCAGATGGCTCAACTCCCCCATAAATTAGAGATAACAACAGGTTTTATCCTTACTTCAAGGTTAGCCAAACGCAACAGAGATTTATATTCCTTTTTTTTTTTTTTGTTTAAACCATGTTGAAAATACTTAATGTAAACATATGATCACATAAAGGATTGCATAGGAGCATTCGATGGAAGTCTTATTCGTGTGAAAGTAAATGAGGAGTAAGTTGGAAGATTTTGTGGTAAAAAGGGCGGAACTACACAAAATATTTTGGCTGCCATTACGTTTGATTTGAAGTTTACATATGTCCTACCAAGGTGGGAAGGAAGTGCACACGACTATCACATTATAAGTAATGCATTTGAAAGGCCAGGGGGATTTGTAATTCCTGAAGGTACCATGATGAATTAAGTCTCTTCTCTTTCTTTTTTTATCAGTTTTTCCACTGAAAAGAGGTCATCTTATTAATAGGGATTTGGTGAATTTCTGTAGGGGAATATTATCTTGGTGATACATGTTATGGTATTCTAAATGGGATCATTTCTCCATACCGAGGTCTTCGCTATCATTTGAAAGAGTTTAGTGATAACCCACCAGAAAATGAGCAAAAACTTTTTAATCTTCATCACTCTTCTTTGCGAACTACTATTGAGAGAGATTTTGAGATCTTGAAGAAACACTTCTGTGTGCTAGATGCTGAACCACATTGGTCTTATGACATACAAGTGGACATCGTGTTAGCTTGTTGTGTTATCCATAACTTCATTATGGGAGTAGATGCTAGTGATATCATTATAAATGACCCAAGTTGTGAAGTGGATTCAACAAGTCAAGGTGTAAGAGTTCAACTAACACAACGACAAGAGAGGGAAGAATTTAGAGAGTGGACAGTAAAGAAGGATAACATAGCTAGGGACATATGGAATGACTATGTTGCTACTATTTCATTTTTTTATAAGGTTTATTTGTATTGCCGAACTATCTTAATTGTTTTGGTATATTTTCATTGAAGTTTATCCTATGTATAGATTTAGTAGTGTTCAATATTTATTCATATGGTTTTCTTTATGTTATTATTGTAGAAATGGGCAAGCCAAAGGATAATGATAACAAGAGTATTGTTCATTTCAGGTGGTCCGCACCAATGGACCGGGTAATGCTTGACACACTTGCCGAAGAAGCTCAACTTGGTAATAAACCTTCTAACATATTTAAACACTCGAGCTTTGTTCGAGTTGCTCAAATTGTAAAGTATAAGTTTGGAGTTCAATGTGTACGGAAGCATGTTGAGAACCATCTAAGAACCATTAAAGGTATTTGGAATACCATTACAAAACTTCGTAACAAAAGTGGATTTGGATGGGATGATAACTTGAGGATGATCACATGTTCAAAGGAAAGTTATGATGAGGAAGTAACTGAACGATTCCTTGAACTTTATAAACTTAATAGTTGATATTTTTATTATCATTCATTAGTATACTTCGTAACATTTTTTAAATTCTTTTGTTAATTGAAATAGGCACATCCTACCCATGAAAAGTTTTTAAACAAGAAGATAGAAATGTATGATGAGATGTCAATCGTTGTTGGAAAGGATATGACTACGGGATGCTTTGCAAAATCATTTGTTGATATTGATATGGAAGCTAGCCCGTAGTTAATTCCATAGCTGACATTGAAAGCAATGAGTTTGAAGAGATTCCAAAGAGCAAAAAAGCTTCAAGTGTACCGTCGTCAAAGTCAAGGTCTCATCGGAAAAGGTGTTGAGAGGATGGGGATTCTATATATGACAACAAAGTAGCTGAACAACTTGGAGAGGTTGCGTTAGCAATCAAGAAACTTTCTGATGAACAAGTGAACACGGAAGATCTCTACAAAGAGGTTATGAAAATTGAAAGCTTTGATGAAGTGTTTCTTGGTTCAGTGTTTTATCATTGATCATCAACAAGGATTTGGCTAAAGGATTTATGGTAAAAAGTGAGAGCCTTCGAAGGAAATGGGTTAAAAAATTCATGACCCAAGAGTGGCATGGATACTAGTTTTATGTTTTGTTGTTAAAGCACAAAAATGCTTTGGAGGATGGTTTATTTTTAAAACAATTATTAGAGTTTTGGTAATATTTTGTTAGTATTTGAACATGATCATCATGTGGGACACAATGTTTTGTACACATCTTAATTAGACGTTCGGTAAGTATTTTTGAGTAATGTGAAATTTTATGTTTTATGCAACGTATATTCAAAAATTATCCAAAGTATGCTGTCATTTTATGGTCATTATTGCGTTTTGTAAAGTAGCTAGTATACAAATGATATTATAAAAAAATGATTTCCAACACATTTTCACGAAGTTTATCAAACACCGGAAAATGTTTTCCACAACATTTTTATAAAACTTACCAAACAGCATAAAATATAATGATTTCATTTTCTGGAAAACGTTTCCCTGAAACAAACGGAGCCTAAGTGCAGAAACGTAATAGACAAAAAAAACCACAACATTGTGAAAATAAATTTAACAAACAGCATTAAGTAATTTTTTTAAAAAAAGACATTGTTTAACACTCACAATATTTATACAAATAAAAAATTAGCCAGGACGGGTCGGGATTCAGGAATCTTGATAGGATTGATAATTATCCCGAATACCGTCCCGGAATAAGTCAGACGGGAAAAATCATGAAAAAATCGGGATCGGGACGAGTCGGGTCGGGTCGGGAAAAACGAGACTTTTGCCAACCCTAATTGTGCGTGGCTGTGTTGTTGGCCTTGTGGCAGTACTAACAGTAGATATGTTACCTTATAAATTATTCATATTTAATTATGTTTATTTACAATGAATCAAAGGGTATAACTGTCTTTTTGACAAATACTTAAGTTTATGAAAATAGCATTTTAAAATTATATCTCAAACGTGTTTGTAAGGAAACCATCGCATTTTCGAATCGCCGCCTCCGTGGGTAACCACCACCCACAGCCGGCAGTGGGTAACCACCGACCACATCCCACCTCCAACACCGCCACCGCCACCGCCGACTAGCAACCGCCTGCCACCACCACCGCCGACTACCACCCCGCCAACCACCGCCGACCACCCCCGTTGGTCCATCGCTGCCACCACCACTATATGTTATTTACTTTTTTAAAAAAAAATACTATATTCGTCCCAAATTTTTGTCCTGCTTTTATTTTTCGTTCATTCAAAAAAATTTGTCTTGTTTGAAAGTTTCGTTTTTGGGACATCATTTTTTCTATTTTACCCTTACTTTTTGTTCTCAATTTAATCATGAGCGACATACACATGAGTTTTAAAGAAAACTACACACTGTACCAATATTAATAGTAAAGTCAATATCGATATTAATAGTAAAGTCAATTGATTTTTTTAATTGCGGGTCAGACTCGACAATAATTTTAGGGCGGGGGGAGTAATAAATAAATATGTAAGTCGTTGTTAGGAAGAAATGAACTTGGGATCAAATTATCTTACACCAATGCTAGTTACCACTAAGCTAGATTACTTTTTGAAATATTTGTTAGTTTTATATAAATTTAAACTAGTTATTATAAAAATTATTGATTATGATGAACGTATTTATTAGTTTGTTTTTTATTAAAGAATATCTGACATGTTATTTATAATTATAATGAATATATGTTTTTACAAATTTAATTATTTTTTGTATTTTGTAAATAATTGAACATAAATTGCATCAACCTATTGTACCTTACAATTTTTTAAATGCATGAAGTGTTGTATGAGATACTAACTTCAAACATTTTCAAACAACTAAAGTTTATTGGGTATTATTCGGATAATACTCGTTTATTAATGGATAAAATTGAGTATCCAATAACACTCATTAATCTTAATTGGTGTTATTAGAGAATACTCAAAACTACTCATTAACTATATTGAGTAGATAATTGTTTTATCTAAACTTAATCGGTAACATCCGATTGCTACCGTTACTTATGAGCAATCGTGGCGGGTTGCCTTTAGTTGACTCCCGGAGGTAAATTAATCAAAAGTTTACTACTCAAAATTCCTGGAGTCTGACATGGATGGGCTTCCTTAAGGCCACCACTTATCACTAAAAAATGGTCCTAAACTAGACACTTTGCCTAAATGTCGACAGAGGGCTTCAAATAATCTATTCTCACCCCCTATCACATTTGATGTCCCATTGAATCTTAGTCTTATATGTCTCCTTGTAGAAAGATGTCTCCTTGTAGACCAAATAAAAAAACAAAGTTGTGAAATTGAAATTTAATGTGACGGGAATGTGATAGAGGAAGAGTATTGGCTCAAAGTACATAACATAAATGGTTGTCATAGGCCGATGCTAGTAGTCGTACTAATGATTTTGCGTAACAACCTAATATGGCTTAAATACAATAATTAAAAGCCTAAATCTACGTCTAGATATAAAAATACCGCCCTATTAAAGATAAATCTAAAAATTACAATAAAATTAAAAACAATCAAACCTAAAAATTAAACACATCCAATTTTGTCCTATATCAACCACGCTTCAAAAGAACTCGTCCTCGAGTTCATACGTAAACTTGAACATGCACATGCCAAATAAAAAGATATTTTGAGTACTATAGATTTTTCAAAGAACCTTGATTCTTGAAATCCCTAGACAATTCCAAAATCGAAAATCGAAAAGGACGAGATAATTCTTCACCAACAAATTAGACGATTCAACCGCATAAACCTTATCCAATAAAATTACAATTACGTCATCTTTCATGTCCACAATTATGCCTCTCATAACCATCTCGCTTGAGAAATAATTTGTAAAACCCTGATTTATGGCTCGCTTGCGATATGCATGGATTCATACGTTTATAATCATCATAAATATGTTCATTTAGCTCCCGTATATGTTTAGAGTCAATAGCATGATCGTTGACGTCGTTTGAGATGCACGTATGCATTTTTCTTTCGCGAGATGCTTTGAATCTCGGGTTTGTGATTTATGTTGTTATCACATGGTTATTTGTTAGAAGGCATTCAAAACATCATTAATATGCCTTGATGCCTGTTAGATGCTCGTTGCATCGCCGGTTTGGTTGCTAGTTTGATTCTAGCGTTAACCCTTCTCGCTTGACTTTTTGGTTGTCGCTCGGGAGAATTCCCCGCCTCGAAGTTCTTGGCCATGTTTTGTTGGGATTTGAGACTTGATTCCTTTGGTTATAGATTGGAGGTTATTAAGGTTGGATTGTAGACCATTTTTGGCTTGAAGGACTCGAGAATGCATGCGGGAGAGTCCGGGATCGAGCGAGGAAGCAACAAAACCAAAGGGAGAGTCTGCCATGATGCGCTCGCATCATAGCAACCCATGCGACCGCATGGGTACCTGTTACCCAGATTACGGGATTTTGCCCCTTTTTATACACTGTCCGAATTTTGGCCACCTAAACCCATTTTAAACCTAACCTAAACCCTCCTACTTAGCCTAAACATGTCCTAAACACCTATTAGACATTTTAGGGGTTGATTAGTGGATTAATTAGAAAGTTAATCCCCCCTATTTAAACCCCAAAACCGATTACTCTCTCACTTGTTCAGCCGCATAGAACACTTCGCTTATGCTCGGGAGCCTTCTAAAAACTGAGAGAGAGCTTGAGAGGAGATTTTAGGGCTCTGAAGGGTCCCTCCTGGTGGCCATTGGTAGGTCTTCTTTCCCCAAGCTACACCTTGATTTTGAAGAGAAGGTTGAAGGGAACAACACCCATCTCCAAAATTCGAATTTTCGCTTGTAGAATTGAACCATGTAAGTTCTACCTCTCTTCCTTTGATTTTTGAGCTCCATTGACCCTAGGGAAACAACCATTTGTGTTATTTGAGGTCAATGGAAGCCATTGTTAGGGTTGTAGAAGAAGCATGAACCCTAGGTTTTTCAATTGAATGATAGAACTTGATTGACTTAGTACGAGACCATGATATATGTGAAATTCATGTTCTAATAGTTTATTGAAGTTGGTTATGTTGATTTTCCATGGGTATTGATGTTGGTTTGGTTGAGATACTTGGAGGGTGCCTTGCCTAATTTTTGTTTTAGCTTGCAAAATGGATGATGTGAGCTTGATTAATATGTTTTATATGCTTAATAGAGTATATTAAACTTTGCTATATGAATTGATTATGTGTATTGAGCTTGAATGACAAAGATGCTTGGAAGGGATTTTCCCCAAATTGTGTTTCGGCTTGTTAAACATGATTGTAAGCCTAGTTATTAAATTACACATGTTTAAGAGATTATATTAAACCATGTTGTAAATTTTAATCATGATTTGAAGGTTATGATTGGTATGATGACTTAGATGAAATTATGCACAAGATGAATAATTTGTTCTAAGTTGCTTTGTTAAATAATTTGTTGGGTTTATATGAGTATATTGAACATTGGGATTATGGTTTCGGGCGATAGTTATGAATATAGGGATGATGAAGCCTAAGCTTCTATTCCTTGAATTTTCGGAAAAACTTAGATTGAACTCAACGAGTTAACCTTTGGGTTAGTATATGAATCTAGGAACTATAATATTAAGTCTACGGAATTTTTGGGTAGAATTCATGGAGGTGGGCCTCGAAGTTTAAGGTGTGTGAAGCACACTTGTTAAAGACTTATATGATTCTCGGTTGTGATGTTT
>CM028383.1:34145651-34193088 GCA_013146195.2 Codonopsis lanceolata
AATAAATTGTCAAATTTCATGCATTATTGTCAAATTTGCATCATTTAGTCTATAAATCACATGTATAAATATCGCCATTTGCATCCATATATGCTCCAAAAGTCCAAAAGCGGCACGAAGTGAGCAGATCTGAAAAATTGATCAAGTGGGTGGAAGAAAATCATACTCACATTGGAATCGGGGAGATTCGACCGTGCTTGTACGGTCCCTCACCAAATTACCGATCATCTTTGTGAATAATAATAACCAACTTTGTTCGAACCAAGGGAGGGAGTTCTTGTTTTTCTTATCAGATTCGGGTCCATCGGCGCCTTTCCTTTCTAGATCTAGAAGAAAGCCATCTGGAGGAAAACAAAATTTTTGGCGGAAGAAAATTGAGAAAATGAAAGAAAATAAAAAAAATGAAAGAAGAAAGCTTACCTTCGTCAATGGAGGAAAGGAAATGAAGTTAAAGAAGAAATGAAGGCTTTTGCCTTCATTCTCCCGTAGGTGATGGAAAAAAGGGAGGAAAAGTGATATTTTCACTTTTCCCCTCAACAAATCGACATCGACACTCAAGTCCTTCAAGTTTCAAAGGCTGCAAAGTGGTCCACGAAACTTAACGAAGAATTAACAAAAGTGATTCTTGTTAACCATATTTGATGATCTTTCACCCAAAAGACAAGAAAGTTCATATTTCCCGCAAAGTCGGCTACGGACAAGCGGTCGAGGAAAATTCGGCGACAAAGTAAATTCCTCTTCTTTTGAAAAAAATCAAAGGAAAAAAAAATCATCAAAGAGAAAAAATCATCGAAAAAAATCAAAGAAAAGAAAAAGTCAATCAAAGAAAAAAACGGACAAGGATCCCAAGCGGGGATGAACTACGGCAGATGCGATTCCTGAGGATCGTAGGCAACCTACTTTGGTAGGCACGACCATCACAATAATAAAAAAAGACAATAAAAAAAGAAAAAAAGAAGAAATAATAAAATTCTCAAAGAAGAGCAGAATAGCCAAACAAACCAATCAACGTTAGCAGTCAAAAAGCAAAGTGTAACAAAGGTATGAAGGTAAGATTTCTTATTTTGCCTTCTTTAAAATAAAAGAAAAATCTTTTTTCAAAGGTTTTTGTTTCAAGAAAAAAAAGAAAAAAAAGAGGAATATTCAAAAAAAAAAAAGAGAAGAAGAAAAGAAAATTCTATCGTGATCCAAAGTTGTGTCTCTACGATTGGATACGCTTTTGAAAAATTTGAAGAAAATTTTTCAGTATTCGATGACGTATTGATTGGCCGAAAGTACGCTTTCGAAAATCAAGGTCCTCTTATTGTGTTTGGAAGAAAGGTATTTGACCAATTGCATTAATAATTTGAGATTGATCTCTTAACATATTTCCACTGCTGAGTAGACCGGTTGAAATATGGTTTTCTAATAAAAATCTTCAATCAGTATTTGACAACGCTTGACCTAAAAGAATACCTGGCCGAAAAAAAACATGAAAAATTTTCTTCTTCAATTTGGTTGTTTGTTTTGGCTTAGGCCGAACTACGCTTGGTCCGATTCCTTTATTAAGGGATACGTGAGTGCCTCTACACAAGTAGGTCCGACCATCGAACATTTAATTTGCATTTGCTTAAAAATTACGATAACCCGCTATAACCGACTAAAATGTCTAGATATGGAGGTTTGATAAATTGTCGCATTATAATCCTACCAACAGCATATTTCCTCGTTTTGAAATGAAACAAAATTGGAGAGTTTATTCTAATCAACGATGTTCGCCTACTCAAGAAGCCGCGGGTTACCCGTAGACTCCATCGTTGAGGGCTCAGACACCCCAATTCGCACTCCCTGCATACATGACATGACATAAAAAATATCAAGAACCTAAAACATTAACAAATGTCAATATGTGGTCAAAATTGCAAAAGGACAAAGAGATAATAAAAGGACAAATCAGGGGCCAAAGTGTCAAAGATGAGCTATGTTTGAGGTTTGGGCACCACCTACTGAGGTTTGGGTGTGGCGCCCAAACCCCTATAGGGTGGCACCCAAACCTCCCTTTCCTCAAAGACTATTCATCACTCCATTTGCCGAAATGCACCATCGAACGCAAAACAATCCTCCGATGCACCGAGAGAAATCACAAAATTCCTTCGATGTCCCAGCCTCCTCCTATAAATAGAGGCTCCTACTCCTTCATTCAACACACCCTGCTTTATGTAAAATTTCTCTCAAGGCCTCTCATACGCCTCGAAGAAATACCCGATAGAATTTCTAAAGCCTCGAAACCCCGCTAAACCTCCGCCAAACACAAATCCAACCTAAGTGTTCCTTAGCCCCCAACTAGTATCCACCCTTTTCCCCGGTCCAAAAATCGTGGATGTAGCGCTCTGCCCGATTTAAAAGGCCAAAATAGCCAAGAGTAAGTCGTTACTCGCCAAAATTTAGCCTTTTCCACCAAACAAACAACCAGAAATAAACAGCTACCCCGCCCGATCCCGAGGCCGAAAAGTAACTTTCGCAGCGCTTACGCCGCCCAAATTCACACACACACACACAACTTCAACCACTGCACTGAAAAGACTCTCTCTCCCCGAGGACGAATGAAAGATACCCTCTACGCCGCTTGTAAGCCTTTATTGTTAAAGTTTTTATTTTTTGTAAATGTATTATTTCCGATCGGTTCAATATTAAAATATAGCGGTTATCTTTGCCCGGATTTTGTTAGGAAATGATACTAAATAGAGCCGTTATAATGGCCAAATATTCTTAAATATGTACGTAATTATTGGAAAGAAGCGTTGTGAGTCGAAGTAAATAATGTGGCCACGAATGTATCATTTAATTTTCCCTTGTCAAAATAAGACCTTATTTATTTGCTAAGTAAATGTGACAATAAGCATACTTGGCCAAAAACGTTTCGAGGCCGAAAGGCGAGTTGGGTGCCTAGCACCTTCCCAACTTCGTAACTTAGCCTCCGAACCCGCTTTCTAAAATCTCGGTTTCTTTTACGGTTTTCCTTTATTTTTGCCTTAAAATAAAGGTGGCGACTCTAAAACATTTTGGATCGGTGGGGCCTCGCAACATCTTTCTTTGCACTTTCACGTTCTCCCTAAACAAGGGAGAATGAGAATGGAAAGGTGATGTATTCCTATGTCTGGTATCCCTAAACAAGGGATAACTTGGCGTAGAAAACCCAAGCACTCATAGTGATCCAAAATAGGCCATAAGGCTATTTTCATAAAATTCATAGTGGGGGCGCCGCAATATTCTTTCTTGCACTTCTCTATTTTCCTGAAGATAAAGGGGAGAATGGGAATGGAAGAGTAATGCATTCCCATATCTGTTATCCACGAAATAAGGGATAACTTGACATGAGGAAACCATAAGTTCCCATATTGGATACAAAATTCACTCAAGGCAACCGAGGCACATTCCAACGTGCTAATATAGACTGCACTCTTCTCGCACTTTGGATTTCGTCTTCCTCTAAACAAGGGAGGGTGGAGCGAGAGCGGTGGTGTCCCGCATCCGCGTGCGCACCCCTATCCAGCGGCGGGGGGCACATTTCCTGAACCTCACGAGATAGGTAGGTGTTAACCTTTGAACCTTCCACTTGCGAAAGCATGCTAACTTTACCGCGGTAGACATGATGTCTTTGAACTGTTATGCCTTAGGAGTAAACGATTACATACTTCACACAAGAATCTTCCTGACACAATTAGTTCTCATAGTTATGTTCATTCATGGCCCTGAACATACGCCTGGTTCTGCAAGAGGGTCTAAGAATTGAGTCTCATACAATTCTCTTCGAAGCGGCCCCACTTCTCTCTCACATAGGTGATTCTTAAGAATCATTGAAAGCCATATGCTTATCCTCTTACTTACACTTATCACTTGATAAGAGATGAATCCCCCACAGTGACTCAAAATCTTTTTACAATTAGGTTATCCCTTTGAACCTAGATCTTGGGATCTCCAGTCAACTAGGTTGGGTTTCCATTGTATAGACTTATTTTTCAAGAGGTTTGAGACTCATTCCTCTTGATGACTTTTCAACTAACTCCCGATTTAACCCTTTGGTTAATGGATCCGCTATATTATCCTTTGACTTCACGTAGTCAATAAAGATAGTACCAGTTGAGAGTAGTTGTCTAATGGTATTATGCCTACGACGTATGTGCCTAGACTTACCATTATACATGTTGCTCTGTGCCCTACCAATAGCTGATTGACTGTCACAATGTATGCAAATTGCTGGCACATGTTTTGTACTTCATGGAACATCTTCTATAAATTGGCGTAGCCATTCAGCTTCTTCACCACTTTTATCTAGAGCTATAAACTCAGACTCCATCGTGGATCTAGCTATTACAGTCCGTTTAAAAGATTTCCATGATATGGCTGCACCTGCCAAAGTGAATACAAATCCACTAGTAGACCTTGAGTCTTTAATATCAGAGATTCAATTAGCATCTGTATAACCTTCGATCACTGTTGGATCTCTTGTATAGTGCAGTCCATAATCACGAGTATATCTTAAGTATCATAGTACTCTGACTATCGCTTTGCAGTGATCAGTCCCAGGATTACTCGTATATCTACTCAGTCTACTCACAGCATAGGCAATATCTGGCCTTGTACAACTCATTAAGTACATCAGACTTCCTATGATTCTCGAGTATTCTACATGAGAAACAGTCTCACCTCTATTCTTTGATAGATATAGACTTGGGTCAATAGGAGTTCTAGCTATTGCAATGTCATCCTTGATAAACTTCTCTATAATTTTATCCACATAGTGTGACTGACTTAAAATAAGTCCACTTGAAATTCTAGAAACTTTAACACCAAGGATTATATCAGCTAACCCCATATCTTTCATTTCAAATTTCGAGTTTAACATGTCTTTTGTGGATTTGATCATATTATCATTGTTACCAATGATAATCATGTCGTCTACGTAAAGACATAAAATTGCATAGCCATTTCTAGTGTCCTTTACATATACACATTTATCATATTCATTGATTTTAAATCCACAACCCAACATGGCATTGTCAAATTTCTCATGCCATTGTTTTGGTGCTTGTTTTAAGCCATACAAAGACTTAACCAACTTGCACACTTTGTTTTCTTGCCCTGGAGCAGAAAACCCTTCTGGTTGTTCTATGTAAATCTCTTCTTCTAAATCACCATTTAGAAAGGCAGTCTTTACATCCATTTGATGTACTTCTAGATTTCGCAATGTGGCAATAGCAAGTACTAATCTAATGGAGGTTATTCTCGTAACTGGAGAATAAGTATCAAAGTAATCAAGGGCTTCACGTTGTCTGTAACCTTTAATTACAAGTATGGCCTTATACTTATCATCAATTGTTCCATCTACTTTCATTTTCTTCTTGAAAATCCACTTATACCCTAATGGTTTGCTTCCTTGAGGGAGGTCCACTAGTTCCCAAGTGTGATTTTGAAGAACGAAATCAATTTCACTTTTAATGAGTTTTTTCCATTGAGGTCCCTCAGAGGAACTTACGACCTCTATGTAGCTTCGAGGTTCACTTTCTAGCATGTAGGTAAGAAAATCTGGACCAAAAGACTTTTCTACCCTACTTCTTTTGCTACGTCGAGGTTCCACTTCTTCTTGCTCATTCTCTTCTTGTTCTTCTTCTTCCGTAGCATGTACCCGTTTAGATGAGTTAGATTCATCACCTCTCTTACAAGGAAATACATTTTCGAAGAAAGAAACATTTTGAGATTCTATTATTGTATTCTTGTGTATGTCTTTTATCTTAGACTCGTGCATAAGAAAACGATAAGCACTGTTGTTATGTGCATAACCAATGAATATGCAATCAATAGTTTTTGGTCCTACTTTTACCTTTTTAGGTAAAGAAACAACAACCTTTGTAAGACACCCCCACACTCGCAAGTATTTGTAGGATGGAACTCTTCCATGCCACATCTCGTAAGGGCTTTTGTCAAGCTTCTTGCGGGGTACCTTATTTAAAAGATAATTAGCTAACAGCACAACTTCTCCCCACATGTTCTGTGGTAATCTAGAACTTAACAGCATGGCATTCATCATCTCTTTAAGAGTTCGATTTTTGCGTTCTGCAATGCCATTCTGTTGAGGTGTATAAGGTGTAGTGGTTTCGTGAATTATTCCATGCTTAGCGCAAAATTCAGCGAATGGTGATTCATATTCACCTCCACGATCACTTCTTAACATCTTAATCTTCTTGTTAAGTTGATTCTCAACTTCAATTTTATAGAGAATAAACTTCTCTATTGCTTCATCTTTACTTTTAAGAAGATACACATAAAAAAATCTTGTGCTATCATCAACAAAAGTTATGAAGTACTTGTTTCCACCACATGATTGTGTTGATTTAAAGTCACACACATCAATGTGAATTAATCAAAGTGGTTCACTATTTCTTTCAATAGAATGGAAGGACGTTCTTGTTAACTTTGCTTCTACACAAGTTTCACACGTGATTTTTTTTCAATTTGGAATTTTGGTATGCAATCCATGTTAATTAGTCTACATAATGTACCATAATTAACATGTCCTAGTCTACCATGCCACAAATTAAAAGACTCAAGCAAGTAAACATAAGACTTATTCTTATTATTATTGCCCTTAGGCTTGACAACCATTACAGATAGCTTAAACAACCCATCATTAACATACCCTTTACCTACAAACATTCCACTTTTAGCCAAAGTTACAATGTTAGACTCAAAAACAACACGGAAGTCATGCTTCACAAGCAATGATCCGGACACTACATTCTTCCGAATTTCAGGCACATAAAGCACGTTGTTGAGAGTCAGTTCCTTCCTAGAAGTCATCTTCAAGACCACTTTCCCTTGACCTTTGATATCGGAGGTGGCAGAATTTCCCATATAGAGCTTTTCCCCATTCTCAGCAGCTTCAAAGGTGGTGAACATCTCCTTGTTGGAGCAGACGTGGCTAGTAGCACCAGTGTCAATCCACCACTGATTTGGGTTTGAACCCACCAAATTGACTTCAGAGATCACCACATCAAGGTTGATATCCGACACATCTTGAGAGATGCCATCCACAAGATTGGCTTCATGCTCCCTCTTTGGTTTCTTGCAAACTGTAGACTTGTGACCTATGCCTCCACAGTTGTAGCAGTTTCTAAGAAACTTCTTCTTAGAAACTCCTCCCTTGGGACATAAGTTTGTCCCTTTTCCAGCTTTAGCAAACTTTCCCTTGCCCTTTGAGCTTTGACCATGCTCCACGACATTGGCTTTGGTAGTCATAGAAGTGATTGTTTTCTTTTCATTGCCTCTGTTGTCCTCTTCAATGCGAAGATGAACAACAAGCTGTTCAACAGTCATCTCCTTTTTGTTTATGCTTTAGGTAACTCTTGAAATCCTTCCAAGCTGGAGGCAATTTTTCAATAATTACAACCACCTTGAAGGTTTCACTAACTTCCATCCCCTCTGTCTCAATCTCAGAGTAAAGCACTTGCAGCTCTTGTACTTGACTATACACAGATTTAAGATCTGTCATTTTGTAGTCCAGGAATCTACCAACTATGAACTTCTTGGCCCCAGCATCCTCGGAGGTGTACTTGTGGTCAAGAGAGTTCCATAGTTCCTTTGCCGTTTTCTTAAAACGATAAACTTCATACATCGAGTCTTCCAACCCGTTCAGTACATAGTTCTTGCAAAGGAAATCAGATTGATTCATGCATCCAAAGCACTAACGGCTTGGATATCAGCATCTTCACCAACATTTGGAGGATCTTCTTTCAGAAACCTTTCCAAATGAAGCGTGGTCAAGTAAACCAGCATCTTCTGCTGCCAACGCTTAAAACTTAGCCCTTTGAATTTCTCCGGTTTCTCACTATGGTTCATCGGCAGATATGGAACAATCACCATTTTAGCCATAGCTGCTGAATTCATAGTAGGGTTCGAGTTCGAAGGGTCTTCAGTCAAAGTTCTTTCAGTTCCAGTATTAGGATCTAAGGTATTGTTCTCGTTAGTCATATCTGAAATACGACAATAATCTGTAAGATTATACAGTTCTATATAGAAGAGATTATTATTATCTAAAATAACAATAATGACCAGAAGAAATAATAACGTTTCAAGATTGTTGGGTAAATCTTCCTATACAATCTTACAGAATATAAATTAAATAAAATAATGAAACAAAACCGTTGAGCTGTTGGTTGAGGGAGACTTGTGAAGTCTGTTGGTCGCTCTGAACGAAGTCTGCTGGCGGTAGTACTGAAGTCTACTAGTGGAAGGAATGATGTCTGCTGGTGAGAGGAAGTTGTGACCGAGGCTTGTGTAACACATAGTTTCCTTGAAACGTTATTCGTCCCACTCTGTGTAAGTGCGTGGGTTTGTCTAGGTAGTACAATTTGGTCCGACATTTGTGTCCGCATGTGTAGGCACACGAGTACGTCGGTCTAAGCCAAATTGGACCTTGATTTGCACCCCCCCTGCGGGCGCTGGGAGGGATAGTTATTTCTATACAAGCTTACCCAACATAAAGGGAGCCTTTGTATATAAACCCTTCAAGCCTTTCATATTTTTCCAATGTGGGATAACCCACTTCCAACACTTCTAATGTCATACTTTAAACCTCTATAACTTATTCATCCGATATCCGAATTGGACAAATAAATATAGTATTCTTATGTACTCACGGAGAAGAACATAATTCCACAATTACCATAATCATTACATAAATGACTCACAAATAAATTAGTGCCTCAACGCCACAATTTATTTCACTTAAAAACACTAGTTTTCCAACAAATTAAACATAAGCACAACTCTATTTCCTCAAGACCCACGACTACCATTTACAATAAGCAAAATAATGACCGTAAGAAGTAAATGAGTCGTAGAATGATATGTTTACAACAACAATGGACTTTGTGGGACTCTATTGAGTTTTAGGTATCCAATTATAATAGTAGAATTGCAAATGCTCCATGTTGAATATGGGGAAGCTTTGAAGAATTGAAATGGATATCTCAGTGATCTCTTCTTATGCTTGTGCTGATTCTGATTCCTTTTCTGCTTCATAAGATTTTGATCGATCACCTCGTAATCTCCTCTAATTTGCTATAGTAACTATAAAGTAGCTTCTATCCAACTCGAATGTAACGGGTTTGTTGACTTGACTTCTCCAAGACTCGTGGATACTCTTTCCCATCGTGGCTTCCCCTAACCATAAGATATTGGAATGATCACGGGACAAGTCCAGACGTTTCAAACATGGACTTTTTTAGTAGAACTGAGGCAATATTAATTAATTATCACCAATGTAATCATGTTGAGAACTTTTTTTTTGTCTTGCTCACATTGAAAATCATTCCTTAAGAGAGTGATTCATAGTTTGAAGAAGTCACATATCTTGACAAGAGAGTCACTTACCGGTTTTGCCCGAATCTTGTATAATTATTTAGGATTTTTCCTATATGAGTGTCCCTTTTCGATGCTACCTCTAAAATCCATGGTTGACGAATGACGAGTAGTAAACCACGTCATCGTTTTATTGCGAGAATACTCCATGATTCCATAGTTCATGGAGTCTTTGAAAAACCATGGCTTTCTACGAGGTTTTCGTTTTAGTGTCTCTTTGTTAAGAAGATGCAAGGAGACAAGGAAGAGAGATTACCTGAGTGAGAGGGAAAGCCATTAAAAAGTATTGGGAGTTATATATATGTTCTTAATCTTTTCCTCTTCAAGTCCATCATTTACTATCGGAGTGAGGGGTTATACAATAATTACTTCTAACCTTTTGGGTAATCTAGGTAAGGTCATATTGTATTGGACTTGCCTAGGGTTTTTGTAAAGAGTGAAGTTTCCATTCAGCGTCGGTGTAGTATTTTTTTTATATAAACGGTCATTAGATGATGACACGTGTCAGTTATAATATTTCTCTCGATTTTTTTTAGATTTTGGTCGACTACGTGTCGTTTTCCAAAGATCACTTACGTAAAAAAGATTCCACACCGCCCGTGGATGGAAATTTAATTCTTTTATAAAACCTTAAAACTTGAATCTCGAACTTAATGATTTAGGGACACCATGTGGAAGGGAAAAAAAGACCGTGCGACAATAGTCACAAAATTCTAATTTGTATTATTATTATTATTATCGTCATTGGAAAAAAAATCCAAAGGAGATTTCTTATCTAGTGTTTGTAGAAATAATGATTTTTGAACTTTTCTGTATTAAGAGACAAACATTGAGACATTTTAGATTGACGAATTGTTTTCATTATATTTTATCGAACTTCATGATACATTTTCCTCTTTTAAATAAAATTTAAAGGTGTGGGATCGAGTCTGACCAGGCTTAACAATTCTAACCTGTAACCCGTTACTCACTCGATCCGATTAGTTAACATTTTTTGGTCGAAACAAGTAACATATTTAACTAGAAAATATTAACGGGTTGTAGCGAGTCGGGTTAAAATGAGTCAAACTTGTTTTATATTTTGATCCGATAGGTTTTACTCTATAAATATATGAACTTTTTGAGAAAAATTTGGGATGACCCATTTTGACCCGCTACCTATTATAACATGATCCGATTCAACTCGACTCATTTTGATCAATTTAACACTCAATTTTAACGAGTTCCAACCTATTGTTCAATCCAACCCGATTCATACATAACTCAATCCACCTAATTAGGAGGCTGGTTCTTGCGCACCATGCAAAAGGAGAAGATAGTGAGCAATTTGAAAACTAAAAATATGCTACGTAACGTAGTAGATATTTTATCCAACATGAGAGGGCAACAATTTTTCCTTGACCCTACGTTGCCTCTTTTTTTTGTTACACGTGAGATAAACATCATTTTCCATGTTAGCTAACAAAAGAAGGATAAAGAAAAAGATGACAACAACTTGGAAGTCTTTTTCTGGTTTTTGGGCACAATAAATTCACAGCATCCCAATAAAGTAATAAACCTCCTTAGGTTCAAATAACAGAACACCTAAACGCAATACCAAAATCCCTAAACGCAACACCATTTAAAATGTAAAATTACTTTGCTACCCCTCTTCACATTTAAACTATACTACCTCCTCCTCCTCCCTTCACGTAATTTTAATTACGTGTCATTATCGACAACTTGAATTAAATTGATTTGATTCGATTTATTTTTTCTTTTCAATTACGAACAAAAACCGTTGATTTGCATTTTTTTCGATTTTTGATGTTTTATAAAACAATTACACACTAGCGGATATTTTATAAAACATCCGCTAGGGCGTAGCGGATGTTTTATAAAACATCCGCTAGTGTGTAGCGGTTGTTTTATAAAACATCCGCTAGTTTGTATAAAAAGTGATTATCTATTAAATGTTAAAAGGGGCATTTAGGTCATTTTATACATTAAATGGTGTTGCATTTAGGGAATTTGGTGTTGCGTTTAGGGTTACTCTTCAAATAATTATCATCTCTTTCTTTTTTCATGGTTTTTAATTTTTCCCTCATCGGTTTCACACTCTTTGTTCTATTGCCTCTCTATCTTAAGAGTTCATTATTTTTATTTTGAGATGTTTAATTAAAAAATTATTTTAATAATTAAGATAAAAAATTATTTACAAAGTAAGCTATTATAAATATTTTTTTTAAAAAATTTGTCTTTCAAGTTTCAATCGAGGATTCTTTACCATGAACATATGTAGTATTTTGTTATAAATTATTAGTAATGTTTTAAATGAGTATCTCTTTCTAAAAAACTATCTTAAAACAAATGTTTATTTTATAAAAATGTTCAGAATACACCTTTTTTCGACTATCATTTTCTAATGAATATTTATAATGTTATAAAAGGTAGACACATTTACGGTATTTAGGTATTAAAACAAGTCAAAGGGTGACTTTTTTAATTTTATTAAAAAAAATAAAAAAAGTACTCATGTTGGAAATAGAGAAAACAATAATTTTTATTAATTTGTTATATTATATTTTCTAAAGGAGATGTCAATAATCAATATAGATATATTGTTTTTTATGCCGGTCAAGTCGAATCAATAAAATAGGTATAGTAAATTACATGGTCAAAGCCAATGACCTATATCACGAGAGTAGTCAAATTGCTAAAATAAGAAAAGTATTTACTTCAAAGTTGAATAAAATACCCGAAATAGAAAAGCGAAAAAAACCATTACCATAAAAAAATAGATTTTTTTTATTGGAAACAAGATAAATAGAAAAATGGCGAGTAATAAAGAAGGAAATAAAGGAGAAAGTCAGTTAAGAAGGGGACAAAAATAAACCGTAGAAAAAAACCTTTTCATTATTTATTATTCATTATTATTTTATGCGATCAGAAATTCTCTTATTGCTTTTGAAAATTTGCGAACGGGGGAAACTCACTTTACCAATTTGGTCTCAAAAATTGATTAAACCAAAAACAGCAATCATCATTTTCATAATTTTCTATTTCTCCGATTTTTCTTGAGCCCACACTTTTATAAAACAATTTTCCACGCGAATCAGGTACGACTAATTTACCCACTTTCCGATTGTTTATATGTGTGTGTGTGTATGCTGATTATGAAGTAAAGCTGACGTAAATTGAGAATCTGAGTTTATGTGAGTGTATTTTAGTTTGTGTGTGTGTGTATATAATCATTGGAGTAAATTTATGTGAATTCTGTTATTTGGGTAGATAATTTTCGAATTTTGGGGTTAATCGTATGTTCAATGCTGCATTTTCTTATGGGTTTATTTATTTATTTATTTCATAGTTTTATGGTACATGATTTTGATGAATTACTTGATGCAACTGAAGCTTGAGTGAGCATCTGGAGTTTTCAGGAATTACTTGTTTTCATTGTAGAGAAAATCAATGGGAATCTAAAGAAACAAATTGTAACTAGTATTTCATTTTTGGATGCTCTTTTGGGTCCTGAATGTGATTATAGCTTTCTGCCCGTCTTAATCATGCACTTATTTTAATGTTAATTGTTGCTAATCTGATCGTGTATAGAGAAATAACGATTGATATGGATTCCGTTTCTTTTGATTTCTTTGTTCATCCAAGTTACTAAGTGTAGTAAAAGAGTTGTTATGATGTTAGTCGGCCAAGTTAAAGATTATGATTCTGTTAGGCTGATCTGCTTACATATATTGAACACCTTTGCAGCCAAATATTAACTTTTTATATTGACAGTTGTCCAATTTTGGTGCATTATTTAGGTAGCTTCAATTGACGTGGAAGTATCAGATTGTATTCGACTCTTTCTTGCAGCATTAGTTCATATTTGTGTCGATGCGGACTTTTGAAGTAGTTATGCAGATTTCATGTGGAACAGCTCCTCATTTTCCCAGTTCTGACCCTTATTTGATTAAGTCAGATTTGTCGTTCCCTTCTAGATCCTTTGTAAGGTACAGAAAGAAGATGGGCTCAGCTGCTATGCAATTCCTCAACTGCGCAAATCTCGTACCGGTTTGCACTAATACTCATCAGTTTCCAGGTATAGCTGGTGTTTCATATGGAAATATTGTGATAAGACGATTAGCGCATCTGAGTTGCAAGTGCCAAAATGATGAAAGTGTGAGCAGGGTAACTGCAGAGGATGGAAATGGAACATGGTTTCTGGACAATGCAAAGACGTTTAGTACAATTAATGGTGTTGCGAATGGGCCCAATATTCTAGAGCGTCAGTATGTTCAAGGGTTTAAGCAAGACAAGGAGGGACCCACATCCAATGGTACGTTACCAGAAATTGGTACAGTTAGAGATAACTTGCATAAGACCAGTATAGACTCCATCGAGGATGAAGCGTGGGAACTGCTACGAGAATCCATGGTCTACTATTGTGGTAGTCCCATTGGAACAATTGCTGCTAAGGACCCTTCCAATTCCAATGTTTTGAACTATGATCAGGTCTTCATCCGTGACTTTATACCTTCTGGTATAGCTTTCTTGTTGAAAGGAGAGTATGAGATTGTACGAAACTTCATTCTTCACACACTTCAGCTGCAGGTAATTTGCTGGTTGAGATTCCATCATCCAGATGATCTAGAAAAGTTATATATCCCCTCCAGATGATAAATTGTATGTCACTAATCCCAATCGATACAAATGATTTTGCATTCATCATTTTCATATTATCCTCTTTAGGCTGTGGCAGAGTATCTAAGGGCTTTGTGGTCTGATCAGCATTTGTTGAAGCTTATTTACTGTTCCATCCTCTTTTGTCCTTGTTGAATGTTTATGATCCATGTCCAAGTTAAATAAATAGTTTTATGTTAAAATTAACCCCCTTCTAGCTTTTTGAATGGAAAGTGATAAATTAATCAGAAATGGACCTTGGTCTGTTCATTTACCATAACAAGTGTCTATCTTTTTACTGTAGAAGTATAGTTTTGAATGATTACACACCGACTTTCGTTGATTAAACTTAATACACATCAATTGAAAAAGGATGAAAATTTGCATTCAAGAAGATTTGCATTCATTTACCATCTTAGAGTTCAAGGAATACACATCAATGGAAAAGGATGAAAATTTGCAGATGCCATACTGAATCTCAAGACATCCTGGAAATTGTTATTCCTTGAATTCTGTTCACATGCATATCTTAACAGGTCTTCATAGAGCAATCCATCCATTCGGTGTTAAGTTTCTACTTGTTTGCAGAGCTGGGAGAAAACAATGGACTGCCATAGTCCTGGTCAAGGATTGATGCCTGCTAGTTTCAAGGTACGTACTGTTCCCCTGGATGGTGACGACTCTGCAACGGAGGAGGTATTAGATCCAGACTTTGGAGAGGCAGCAATTGGCCGGGTCGCCCCTGTTGATTCTGGTAAGTAAACACGTTAACAAAGATCTACCTAAAGAAACAAAAGAATTCTTGTGCAAGTACTTCGCATGTATACGTCACTCTTTTGATGGTTTCTTATCAGGATTATGGTGGATAATATTGTTGCGTGCATATGGAAAATGCTCTGGAGATCATTCTGTTCGGGAGAGAATTGATGTTCAAACTGGAATTAAAATGATTTTAAGGCTCTGCCTTGCTGATGGGTTTGATATGTTCCCTACTTTATTGGTAGCAGATGGTCCTTGTATGATAGATCGCCGTATGGGAATTCACGGACATCCTCTGGAAATTCAGGTTAATCCTTTTGAAAATTTAAGAAATTATTATTATTCTCATTGTGAGTTTATTATGATGGTTGTAATGGTGCTTTCCTTCACAAGAAAATACAGATGGGTAGTGTTGGTATAGCATAAGTAGGATATGGAAGCATGGAAGGGGGCAGAATAGTTAGTAGATGGTAACTAGATGAAATGGTTTATAAGCTTGAGGTTATAGGAGTTTTGGATTTTATCCTCTCTTGAAATGTATAAGAGGTATAGAATGCACTCATGGAGTTGTCTCAGAGCTAGAAGCTTTTAAGGGGCTATTCTCTTATTTGGCGAGGAAGCTTGTTGATTTTTCAGCCTTTCAAGAATGTATATACTTCCACTTGAAAAGAGTTATCAATGTGCATAATCCCATTCTCAAGTAAACTCAATTCTGCAAACTATTGTCCCAGTTACTTGATTTTCAATACATGAATCGTGTTTCACCTTTTGCTCCATTTTACATCACTTGTACTGTCAGTCTGTGGGTCTAAGTTAAACTGAAGCAGACAGAAATTCATGGATTTCTGTTCAATTAGAATGTCATGGGTAGTGGAGTGGCAATTAAGATCGAAATCACGGATGATAAGGGGCTTGGCAGGATGGAGTAATTTTATGCAACCATGTAATGTAATCCAGGCTCTTTGAAGTGCATCAAGGACCGGTGCCGGACTATGTTACAGGATATGCATCCAATTCTTCTCATTGAATGTGCTACCTACTAGCTTATCTAATAATAGCTCTATCTGATTTTAGAACCCTAGCAAACACTCTCAAGATGTTCCATTGTGGCATAATTGTGTTGAAATGAGGAAGTCCTTTTATGAACACTGTATATACTGTAGATTAATATTTCAAATTAAGAATTTTGTTTAGTATACTTTCAAAAAAGAACTGCTTTGTCGTGTCCTCATGTCATAAGAATGTAGGAGTTGATGAACCTGGTCTTGATGCAAACGCTTGCTGATGCAGGATCATTTGACTACATAACTTGCACCTGACTCCGATTTGCGATTAGAGAGATAATGTAATACTTGTTCTTTAACACTTCTCACATGCTACCTTACAAGTGAAGAGATAAAGATAAATAATTAAGAAATTTGTTTAGTATACTTTCCATTTAGCTTGTCCCAAAAGTAAAGTCCTATTTCTAAATTTGAGCTATAAATTTCCTTTCCTTTTTTCCAAATCTTTTCTTTACTTTCTAAAAAAAATGATGTAGCTCTTTCATGTTGTACAAAGAAAGATGTAGTTTCTGTACATTAAAAAGATATGTATGGAAGTGAAAAACTATTATTAGAAGTTTAATTTTCAAATAGGACTCTATTTTTGGGGTCAGAGGGAGTAATATTTAACATTCATTGTGGCGGTTGGATAAGCAACTAGTTAAGCTATTATATATGGACAAGCAGTTGTAGCTCATTCAATGTCATAAATCTTGGCATGCCATTTGGGGCTAATTGTTATTATATGTCGATTGGCAATTGTTGCTTCTAAAACTAGTAGCATGTGAAGACTAGTGAAAAGAAAATGATGATGACAGGGAACATTGAGGTGAAAGAGAAACAAAGATGGCTAGGAAGCACTACACTCTCCAGAAGGCCACTTGTTGGGTTCCGACATGCTCCTATATGATGGGACATGCTCTGAATTGTTGGATATTTTTTAAATTATTCGCTGCACAGGGGACACGCTAGGTTGGCCGAAATGCAAGTCAAACAATATTTGAGTTTATATTGGAAAAAATATGGAAGTTATCATAAAACACCCCACCCAGCGAATAAAAATAAAAAACAAAATAGAAGAATTATAAGGCATAAAACTTTGTTCTAACAGTCAAAGAGGAGAGAGAGAGCAGCGAGAGTGGAGTCGGCCGAGAGATGGGAAGAGGAAGGAAGAAAAAAATCCTGTGTGTGAGATAAAAGATTTACCTTTGTCTGAGATTGAACAAGATAGAATAAAAGTTATTCCTCTTTCGACAAGCATGGTGAACTTTGCAGGTGAATTTATGTTGCTTTCAAGCTCTATATTTACTGGTCTTAAGTAAAGGTTGTGTTTTTATATGTTGATCTGCTATTAGTTTTGATGTTATTATTATTTTTTAGACGTATAAAAACTAAAATTGCAGTGAAGTCGCATATCAATCTAACTTGGCACCATGCCCAGTACTAAGGCTTATGGTTTAAGTAAGACGGAACCTCACCACAGGCATATGCATAACCTCGAAGCTAACCATCCCCGCACATAGAGTCAGGACCATCGCCAGAAGCCTAGGCAGAAGCATAAGGATTGTCATCACTATATAATAGCATGACACCAGCGTGTTTTTGGAACTTAGAAAAATATTGCGTCGACGTGTCATGTCATGAAAATGTGTGTCGATGGTTCTTAGATGATGTGAACAGATTACTTGTAGGTGAGTTGTTACATAAGTTTTGTCTGCCTTCTATCTGTTGCTGTTAGCTTCCTGTCGTCCTCGTTTGCTGGCTGCCATGTTTGATATCACGGTGCTTGTTATTGCAGTCACTATTCTATTCTGCACTACTCTGTGCACGTGAGATGCTTGCACCAGAGGATGGATCAGCGGACCTTATTAGAGCACTCAATAATCGTCTTGTCGCACTATCGTTCCATATCAGAGAGTATTATTGGATTGATTTGAGTAAACTTAATGAGATCTACCGCTACAAGACCGAAGAGTATTCGTATGATGCCGTTAACAAGTTCAACATCTACCCAGACCAGATACCTCCTTGGCTGGTCGAATGGATGCCTAACAAAGGAGGCTATCTTATTGGAAACTTGCAACCAGCGCACATGGATTTTCGATTCTTTTCTCTTGGGAACTTTTGGTCTGTAGTGAGCGGTCTTGTTACAGTGGAACAGTCACATGCAATATTGGATCTCATCGAAGCCAAATGGATAGATTTGGTGGCTGATATGCCATTCAAGATATGTTATCCTGCTCTTGAAGGTCAGGAGTGGCAGATTATCACAGGCAGTGACCCCAAGAACACGTAATATTTCTGCCTTAATGCATTGTTGTGTTTTTCTTGTTCTTGCTCAATTCGCATTATTGCTCAATTAACAATGCTAATTGTTAAGTTGCCAACCCATCTAAATGTTTAACCTATTAGATATGGGACCAACAATGTCTATCAAACTCCACACTCCCCCTCACGTGGAGAGACAAACAAATATACCTCACCAAGGCATCACGAACCAAACTAAGTGACAACATGCACTCATATCTTCAGGTGACAAATGTAAGCAGGATGACTCGAACCCAAGGCCTTGCCAAACTAGAACTCTGATACCATGCTAAGTTACCAACTCATCTAAAACCTTGAGTTGTTAGATAGAGGCCCTATAATGTATTTCAAACTCAACACCAATTAACAGTTCATATTCTCTTCATCACTGTTTGAAATGTTGGCTTTTGATGCAGGCCTTGGTCCTATCATAATGGAGGTTCCTGGCCAACATTGCTCTGGCAGGTAGTCAGTTGTTTCTAAAATGGTACTTGAGCTGTTTAGTAATTGCTTATCATAAACTGTGTTCTGGACGTTGCCAATTTATCCTGACTATCATAAGAATCTACTTATTGGTAAATGCGTGCATTTCATTTTTTTATTTTTTTAAAAACTTTTTTCCACCAAGTACCTAATAGGAATCTGTATTGCCTTTTACAGCATTAGCATTTAGCAAGTCAACTGGTACTACCTCCTCTTTCTATAAGGAATATCACTTTGTTCATTCTTGGATCCCACCCTCCTTCCGGGGCAAGAGGACCATTCTTGATCTTATGAACTAAGATGAGGAAACCTCTTTTAGCATTAGGAGTTTGTTACTGTTTTGTAATACCTAATTCTTTCTGAATGTCAAGTCTAACAACTATTCTGCATGTATATGCTAGGATACGAAATTTAACAAGCGTGGATAGTCAATAGTTGCTAGGATCAACATCTGATAAATCAGAAGTGTGAACGCACACAGATGACTAGCTTTATTTGTCAAGTAGCATGTTTAATGGGAAATGCATTGATATATTTGCTTGGTTCATAACTCTGGCTAGGCATCTGCTGCCTGCTGGCATTTCCAGAGAAGAAAAATTACTTCTTGACCTTTCTATACATGATAAAAATTTGTTACCCCCTTTGAACTTGGTCAATATGTTGTTGATGAAGACATGTAAGATTGTCTTGGCTATTTCTTGAACATCATATAATGTTACTACTGGGGGTAACTTCTGAAAATTTCCTAACCTTCTTTTCAGAAATGAAATTTTACTCAAACGGAACTTATTGATTTCAAATAACAGTTGTATCGAAATGAGCCTAAACTTTTAAGCACACATTTTCTTTTAAAAAATATCTTTTTATGTGGCTATTTGAATGTAATTCTTATTCTTAAGATTTTCTTTGATTCAAAATGCTATTATGCTTAGGAACAGAGCTCTAATTGCTTCTAACCTCTGAATACCATATGCAGGTTCCATTTTGGTTTTGGTTGTAGAATCCTCTAATTGCTTCTAGTTTTACTTTAAGTTGTAATTATTGGTTTCCTTGTCATGTATTTCACAAGCAAAAGGAAATGGAAAGAGAAGTCCTAGATTAATTTTTTTCTTCAGTTTTCTCTAGTACTACGAGAAAGAAAAAAAAAGACATTTAAAGCTAAAACTCTTGCCTTGTTTTGCTGTCTCCTCTTCTTAATCCCATTTCTCTTGGGAACCAAAAAATGAAGTATGGGTTCCTTTCTATTTTCATTCTCAAAATCCAAGTACCTAATATAGCACTAGTTACCTGTTTATGGCCTGACGAATATGTCATATTCATATCTGTGGTTTTGCTTCAGGATGTCACCTCTAGGAGCTTTTCTGTTTATATACTAATCATGTTTGATGACCATAATCATATGGGTTCTGTTGCACTGTAATGTAGAAATCGTGATGTATATTACTTTATCCTTATTCATCTACTTATTGAATGACACGATAAAGATTTCAGATATCATGTATCGTTAAGTAGGCTTCATAAGATTTTTTAATATATTGTTGAGTCGCTTTTGCAGCTTACTGTAGCCTGCATTAAGATGAATAGACCAGATATTGCTGCTAGAGCTGTTGAGATTGCAGAAAGGCGCCTGCCTAGAGACAAGTGGCCTGAATATTATGACACCAAAAGAGCAAGGTTTATTGGAAAGCAATCCCAGTTGTTTCAGACATGGACAATAGCAGGATATCTTGTAT
Source organism: Codonopsis lanceolata (assembly GCA_013146195.2). NCBI lineage: Eukaryota > Viridiplantae > Streptophyta > Magnoliopsida > Asterales > Campanulaceae > Codonopsis > Codonopsis lanceolata. Next base: position 34,166,035 of record CM028383.1, read on the forward strand.
CAAAACTACTCCTTGCTGACCCGAATGCAGCCAAGAACCTGATTACTGAAGAAGATTCTGAGCTTGTTAATGCATTCTCCTGCATGATTAGTGCTAACCCAAGAAGAAAACGTGGTCCAAAGAGTACCCCACGGACATATATAGTATGAGAGCCTTTTGACGTGGCTCAGTTATGCACATGAAAAATTGTTAATGGGATTGACATTCTCCCATATGTGTCATATACAGGTCTTTTAGGCATTTTAAGTGTATTATCATCTTTATTTCTTGCTTATTCTTTCTTTGGATGGTAAGTTGACTAAGAACATATTTCTTTATATATCATTGATTCCCTTGTAAAGAACATGCACTCTATTCTTGCATAGGAGGTGGAAGTGAAACCATCCTGTTCCTATATGCATGACGGACTCCTGTATTTGCTGTATTATATCAGCCTCAAATACACATAAATAATGTTGTGTATAGAGTTAGTTGTTCCCCTGAATTAGCTTTTAACTGAAAGTCTGATATATGTATGTTTGAATCAATATTTACATGATGTTTCCCACCCCAACAGTTGCTCCATGCGAAAAGATTTTGGTCTAGTAAGACTCTACAGTACTTGTACTGTAAACGGTTTGGTGGCCCTTTATATAAAGGTTCTATGCCTATTCAAGTACTTGAGATTAGCCTTTTTAGGTTGATGCTACTATTATATTGGAACCTGCAAGCAGGTATTTTGGGAACTGTGCGCTCTTTTCATATATGAGAGTGTGTGCATTGAGTAGTGACCTAGCTTTGGACAGAACAGAATGGCTAGAAAGGATATATTTAAAGGACCCCAAGTAATTGGGACGAAGGTTGAGTTTGTTAAGAATGTCCGTAGGTCCATCTATCAAACATGTGTTATATTAGCCAGGATTTTCTTTTCATCCTTGTTTGGCTGTTTAATTGACAGTGGCAGCAGCAACTATAATTTGATCTTGTGGCTTATGAAGCATCTCTTACACAACAAGATTCTCAAAAACACCAGGTCAGTTCTCTTTGGGGTACCTTTATTTACTGGGTGTACAAATTATCATGCTTCTTTCTCTAAAATGGCTAGGTTCTCGTAGTCATTTAACTTGTAATGAAGACACTGCTCATGAACTTGTTTGATTTAAACAGTGCATGCTAATTTCTATTGTGCAAGGTTTCTGGTGCCCTTGTAGTGAACTGCTTGTGCAAAGAGACCAACCCAATCAAGCGGGTTTCCAGAAATGCATTGAGTGTACTATTTTGGCAATTACCTTTGCAGAACTAGAAAACTTCTTTGAGATGCAGTAAATATGTAATATTAGTAGAATTGTTCGCTTCTGCCATCTGTGTTGTTAATCGCACCCGCTCTTCATCATCCTCTGGGCTTAAGATGATATCACTTTTGCGTTTTGAATGCCACTTTTAGCGTGAAATTGATTCATACAGTTGTCTTGGCAAAAGCCGACTTTCTGAAAATTGTTGTCACCATAAATGACATTCATTCAGGGATGAAGCCTTGGTCTCTAGTTTTGCTCACAGTTGTTATGACGCCAAATCTTAGTGAGTTGAGCTTTGCATTAGACTTCAACTACAAAATACTACACCGTTATTAGGCCTCAAGAATGGCCTGATGGAATGGATATAGGGGTCACAGGTTTGTGTAACTCAACAGGTATGCTATGAGCAATGTTTTCTGCTGATCTGAGTTATTGCTGAACTTCTGTTAAAGATGTCCATATAACTACCATAAAATGACTTGCCCATAATTTGGATTTTTCCTAAGTCGAATTCCTTTGCGTTGATAGAACCCATTTAAGATGTTATGCTGTTTTAGACATGCAGTTTGTACTTGTATCTAGCATGTGGAAGGATCTTCTCTAAATTCGCTTGAAGGCTATGCTTGTTTTGCAGGAATAAAGTATGAAAATTAATGGAAATGAAGCTAGAAAAATGCATGGTCATTCTTGTTCCAGTGGTTCCGGATCAGAAAATACGAGAGGTCTCCAGTATTATAAAAGAAGAGATATTAATGATTGGTGGACTAATGAACTGGGGCTCATCGCTAGTAGTATTTATTTTGCTCGACTGAACATATTGGAGACCATTACTTCGCTACAATCATCGTTGCAGGCCATGAAGTCAAGTATGTACTCACCTCTATCTAATATTGATGGCGGGGTTCTAGTTCCTTACTCAAGTAGGGAAGGAGGAGATTCAGTAAGTTGTCCTTGGAAAGGATATCTCTGATGCTGCAATACATGCTTCTGTCAAAGCGAGAACTTCATTGAGCAGTTTTTTCCCAGTTTTTATTTCCTCATTGTACAGTTAATTAGTTACAAGTCAGGTCTTTCCCAAGGCAATGGAGCTACCATGCTCGGAAAATTGTTTCCTGCTGATTTTGTTATCGAATGGAAAACAAAAGAAATGCATTTCCATGCTAGAAAAACAATCCCCACCCCACCCCACCCCACCAAAAAAAAGGTCAAATTTACTGGAAATATCAAATGTCTCTCAAGTACGATGGAGCTTCATTATTTTACAATTCATCCCATCAACACATGGTGGATCGGATCAAGATGATCCGTCTTGCATAAAATACTCGTAAAACCATTTTTTATAAGTTTTTGTCGTATCAAATTATGCCTCACGTAATGAAATTTCAATCATTGATACAAATTAAGAATATTATTAATAACAAAATTTTTGAAATTCCAAAGATAAGTAAACTTTTATTAGCCTATTGTCAAAGTTTAATTAAGTTGATGAAGAAAAGACAAAATACGATTGTTTTCTTTGGGACGAAGGGTAAAACATGAAGTGGCAAAAAATAATTCGAGTAACAAAGATGGAGTCTTTGTGTCACTTTCCTTGAATTTTAAATTTATTAAACAGAAGAAATCATAAGTAAGATGAATGATTGGCTTGAGACAATTGCTAGTGTTTCAAGGAGAGCTTTTAAAATAAGTGACCTAGTTTAAGTTTAATCTATGAAGTTTCAAACATTACAAACACTAAATGACAACGTCAATCTAATTAACAAAAAAAAGTCTTGTCACAAAAATTTAACCATAAATCTACAATTGGTTTTTAATTATTTTCTTTCATTTGGAAAACAAAATTTTCTAATATATACATACACAAAAATCTATATCTTTAGTAGTCTTAAAGGAAATGTAAAGGATAAAAATATAATATAAAAAGTTTCAAGTGCATTTTTTTTTGGTTTGGAAGGGAGAGGGTATTAGAACTCATTCCGATTTCAAAAGATTGTCGTGTTTGACTCGATTTATAGATTAAAAAAATTTAATTGACTTTATTAAAATATTATGATATTGTATATTTTTAGGGATATCTATATGAGAGCAGGACCATAAATCAAATCAATTATAAAATGGTTAATTTGAACATGGGTCATACTAAAAGATCATATTGCTTAGTAGTAGAGGAGTATACTATGTGGTACAAGAGATCTTGACTATACATAATTGCCTTTATTTTCCTTAGATTTTGGAAAGATGAAACCAACATAATTTCAAAGAATATCCTGCTTGATCTTATTAAGCTCTTAAATCCATTCTCACGTGGTGAGATTAAATCTCACGTCATACATATTTGTTATGATAAAAACTTAGGTAAGACGGTCTTACAAGTATCTAATATACAATAGAGTTCATACTCACACATGTGCAATTGACTAAAACTATTTAGAGGTTGAGATTAAATTATTTTAAAAAAAATTAACGGTTGTGATTCACCCTCATATTCACATGTGTGAGAGTAGTTATCTACTTTTAACTCACTATTACAAAGTTATCCCTTACAGTTAATATTATGAGCAGTTACCCCTTATAAAATATCACTTTTACATTAATATATAATCTCACAATAGATTGATTGGGCTATCGGTGATGGGAATTGATTCCAAGATTAGATATAACTCCTTACAAATAACTTCACTCAACTATTAGTTGAGTTTAAAATCACATTTTTTATTTAGACATTATTGTTTCAATTGACGAAATCATATATACTGGCACCGTGTCATAGGCACGTGTACGAAAATCTAGTTTTATGTAAAACAGATCCTTTTAATCCGATTCATCATGTGTTGGTGGGTTGAATTGTAAAAGAGTGAAATTCCGTTTTACGTATTAAAATCTGTAAGACGGTCTCACATGAGAACTACTCATTTGTTATTGAAACACAAGCATAAGTTTATATGTATTTGATAGGGATTCAGTATTTATATTTAAATTGTTCTGATAATAACACTCTTGTAAAATATGGTCAATCTTAATACTCTGAATTTGTGGGGCCACGTCCAAACACCACCTGATTTTCAATCTTGCTTCAAGATAAATGTATTTACAGGAAACCAATTAATTGCATCTCATAATATAATATCTTAGCTTCAAATACTTTGATTATGACTTTTTTAAATTGTTCTGCATCATTCATTCCACCTAACATCAAAACAAGCCATATGAATATGGCTGAAAGCCGTATCCAACTTTGGGTTCTGTACTGGGTCCTTACACCTTAATTAGAAAAATGCCGGCCCCATGACCCAGTTTTGTTCTGCCGGCCCAAAGCCACGTCCCCTCTTCCACCCTTCAAAAACTCTCTACACACACACACTTCTCTCTAAGACCCTTTGGTTTCTTTCACCAAGAAATCTTAGAACTTCACCACCACCACACCACTGGCTTAATTCTGCCGCTTCTTCTATACCATGACTGAGGACAATACTACTGATGACATGGATTCCCTTCGTCTCGTCTCCTTCACCTCCCCCACTGCGGCTGTCACTTTAGAAATGAAGCTCAGCACGAGTTCAGGGTCCGAGACCCCTGCATGGGCTGGCATGAGCCAATCATTATCCACCATCAAGCCCCATGCACCCTAAGTGACCCTTGTTGGGAAGCCATACGTCGTGTCAAATCTGAAACCGCCTCGCTTGTACTCGAGGACTTGCGATTCATTAAGAGGCTAGGGAGCGGTGATATTGGCAGCGTCTACCTCGTTGAGCTTAAAGGCGCCGAAGGTTGTTTTTTTGCCGCTAAGGTGATGGATAAGGAGGAGTTGATGACTAGGAGCAAAGAAGGTAGGGCAAGGATAGAGCAGGAAATATTGGAAATGTTGGATCATCCATTTTTGCCATCATTATATGCCACTTTGGACCTTGATAGGTGGTCTTGCTTGTTGACTGAGTTCTGCCCCGGTGGAGACCTTCACGTTCTCCGCCAACGGCAGCCTGAACGGAGGTTCGACGAAGCAGCCGTCCGGTGAATACTTCTTCATCTCTAATTCTCTATCTCTATACCCCACAAAAACAATTATACCACTTGAATGAATTGAAAGGAAGCATAATTTCGCGGTCCCATCAATTGGGTCCAAACATGTTATTGTCTTACCTACTGATATGCTGATAATTCAACTCTTAACAGCAAACATAACATTACTGCACCTATCATCCACGTTGAATATTTCTCCACTAAATGAATTTTTTTCTTTTATTTATTTATTATTTTTTTTGTGAAGTTCATTCTTGTTATTTATGTCATTTACAAGAACATTGTATTGGGTGTTTACAGGTTCTATGCATCAGAAATTGTGGCGGCTTTTGAGTACCTCCATATGATGGGGATAATATATCGCGACTTAAAGCCTGAAAACGTTCTTGTTAGATCAGATGGTCACATAATGTTGACTGATTTTGATTTATGTCTAAAATGCGATGATTCAACTTCAACAGCTCAACTTGTTACAAACCGATCAAATTCCTGTATGAGTGGTTCTCTTGCATTTCCAACATCATCGTGTATCCTACGTCGGTGTATTGTGCCAACATTGTCGTGTTTTAGTAATAAACCAAGACCAAGAAGGCCACCCGGTCATGGTCGCCGTAGAGCTATGGAGATAGTAGCGGAACCAATTGATACTCGTTCGATGTCTTTTGTTGGGACGCACGAGTATTTGGCGCCGGAGATTGTGTCTGGGGAAGGTCATGGAAATGCAGTGGATTGGTGGACGTTGGGAGTTTTTATATTTGAGTTGTTCTATGGGATAACACCGTTTAGAGGACTCGACAACGAGTTCACCCTAGCTAACATAGTGGCTCGAGGCCTTGAATTCCCTAAGGAACCTACCATGTCCGCGTCCATGAAGGACTTGATCACACAGCTTTTGATCAAGGACCCGATGAAACGAATGGGATCTACAATGGGAGCCACTGCGATCAAGCACCACCAATACTTTGACGGAGTAAACTGGGCGTTACTGAGATGTGCATTGCCGCCCTTCGTTCCTTGTCCAGTCACTTATCAAGATTTCGTCGTAAAACATGATAATTATGATCCTTCTGTAGAGTATTACTAGTAGTTTTCTTACGCTTTCTTTGATTCTACAGCAAAACTTTAGGCTCCATTAACTAGTTTGAAGTTTGATTTCGGATATAAGTTTGATTTGATCTTGGATATATTGGTTATATAATGGAAATGGGTTTTTACAGTTGGATTGAATGAAGAAATAAATAGTCATTTTGACAGCTTTCAACAATCGTTATGTGGGGTTGTATTGAAAGATCAAAGAGAAAATGGATACAAGCACATGTTCATGTCACAAACCTTAGTAATCGTCAAGTATCCGTTCGGCCATTCAATTTCGTTACGACCACTTGAACTTTTCTTGAGGACTATTTTTGTCCATTAATGAATTCACTTTATCTTCTTTCAATTAGTGAATAAATATTTGTAATTATTATTTAGTGGTAACTACCGTATATATTATGGAATAAAACCCTAAAAAATTATCTCTCTACCGCAAATTCCCTCTAGGGCTGGCCGCTTGGGTCTTGGCCTAGGCTTCGGCCATGGCTGCTGCCATGGAGGATCCCCCTCCGGCACCCCCTTCACCTTTAGCCAAGAAATCGTTTGCCTCATTATTCTCTTCAGCCACAGCCCCAACCTCTGAATCATTGCCGTTCATCCCTCCTGCTTCGTACAAAGGGGAGCCAGCCCTTCGGCTTACCCCTGAAATAGTTGCTGCTCTATCTAAACCATTCCTTCTATCTCTTGTTGGTAAGTTCTCCCATGGTAGACCATCCATGGAAATTATGCGGAAGGAATTCCTAACCCTCAGACTTAAGGCGGAGGTAACACTTGGCCTTCTTGATCACAAACATATCCTTATCCAAACGAATCATGAGGCTGACTTTCAGCAGTTATGGATAAAGGATCAATGGTACATTGGAGCTTTCCCCATGAGGGTTTTTAAATGGACACCAGACTTCAGATCTGATGTTGAAAGTCCCATAGCACCTGCTTGGTTCTCGCCTAGCCTCCCAATCTATTTGTTCAATAAGCAAACTCTTTTCTCCATTGCTAATATGATAGGTACTCCATTGATCATAGACTCCCCTACAGCAAACCTATCTAGACCTAGCGTAGCTAGGATTTGTATTGAAGTAAATCTGACTAAACCTATTCCTAGTCGCATTTGGATTGATAGCGGATCCTCGAAGGGTTTTTGGCAACCGATCGGTCGAACGTCTTCCTTTCTGCAGCCTTCTCGCCAGGACATGATGGAGAGTCGTGTAAATTTTCCCCCAATCAGGTCAATGTGCAGAATATTCAAGAAGAGACGGTTGTTCACAAGGGTAATATTCATTCTAAGGACGAGGCTGCTGCTAGTAAAATGGCCTGGAAGCCTAAAGGAACCATTGCTTCAGCTCTTGTTAATAACCAGGTGCCAACTATGGGTGATAATCCTCTAGCAAAGATCCCCATAACTGCCTAACCGTCCAAAGCGATCACCTGCGTGACTTTGTTACCAATGCTTCTGCTTCGCATCATGTTCAAACTACCACAACAGCGGCTGTAATTCCTCCAGTTAGTTCATCTCATACAGATACCCCTCAAGGCGTTCCCCCTTCTGGAATTCAGGCCCTAATCCTGAACAATTCTTCTTTACAACAAGGTCAACAAGCTGTTTCTCCTATCCCCTCGAGCTTAGTTTCTGCCGTCCCCAATCTGCCCACACCTACGCTTGTCCAACCCAATCATTATAGCAGTCCGAAGGTCCCAATTCAGGTAAGTTCCTCTTCAGGTTTGAGCCCAAACCAAACTCCTCCTTTCAACCCTCACGGATAGGCAAACGCATGTTCACTCTTCCGAATCCCCTATTCGCGTTGACCTCTTAGCTGAAGAAAACCTTAATAATATGCAGCGAGCAGATTCTACGAACATTGTGTCTTCCAAAAACCCTTTGAATATTATCTCCCCCAATAAATTTGTTGTTTTGCAAACATTTGAAGATGAAGACCCAAGCAATGATATCTCTCAATTTGAAGCTCTAGATCTGGAAATCTCAAGTCATAGACACAGAAGCACAAGCCACCTTCAATTCCAACCTCATTCAGAACCACTCGATCTCGCAAGCAAAATCCTGATTTTCATTATTATTAGTTTGTTCTTTTTCTTTAATTAAGCTTTAATTTTCGCTTGTTGATTTCGGTTTTTATTTTCAAGGTAGGCTCCTTTGTCTCCCCTTTTAAGGGTAAGGCTGGTTGTCCCCCTTAAGCTTGTATTTTCCTTTATTTCCTTTTTATAAAAATCTAGCTCTTATTTTTTTTTTAAAACTACCGTATATTAGTTTATTTCTTCGTATAGTTCTTTATCTTATTAGAACTCCTACATTGTAACTCCATATAAATAGGTGAACTATTATACCTTGTATATGTTTGGCGCCCTTGTTGGCTCCCTTTATGCTCCCTTAGTTCCCCTGATCAAACATGTCGCCACTACCCGCGATACATACTCTTGTTCACACCTATGCTATCTCCTAACTCGCGGTCATATCAAGCAAATTAATGACTATCTCAAGCGAGCTTCCAAGGGCACTCAGTCGATCTCCGAATACATGCACGCCGTCAAAGGTTGTGCTGATGAGCTCGCTGTTCTTGGAAAACCACTCGACCACGAGGATCTCATTGAGATCATCCTCGGGGGTTTGGATGATGACTACCGTCATATTGTTGATGTGGTCGAAGGCCGCGACACTCCTATCTCTTTTGATGAGCTTCATGAAAAACTCATCAACCACGAGCTGCTTCTCAAGCAGTCACATGCCACGTCCTTCTCGTGTCCTGCTTTGACCAATCCTGCTACCCCAAGGACCAACAACTCGTCTGTCCGGCAACCATCCTCACTCGATAATTGTCCTCGCAATCTTGGCAACCTTCTCAGTCCTCAACAATTGCTCCTTGACAACAACGACCATATCTTGGAAAGTGTCAAGGATGTCGCCAACAGGGACACACGGTTGCTCGCCGCCCCAACTATCAACTGGTCGCTACCATACCTTTAACCGCTGCTCCCAACTCGACCAATGGTTCCAAGTGGCAACCACGGGCACACCTAGCAATCACAATAGACAAAGGGACACCGAGCTAGTTTCTAGACAATGGTGCTTCTCACCATGTCATTGGCGATCTCGACAACTTCTTTCTACACTCTAACTACGCGGGCACCGATAACATGGTCATTGTGATGGTGCAGAGTTAATTATCTTCAAAACTGGTTCTTCTTTTTTTCACACACCATCACACACATTTACCTTGTATAATGTTCTCTTTGTTCCCAACATATCTCAATTTTGCACCTCCAATAAAACATCTATTGAGTTTCTTACCATCTTCTTTTCATGTGAAGGATCTACTGATAGGGAGCATACTGCTGACCGGGCACTCTAAAGATGGTGTGTATGAATGGCCGACCATCAACCCTCCACCTCGTCCCTCTGTCTATGTGGGTGCTAAAGTTTTTCACTAAGAATGACATCATCAACTTGGTCATCCATCTGAACCCATCCAACATCAGATTCTATCTAGTTTAGGTGTAGCTTTAGACAATACTCGCATTAGACAAATACATTGTAATGATTGTTTATACAATAAAAGTCACAAAATTCCCTTTTCGCAATCTATCATTGTGTCTTCTTCCCAGCTTCAACTTATTTACTTTGATGTCTGGACCTCTCCCATTCATTCCGTAGATGGATTTAAATACTATGTGATTTTTGTCGATCACTACACCTACTATTATGGCTCTACCCACTCAAACGAAAGTTTGAGGTAGCCACCAACTTTCCCGCTTCAAAGACCTTGCGGAAATTTATTTCAAAACAACCATTATCACTCTTTACTTGGACAATGGAGGCGAATACTCGGGACTTGCCCGGGACACTGGCTTGATCGCCTACTTGTTCGCTAATAGCATCTTTTATCTCACCTCGCCACCTCACACTCCGGAACACAATGGGTTATTGGAACGTCACCTTCGCCACATTGTTGAGACCGATCTCTCTAAAGCTTCTCTTCCTGCTCTTCTGGTTGTTTGCCTTCCAAACAGCGACCTACCTCATAAATCGACTACCAACACCTACACTCGAACAACTATCTCCCTATCAAAAACTGTTTGGGTCTCCACCTAACTACTCCAAACTCTGTGCCTTTGGTTAATTGCCTTTCCTACCCTTAGCTTCTCTTATACTCCACTCACAAATTCGTTGCTCGCTTCACTTCCTGTGTCTTCCTAAGTGACTTGGTCACTCAAAGTGCCTATATCTGTTATGATCCGAGCACTGCCAAGTTGTTCATCTCGCGTCATGTTCGGTTTGTTGAGTCTATATTTCCCATGTCTACCATCGATACCCACCTTGCTCACCCCAATGATTCCACTCAAGCCACTTGGTTGCCTTCGCATGAACTGCTCCCGGATTCATACACACCGTCCACTGCCCGCTCCAGTGACTCCATGCCAGTTGCTCCTAGAACTAATGAGACCGTGGTTGATCTCAGTTCCCCCATACACCAACCTCATCTAAACACTACATTACCCACTATTAGTCCTGTGCATATTACTCAACCCTCCTCGGCAACTAGCAACTTGCCCGAGGACAACTCTATGCCCGCTGGTCACCCATCCTCGGTATCATGCCCCATGGCCGAGGATAGTACTATGTCCACTACTCTTCTTTCCTCGGCATCGAGCAGTAGCACCCTGGTCGAGGAGAATCCAGTACACGTTGAACCCGAGGACGTTCCCGTACCCGCTGCCCCAGTTCCTGTGCTTGCTGCTACTGGTACCTCATCCATTGTTACTCATTCCAAGAACAATATTTACAAGCCGATCACCACACTAAGTCTCTTGGCTCAACTAGCAGTGAACAATGAACCAACATGTGTCACTCAGGCTCTCAAAGATGTCTAGTGGCACCAGGCCATGCCTAAAGAGTATGATGCACTGGCTCACAGTGGTACTTGGGATCTGGTTTCCTCGTCGGGGCTCGTAATATTATTGGCTATAAATGGATCTTCCGTATCAAACGTCATGCTGATGGCTCCATTGATCGCTAAAAAGCTCGCCTAGTTGCCAATGGGTTTCACCAGCGATCAGGTGTCGACTATCATGAGACCTTCTGCCCGGTGGTTAAACCCACCACAATGCGACTAGTTCTCTCCTTGGCCGTTTGTCGAGGATGGGCTCTTTAGCATCTCGATGTGAACAATGCATTTCTCCAAGGTATTCTCTCAGAGGAGGTATTCATGGCTCAACCTCCGGATTCATTGATAAGGATAACCCTCATCATGTATGTCGACTTCACAAGGCTATCTGTGTACACCAGTTTCTCTTTGCCTCCAGGGTTTAAAAGCTTTGTGCAGTGGCCGATACTTCACTGTTCATCCTTAATGCATGGGGCACCATCATATATCTCTTTGTCTATGTGGATGGCAGTATCATCACTGGGAACCAGCCCGCTGTTGTTCAGACCTTCATCTCCCTGATCGCTTCTTGCTTAAGGACCTTGGTGAACTTCATTATTTCTTTGGTGTTGAAGTTGTTAAGCGACCAAGTGGTTTCCTGCTCTCCCAAAGTGGTTATATTGCAGATCTCCTCGCTCACACGGGCATGACAGATGCCCGCCCGATTGCTACTCCCCTCGCCACCTCGCCAACTCTAACACTTCTGGCGGGTACTGCTCTCATCGACCTTACCGAGTTTTGGGCTGTGATTGGGAGCCTTCAGTATATGTCTTTCACTTGCCCTGATGTCGCCTATACTGTCAACAAACTCTCTCAGTTCACGCATATGCCGACCACCGAGCACTAGAATACGCCCAAGTGAGTTCTTCGTTATCTATGCGGGACCATTGATGCTGGAATTCTCCTTCATCGCCAGTCTTCTTTAGCTCTCCATGCATTCACCAATACTGTCTGGGTGAGCAACAAGATGACTACAACTCCACCAGTGCCTACATTGTCTACATTGGCAGCGACCCGATCTCTTGGAGCTCCAAAAACAACGCACTGTTGCTCGCTCCTCGATTGAAGCTGAATACTGAGCTATGGCTACCACTGCTGCCGAGGTCCGCTGGATTGTGTCTCTCCTCGGTGAGCTGGGTATCACCTCTTCCACTCAACCCGCCATCTACTGTGACAATGTGGGCACCACTAGTCTTTGCTCAAACCCGGTCTTCCATACTCGCATAAAACATGTGGCACTAGACTTTCACTTCATTCGACAACAGGTTCAAGACGGGCTCTTACGGGTTACCCTCGTCTCCTCGGTTGATCAGTTGGTCGATGCCTTTACAAAACCGCTTACTCGCCACTGGTTCCAGCAATTACTTCACAAGATTGGTCTCTCTTCTAGGACGTCCATCTTGCGGGGGCATATTAGAGAATAAATATTTGTAATTATTATTTAGTGGTAACTATCGTATTTTAGTTCCTTTCCTTGTATAGTTCGTACCTTATTAGAACTACTACCTTATATAGGTTTCTTGTACTATACTCTTTGTGTAACCCTAATTCTAACTCCCTATAAATAGGTGATTCAATCAATGAAAGGCTTATGCCGTTATTCATAATTATTGTGAGTTTCTACACTTTCCCCGCAAATCTTCTAGCCCTTAATCTTGATGCTTGTCCGTATGATGTTATTGCCAAACAGTATCCCTCTCCTCTGCACCCACACATTTTTTTTAATGAAAAGCCAATCAATAATTTTGATATAGTGTATAACAAAAAAATAGGAAAGAGATCGAAATTGATAAAATAAAACCCACCAAGGAAACAAGCAACCCAAATCCAACGGCACCACTGCATTCTACAACTAAAAAGAATCAAAACCAATTAATTTGGAGTAGGTCTCCCGCAAGACCGTCTTACAGATCTTAATTCGTAAGACGGAGCCCCGCTCTCTCACATCTCAATCAATCAACACACGACAGGTTGGATAAAGAGAATCTCTCTTACAAAAAAATACCGTAAAACTGTTTTATCCAAGTATTTTATGATACTTTCGCATATCAAGTTAGTAGTAATCAACATACTTTGTTGATGCTATCGATGAAGTTATTAGTCTTGGACCCAGAGTAGCCGATATTGTTCATGAGGTTACTGGTGACAATCACATCACTGGCATGGATACTCTGTCGCCAATAGCGCTGAAAAAGCCATTGTTCCTCGTTTTCGATCCTACTTGGGTTCCATCACTCTCCAACAACTTGACCTCACAGAAAGAAACCCCCCTTTTGCCGAATTTCAACCTACCCATCTCTCGAGGAACAAAATAATAACGGGTTTGTAGAGATTTTCAATATGGAATTCTCGGTTTTGGGCAACTGGGTTTGGAATTAAACGAATGCAAAGTCATGTGATTGCCTATTTTGCTTTGTTGTTATCAAAAGATTTGAAAATGAAAATATGGCAAGAAGATGAAGTTAATTTTGTAATAGACGAAAATGCCCCTATGAAAAATCTATGTCATCGTTACATTAACAAAATGAGCAAAAAACACAAATGGTCCCTGTACAATTTGGGTTTCTTCGCAATTGGTTCTTAAGCTGAAATTTTCTGGATTTGGTCCTTCCGTCTAATTCTGTCAGTTAAGTTTTTCCAAGCATGCAATTAAACAGTGAAATTGCGTTTAAGTGATGAAATGTCTAACTAAGCACATATTTTTTTTTAATGCATATCCTTTTCCTCTACTCATCATTATTTCATATATATATATATATATATATATATATATATAGTCATCCTAACACACCAATTTTTCGCCTAAAATCATTAGCTAAAAGAAAGCTCTAATCTAAATCCATGCACTTGAAGATGAAATATTTCTCATGTTTCTATTCCTCTAATTTTGACCGATTGATTGGTAATCACGAGACAGAAATGGTCCTTTGGTTTCCATTCACATGTACATTTAAGAATCTTAAATAATATAAATTGTGACAACCCATCTTACATAAACTCATATTGAGCTCCTACAAAACTCACATAAAACAGTCTGTCATCCAAAATTCACCTCTTTTGCAAGAAATTTAATTAAACACTGATAAATCAACAAGAATAGCAACAAATTAATACCACCCTCATTTGATTCAGTTATAATTCCAATTAGTATGCAAAGGTAGTATCTTATGAGCTACTTCCTCCGTTCCGGACAAAGAGTCCACTATTCAATTTTGAAATGTTTCACTTAAAGAGTTCACTTTCAAAAATTAAAACATAAAAGTGTTAATCCATCAGTCCCAAAATTATCGTTTGGGTTAACTGGCGCACAGTTTAAGAAAACACATTTGACTGAATTAGTAATATTGGAATAGTGTGTGATTTTCTTTAAAACTTATGAATATGTGGCCCAAAATTAAAGTAGGAAGAAAAAGTAAGGGTAAAGTGGTAAAAATGATGTACTAAAAAGGAAACTTTCAAATAAAACAATTATTTTGGGACGGACGAAAAAGGAAAGTAAGACAATAATTTTGGGACGGATGGAGTATTTGAAATTTAGTGTCCCAAAATAAAGTTCTTATTTGAAATTTATTTTTTTAGAATAATAATTTTATTAATATATAATTTTTTTCATCTTATTTTAATTATGAATAATATATATATGAGCTTAAAAGAAAATTATACGTCAAATCAATATTAATAATTAAATTAATTATATTTTAATCCATATGCCAAGTCAAAACAGAACAATAAATAAGAAAACTGAAATATACGTAGAGGAACTGAGATTAAAATTCGATTGGGACTTGTCGTAATCTTGAAATTAATAGTGAAAGCAATGGCCCAATCAGTTAGTCAGAATGTAAGCCAAATGCCCATTCTCGATCTTGTGTATAAATCTACTTGTTATTCTCCATATAATCTTGTTAGTCTTATTCTGATGGAAAGTTGATTTATATATATTTTTAATTTTTTTGAAAACCATATACTAGTGGTGGGAAATATAATGACGTATTTTACAATGTTTTAAAAAGAACACATTTTTTTAACCAACGTATTATTTGGAAAGACAAATTTAAACGCATATTTTTAATTTTACGAATGTTGTCATTGGACTAATTTTGGTAGCAAAATGTCACTGTTTTTGTCAAGTCTTTATCCAACTTTACATTAAATTTTGTTAGGACAAACAACATAAATGGTCCATGTAAAATTTGGATTTCTTGGTTATGGTCATTGAATTAAATTTTTCAAAATTTTGCTCCATATACTATTTTTTTTTTGTAAGATTGGTCATTTTGTCCAATTTTGTTAATTTTCAACCGTTTAAATTCAACCATGTGATTTTTGACGGGCAAAAATTTGTCATTTCAAGGGATAAAAGTTCAGGGACCATTTCTGAAAGTCCCTAGTTACCAAACAAGCCCTTAGTTTTCTTTTTTCCTTTCCCAATTCTAGGATGCGTAGTAGCTCGTCTAACAACATAACTGGATTTGGATTAGGATGCAGAGTTTGAGTGGCGAGGTGAGGGAGAGATGGACATGTCTATCCCATCCCTTCTTTGGTTCAGTATTTGGTAGTCACTGTAATATTGAAGGAATGGGAAGGGTTGGGTTGTTTGCCCTTTTTTTTAGGCTTGAATCATAATTTAGTCTCCATATTTTTCAACTTTTTTCGTTAAACTCATTCTAATTTTCTTGACAACTACGAAAATGAAACCATGTCATGCTTCAACTGTCAAATGAATGGAACTGATGAATCTGTCATTGTATTTCCACGTTGAATGGTTCATTTCTCTGTCATTTAGATAAATATGGATATCGCAAATGAGATGAGCTACTTGAATTAGCAATTTTCTTGCAGCATTGAGTAGAAATCTACTTCAAGTGATTAATCTCAACAACTCAGGCCTAGGCTATTCTAACTAAAACTCCAACTTTTAAAGTTTGAACTCCATAATCCAAAACTATCATGCAGCCTATGGGGCCATGAATTCACCCATGTTATGTTGCAGCAATCAAAACTAACTCAAAAAACAATATTGGATTTTAATTCCAATTCCAATTCAAAGACGTGATTTTGAATTTTGATGCCCATCCATCCATCCATATTCATCTCTCCCTCACCCGCCACTCAAACGCTGCATCCTAATCCAGATCAGTGGGGTTAAACGAGCTACTACGCATCCTAGAATTAGAGAAAGATAAAAGAAAACTAAGACTCCATTTGTTTCACGGAAAATGACTTTCGGAAAACGTTTTCCTTATTTTATGGTGTTTGGTAACATTAGGAAAATATAGTCAACGTAAAAGCTTTTCTGAGTCAACGAAAAATCAAACTTTCTTTTTCGGAAAATGACTTACGGATTTATTTTCCGTAAGTCATTTTTCAAATGTTCGGGCATTCCTCTGCGACCTTCCAAAATTCATATTTACATACACGCATAATATTTCACTCAATAAATAAATTGTTTAGAAATATAAATGGAGTTTGTGCACATAATTTATAAATTATAATTTTAAGAAATATTCACTACGTCCTAAAATTAGTGTCCATGATATTATATTATTATTTAAGGACGTCCCAAACATTATTTATTTTATTTTTTAAAACAATTTTTCATATCAATTATCAAAAAAAATATTTGTGAGCTTGAAAAAAGATGGACCTTATTGATTTGACACCATTAATGATAAATTGAGGGTTATTAAAAGAAAATTACTTAAACTTCAATGCATTTTTCGTGTATTTGCCAAACATCCGAAAATGTTTTCCGACATATTTTCAAAAGATTTACCGCACACCTGAAAATTAAATCTTTTCATTTTCCAGAAATCATTTTCCAAAAATCATTTTCTAGAAATCACTTTCCGTGAAACAAACGGAGCCTAAGAGCTTGCTTGGTAACTAAAGGACTTTCAGAAATGGTTCCTGAACTTTTATCCTTTAAAATGACAAATTTGCACATGCCAAAAATCACGTGGTTGAATTTAAACGGTTGAAAATTAACAGAATTAGAAGGATGGACCAATCTCGTGAAAAAGGATTACGACTGGTCCCAATCGATTTTTAATCTCAGTTCCTCCACGTATATATTCTTCCAATCTCGGACTCGAAAGCTCCAGAGTTGAGTTTTATTAATTATTATTCTGTTTGACTTGACATACAGATTAAAAAATAATTAACTTAATTATTAATATTTATTTGATATATAGTTTTCTTTTAAACCCATATATATTAGCCATAATTAAAATAAAATGAAAAAGGAATACATATTAATAAATTGTTGTTCTAAATAAGTAAATTTTAAATAAGAACGTTATTTTGGGACACTAATTTTATGACAGAGGAAGTAATACATGGGATTGAACAGATAAATGGGGATGGGTTGGCGCAGCCACCTAAAAGGGTGGGTTGGGTTGGTATTTTTAGGCAAATCACTTTTTGATGCCCGAAAAGTGGGTTGGTGGGTTGGTTGCAAGTTGTTAAAAAAGTTAATAGTTGCCATTTTTAGCCCGCCCGCCAAATGGGGTTGAGGTTGGTATTTAACCCATTTTTTCTACATTGAACAACAGGATTAATAAAGAGGGGATGGGGACTGGTCAGGTCATCAGGTGCAATTTCACATCTACTTTTAAGGTATTCATTTGCATATACAAAACTCCATCTTCAATGAAGCATTGGAGTACGAGAAAAACTCCATCTACTTTAAGGTATTAATTTGAAATAATGATGTGCAGAGGAAAAGGGTATGCATTAAAAAAAGAAGATAGTGTGCTTAGTTAGACATTACTATCACTTAGTCTCCGTTTGTTTCACAGAAAATTATTTATAGAAAATGATTTCTAAAATATAAAAAGATTTCATTTTCAGGTATTTTGTAAATCTTTTGAAAATATGTAAGAAAATATTTATGAGTGTTTGGTAAACACACACAAAATGTTACGGAAAATAATAAATGAATACGTACAAAAAGTATGTTTTTATATTAATGCACATATTGAATATAAGATAGTGTTGAACTTTAAATAATTTTTCTTTAGTAGCCTTCAATTTATCATTAGTGGTGCTAAATCAATAAGGTTCATCTTTTTTTAATCTCACAATTACAAATAAATTTTTTAATAATTGATATAAAAAAAAACGTTTTAAAATAGAAAATGGACAATGTTTAGGATGTCCTTGGAAAATGTTACGAAAAACTATATATGAATAAATACAAAAAATATTCTAAGATAATATTGAACTTTAAGTAATTTTTCTTTAGTAACCCTCAATTTATTATTAGTAGTGTTAAATCAAGGTATTTTTTTTTCAATCCCACAATTACAAATAAAAAATATGATAATTGATATGAAAAAAAAACGTTTTAAAATAGAAAATTGACAATGTTTAGGATGTCCCTAAATAATATAGTTCATACTAATTTTAGGACGTATTGAGCATTTATTAAAATCACAATTTATAAATAGTGTGCACAAACTTCATTTATATTTCTAAATAATTTATTTGTTGAGTGAAATATTGTGTATGTAAGTAAATATGTGCAATTGTGAAAGGGGGCGGAGTGTGCTCGAACATTTGGAAAATGACTTACGAAAAATGAATTCGTAAGTCATTTTTCGGAAAAGAAGCCTTCATTTTCCGTTGACTACATTTTCCTAAGGTTATCAAACACCGAAAAATGAGGAAAACGTTTTCCAGAAGTCATTTTCCGTGAAACAAACGGAGCCTTAAACACAATTTCACCGTTTAATTAATTGTATGCTTGCGACTGCGACATACATTAAGATGAGAAATCGGAGTAAAAGAGAAATTGTGTTAGTATGTTGTGAATTTGTGTTCCTGACAGCTTATACGTAGTATGTTTTGCTTGATAAAACTTACAATTGGTAAGTTGTTAAAGTGAAGCTTCGATGGCTAATACATTAAGTGTCGAACCCTAGACACCGAATCACCGATATTTGTATTACGATGCATCGTTATGTTAAACGGCCCCCTATTAGAGACTTGCTACGACCTCGACTAATAGAGGATGGTTTAGAAAGAAAGAAGAAAATGAGACCGACCTAACGACTTAGAAGGGATAGAAGTCTAGTGCATAGTTTTTAGGCAAAAACTTAGGTAAGACGGTCTTACGTATATATTTTATAAGACATATCCTTCTTACTCGACCCACCGTGTCTTGGTAGATTGAGCTGTGAGAAAGTGGAGCTCCGTCTTCCTAATTAAGATCTATAAGACCGTAGGAGACCTACTCTAGTTTTTATTGGACAGAGTAATGGAATCATATGATTTCACATGGACATAAGTCTAGAACCTTCCATTAAAAGTAATGGAATCAGATTTCTCGCAGGTTTAGAGTATTGGACATAAAGTTCTCACTCTTCCGTGAAATACAGGACTCGTCGAAGTAAATCAATGGAAAGAAGGAAGTGAGATATATATATATATATATATATATATATATATATATATATATATATATATATATATATATATATATATATATATATATATATATATATCGAGCCAGTTGAGACAAACTAGTTATCCAACAACTCGTTCTTTCCTTGACGAAAGCGTATGATGAATTAATCAGAAAGAAAGCCATCATTAGTTTCAAATCCAGTAGTTTACTCACCTCTTTTGACGAGTATGCTATAGAGGAAGACCAAAGTACATTTTTTAACTATGTATCGTCGCGATGCATAAATTATGCATCGCAATGCATATAATCATGCATCGCAATTCAAAATCATGCATCGTGATTAATTTTATGCATTACAATGCATGATTTTGTGTATCACGATGCATGAACTAAAGCTTTTGCGCACGTGTTCTGTTTATTAAGGATATACTCGTCATTTCACCATAAAAGTGCCTTTTAGTGATTAAAAAAAATCTAGGCCTTTTCCGATTAGAAATTGATAGGAGGGGACCAACCCGATTATCACCCCAATTTCTAGAGGAAATTGCTGTCTGGTCCCAATTCCTAACTTGTTACCTGCTCCCGCCCCTCGTATATTTTTTCAACCGATAAAAAGTACTTTTGAAATATTATTCCTAAAATACCCAGATCAACTCTGACCAACATTTATTCCACAAGTCCAATATAATCTTTCTAATTGTTCGAAAATCATAATTGTTGCTAGGTCGCAAGGGGTCGACGGGACAGCGCCCTATCGTGGGGTTCGAGGGCAACGTCCTCAAAAGGTAAATGATTTTTCCAATTCATTAAATACGATACCAGAATAGACATGGGCTGGGTTGGAAGATTTTTCAGAAGAAACGAAGGCAGAGGATGAAGAAAAAGGCTTACGACGAAGAAAGATGAAGAAGAAGGCGGAAAAGATTCAGTCATAACTAGTTTGCATGACGATGCATCGAACTTTAATTGCGATTCATCGATTTGGATTGCGATGTATCAATTTGTTGTCCCGATGCATCGTTATGAGGTGAATTTTGATGCATGATTGTATGCATAATGATTCAAGATTTGTGCATCACGATGCACATATTGATGCAATGTGATACACATATTGATGGAACGTGATGCATTAAGTAAGTGATCCGTAATGCGCCTTCGGTTCATGAATTAAGGTATCGTAATCTTCCCCCCGCCAAAGTATATTTTCCTGATTAAAGAAAACATAGGGTATTGTAGTGGTTATAAACTTCACAAAGTGGACCGGCTTGAATTTCACCCTAATTTCTAGGGTAAAATTTTGGCCGGTCACTTTTCCAAATTTTCTAATCCCTCCAGTGCCCCGTTCTTTTTTTTTTTCAACTACAAAATACCACTTTTCAAAATATTGTTCCAAAAATGCTCTCATTCAATAGCTCCTGCAACACACGTTGAATTCGAAAATTACCATTGTTGAGCAACGAAACGAGGATTTTTGATTCATTATGTACAAAACTATAATGAATCTATACTGGATTAAAGGATTTTTCAGTAGGACGAAGGCAGAGGAGGAGGGGGAGGAAGAAGGCTTACGGCAGAGGAGATGAAAGAAGAAGGTGAATGACATGGTCTGATTCATTATCATTTTGTATCGCGGTGCTAAAATGAATTAGATAATATTTTATGTATCGCGGTTCAAAAATTAATTCATCGCGGTACATAAAAGTTAAGACCGCGGTGCAATTTGGATTATGTATATGTATCGCGGTTCAAAAATTAATTCATCGTAGTACATAAAAAGTTGGTACCGCAGTGTAATTAGACTAGATAAACTATTGAACCGCGATATAAAAATTAATGCAATAAAATTGATGAATTGCGGTGCAATAGGACTAGGAAATTAAGCTATTGAACCGCAATGCAAAAACTAATGTAATAAAATTGATGAATCGCAGTGCAATTAGACTAGACAATTAAACTTTTGAACTGTGGTGCAAAATTAATGCAATGAAATTGATGAATCGTGGTTCAATAACAATGTACCACGATTAATTTTCGTAGAGCACATCATGCTCATTAAGGGCATTGTAGTCTTTTTTATCTCAAAAGTGTCATTTTTCGGGTTGATAAAAAAAATTGGACTGCAGTGATTAAAAACTTTGAGAAGTGAATCGGTTTGTAGTTTTTCCTAACTTATATTAATCACGGGCCAAAAAGGCCCAAATCTATATTTATCCATTTAATAATGGGCCAATTAAATGTCCAGAATAATTTAGGGAAAAAATCAGGCCGATTCCCTGTTGTGAAATTATAACCGAAAAAGCCCATGATATTATTTTCCAACCACTAAGGTACACTTTTGAGGATAAAATGACGAAGATAACCTTAAAGAACAACAAACATGTGGACAAAGCCCATGCCCAAATTTGGGCATCGCAAAGCAAAAGCAATGCGTCCCAATGGACAATTGAAGTACCACCAAAATTGGGCATCGCAATGAAAAATTCGTGCATCGTTTTGGATTGAAGTCCCACCAAAATTGGGCATCGCTATGAAAAAGACAGGTGCACATTGAACAATTGAAGACCAACCAAAATTGGGCATCGTAATGAAAAAGACGAGCGTCGCAATGGACAATTGAAGTCCCACCAAAATTGGGTATCATAATGCATATGAGGTCTGAAAACGAAGTTTAAGGGTGTTAGTTGTCGGCCAAACTGATGCACTACTAGAAATCAAAAGGTTGAGGTGAATTGTGACGACATGCATAACTTTTAATCCCAGATGAACTATGTGACCTACCGCATATCAAATTGAAGCTCTCGACGAGAGAAACAAGACGACAAGGCTACCCCAATGACGTCTTGTTTTAAGGCCAAAAAACGTTGTTAAACAACTGTTTTGGGCTTCAAAAGTTTTTGTGATGCCCAATTTATGCATTGCGATTCCCAAATTTGAACTGGGATTTTTGACAGTGCACTGTGATGCCCAATTTTTGCATTGCGATACCCAAATTTGGGCAGGGTCTTTTTGCATTGCGATTCAATTGTGCATTGCGACGCCCAATTTTGGGCAGGGGCTTTGTCTTTCGCGTGCCTTTTCTTCATTAAGAGTATCTTCGTCATTTCCTTACCAAAATTATGGTTTAGCGGTTTAAAATAAATATATGAAACTTAGATAGTTATAATTCCACCAAAAGGGACCGATCCGTAATTATTCTAATAATTTAACCTCCTAAAAATTGTCAAAAGAGTGGCGATATTCTAACCCTCATTTCCTATTAATGCACCCCCAAAAAATGTTAACTTCCTATCTTACCCTTACTTCTTGTAAACATATCCCCTCCTCTCTCCTCCCTTCCCCCTCTACGTAGCATTCCCCCTCCCCCTTCTTCTTCTTCCGACCCAGCCACCACCCCCCACTGCCTTACCGTTTTGCTTCTCCCTCCTTTCCCTCTCATCCCTTCCTTCTTTCCCCTCTCTTCTCCCTCCCTCCCACCCACCCACCCACCCACTACCCCCACTATGTCACCGTTCTCCATCTCTGCCCAAACATTCCTACCCACCACCCCTTTCTTTTTTCTTCCCTCTCTCTTTTCCAATCAATGCTCGGCCAAAAAAAAAAAAAAAAATAGATTGCTAGTTTTCGGTCCTGGTTTCTCGAACAACACAGTGTTGTTCAGCTAGGGCTAGCCGAATAACCTTGGGTAAATTTTTTTGAATTTACACTGTTGGGTCATTGTTTGTCGAACAACTTAGTGTTGTTCGGCTAGAGATAATTGAACAACCTTGGTTTTTTTTTTAAGATTTAGAATGCTCGGTAATGATTGGCCGAACAACTTAGTGTTGTTCGGCTAGGGCTAGCCAAACATGACTAAGTTGTTCTGCCTAGGCCGAACATTCGAAAAAAAAGTCCAGAGTTGATTTATCAATGGAGTTTGGGAAGGGAAAGGAGAGAGTGTTGTAAAGAAAAAAAAGAAGAACAAGGGAGAATGAAATGGAGGGAGGCGGGAGAAGAAAAAAAGGAGAAATGGGAAGGTTATACACAGAGGGAGGGAGAAGTGAGAGGGAAGAAGGAATAGAGTAGAGGGAAGGGATGGATAGGGAGAACAATGAGGTAGTAGGTGGTGGTGGCAGGGTTGGTAGAAGAAGAAAGGGGAGGGGGATGTTAGGGAGGAAGGGGTATGTTTATAAGAAGTATGAGTAAGATAGTAAGTTAGGGTTTTTAGGGGGTTCACTAATAGGAATGGGGGGTCTGAATACTCTTGTAAAAAATGAGCATGGTTATAATAAGTCGTGCCCAAACAATTCAATACCTTAAAAGAAAACCTAGAATATGCCCTTTTCAAATATAAAAACACATCATTTCTCGTTGTATTAGAAAAATGTCTATAAATAAATAAATGTTTTATATTTTCTTATAAATAATTTATTCAATGTAATCTAGATATTGAAGATTAGACTGATTTAATGATGATCTATTTTTAGTAAGTAGATTTAGACTGAAAACTACCTTATTTAGCAAGATTATATATATATATATATATATATATATATATATAGACACACACTTGAGAGGTTGATCCTCAAAAAATATTTCTGTAGGCTATTTTGTTCAAATCTCACAGCCAAAGAGCACCCCTCTAGAGTATTTGTGTAAACTCTCCCTCCCATCTTGTGTGAGGTAATCTCACTCCGTCTATGTATTTTCAAAATTTTATAGAAATACTCCAAAATTTATAGATATACTCTATCCAATTTCAATACTATTTATATATGTTTTAATTTACTCCATAACCTAATAGATAAAGAGTAACTACATAAAGATAAAGATTTTGTATTCCGCGCCAACAGAGTTATTCAACCTTAATTTTATTTTATGTTCGCTAAATTTACTTATAAAAAAAATTTAGTTGACCATCAAATTTTTTTCCTGGGTCATAAAAAATAACAATTGTTTAAATTTAAATATATTTGCAAGTGTAGTAATCATTGGGTATATAATATCAATATTTGAAGCAAAAATCAAATGTTATTGTTATGTGACTATCATTTTTATAACTTATGTTTATTTAATTCTTACTTTTGTCGATTGATTGTTTTTTAAACTTTAATTTATAGTGCACACATGTTACAAAAAAATTATCCATCCAGAAGTCAAAAAGAGAGAGAAATGATTGAGTATATACCTTTTATTGCAAATTGTCTAAACGAATGAAGAATAACAACTTTTAATAATTATTTAATACTTATTTTTCTTATATATATGTTTGTAGGTGTTATACATTTTCAATACTTTAAATGATGAAAAGTCAAAAAATTGTTTGCATAAAAATCTTATTTATTTTTTATTTTTTAAGGGCCTCTTTTTCTTTCGCTCTGGATTCCCAAAAGTTTAGAACATGCCTCGCCACAGCCTAGAGAGAGAGATGACAAAATGTCGAGCAAGGATCAATATACCATCCTGTTCTAAACCCTGGCCTGACAGAGGCCGCACTGTCCGATCAAGGGGCCATACTCAAGGGAATTACACTTGTCATCACAAAGACATACTATCAAGCCGGACAGGGTCATGCCCTCTCGGGTCAAGAGGTTCCGTCTTATATAAAATGCTTGTAATACCGTCTTACAAAACTTTTTGCGTTAACATAAATGTATGTTAAAATGCTTTATACATGTTTAACTAATTAACTTTTAGATCATAAAAGGCCAATCTTTAACCATATTGGATCGGTGTAACTGAGTTTTATGGAAAAGTGAAAATTAAGATACGACCTTCTTCGAGCGAAGTATCATTAGTTACATATTGGATCAGTGTAACTGAACCAGGGCTAGAATTTAGGGCATTTAGGGAAGAACAAAGTGGTATTCGAGAGAGAGAGAGAATTTTAAAATTGATAACAGGAGGGAAATTTGGCAATATTCTTTTATATTAAAAAAATATACTTGTAGGTTACTTGGCAAATCCATTGTAGTCTAGTTGGTTAGGATACTCGGCCTCACCCGAGAGACCCGGGTTCAAGTCCCGGCAACGGAATTGTTTTTAATTATAGTTAAATTATTTTTAAAAATTCTAAGCAAATAATCTACAATTTCATTTTGAGATGTTTCACCTAAAGAATTCACTTATTAAGACATAAAAATGTCATTTTATTACTAATAGAATATTAAAAGTGTCATTTTTTTAAAAAGTTTGACTTTCAAAAAAAGACTATTTACCTGAAACGGAGAGATTATATGTTTATCTAGTAAAAAAAAAAAATAGTTTATCTCAGTACGCTCATTATTGGTTGTAACACAAAAACATATCTATAATTAATACCATTGTTGTATCAATGCAAAATAAACGCAGAAAAAATGAAGTATTTAAATATACTCTCTCCGTTTTTAAATAATTTTCCTCATTTCTTTTTTTTATCTCTTCCATTAAAACTGTCATCTTTCAGATCTTTCCTTTTAAAAAAACAGTTTTATCACTTTACTCTTACTTTTTTTACATACTTTAATTATGATCATATACACGAGGGCATTAAAGGAAACCACCTATTATACCAATATTTATAATACAGTCTATTTATTTTTCTTAAATGATGTGACAGATTAAAGAAGACAATAATTTAAAAACAGATAAAATATTTATTTTAGTTTTCCAAGATATCCCAAGACTTGTATGTATAAAAATAATTTTCAAATCGGGTAGACCACAAGAAACGAAACCATCTCTACCAAGTTTTGATCCCATGGCTCGACGTCCAAATATAAAATACGAAACTACTTTTTTCGCATTCGACTGACTTTTTTGGAGTTTAATTGATGATTGAAACACATCGTGTGGTTAACCAAAACATAGGGAAGAAAAAAAAGAAGAAGAAATCACAATTGAAAAGGCTATATGAGATCCCATAGAATTAGATTATATATATGTATATGTGTGAATTTAGTTTTGTCAAAAATAAACCAATTCATCTTCATCGAAATATGGGTTTGCAAAACTAATATAACAATTTAATGAGAGAATTGAGAGAAATTATGTCAGAAAGCGGTTTAAGAATCAATTGGATGCACTAAAAAATTAAAGTTTATGGAGGCATTTGACTCATGGAGAATTTCGCAGCATGCCTTACTATCGATATGCCGATCAAGTTTGTATTGTTTCTACAACAATGTCAATTCATAATTTCATCCGTAGAAAAATATTGTTGATGAGGACTTTCAACATAATGACAACCAACTTAATTTTATACTAAGAAATAAGCACGAGGAACCTAGTGTAGCCAATTACCAATCTAGCGGTCCTATTCTATATAACGCAAGTGAAGATCCCAAATGAATGTTGAAAATAACATTTG
>CM028383.1:34193188-34232225 GCA_013146195.2 Codonopsis lanceolata
ATCTTCTCATTATATACTATTCTTACACAATGACTTTTACAAAAATATTAAATTTAACGTCAACCCAAATAAAATAATAATCCCTTCTCCGCCACTCCCATACGGTCGACAGCACCGCTACTCCCTTACGTTTTTGTAGGTTCTTCAATAAGAACCTCTCTCTCTCTCTATTTGTCACTCCAAATTTGCCTATGGCCATTATACTCACTTCCTCAATGCAAGAATCTGCTTTCATTAGACAAGTAGATGAGCATCTCCATTGTTAAAATTCTTACACAACTTCTTATTTGGATCTCACTATCACCTACACATTTTTTCTTCTTATCTACTTAAGAATATTAAATATATCTTCCCATTGTATACTATTCTTAACATATTCTTAATCGAGTCTCACTGCCACCTCATTAACTTTACACTTCATTCTTATTTTATATTTCTCAACAAATAAATTTATTTCACGTTATTTAATATATTTCATATTTAAATATTTCGTATAAATAATTAATTTATAAATTAAGACATAAATTAATTTTAAAATAATAATTACATTATTATTTTTAAATTTTATAATTTATAATTTAATTAATAAATTATCTATAAAACACATATTATACATAACTCGTAAAATAACATAAATAAAAAATTAAATACAACATTAAAATTTAAAAAAATACATAAAATGATAAAATTACATACAAAAAATAAAAAAAAGGGTTGAGGTAGTATATATATTTATAGGAAAGAAGGAAGAAAAAAATTAAATAAAAAAGGCTTTAAAAAAATAATAACCCAAACAAGGCCTTGCACTGCCCCCCCCCCCACCCACCACCAAACAAAATAGAATGGGTAAGATTTATTTTTTCAGAAAATCGGTGATTTGTTGAAGGATTTCAGCCACGGGACCCACTGAATTACTCTCTTTCACGCTCCTTCACACGCGTGTGGTGCACGCGCCTTGTGTGGCTGTGCAGTGCACCACACCGCCTCTTTGCTCCCTCTTTATTCCTAAATCTATTTTTACTTCCTAACTAAGAATTCCTTTTATTATCTCTCCTACGCGGACATCATTAGAAGTTGGTTCCCATTGTTTGGTTTGTATTCTTAATAGGAAAAACAATTTAGGAAGTTAAAATTTCAACGATGGAGATGCTCTAATAATATAACTTTTCAAATTTTAAATAACAGTTAATCGCACCAATGATCCCTTGACTTTGAATCATTTTCATCATTACTCCCGTAATAAATTTTCATAACAATTGGGTCTTAAATTTTTAAAATATTTAGAATCTCAGTCATTTTGATGGATGCCGTTAAAGATATACTATTAAGTTCCACATGTGCCTCTCACGTGCATTTAGTAAGAGCTAAAATGAAATTTTCTCAAAATTAACTAACATCAAATATTTGCAATCGAGCCCTTATAATTTGAAAAAAGTCCACAACGCCTTCTTCCTCAAATTGTAGGCAAACCTCTTCTTCCTCAACTTTACCGATAAAGAGAGACTTTCAAAAACCCGATTCATATATACGTTGTTTTTAGCCCTCTTATAACAACGGTATATTTTATCTATTTGTATTTTATTATCAATAAAGGAAATCGATAACATTCTCGACATATTTGACCACGTAAAATATCTTGTTGATGAAAATATTAGAATTGTAATATCTAAAAAGTAAACCTCTTTTCATACTATCTCCGTCCCTAAATAATCGTCCTAGTAATTAACCCGGCGCATACTTTAAGAAAAAACAATTGACTTGATTATTTATATTGGTTTAATATGTACTTTTCTTTAAAGTCCATGTGTATGTGGCTCATAATTAAAATATGGTGAAAAGGTAAGGGTAAAGTAGTAAAAGTGATGTTCTAAAAAGGTAAGTTTCAAACTGGACAATTATTTTAGGACGAACGAAAAAAGAAAAGAGGACAATAATTTAAAGACGGAGGGAGTATTATTTAATAATCAAATTAACCGTTACTTTCTTAAGTTGTGGACTTATAATTGTTTTGATAGTAATCAGTGTTCTAAAACTCCCTTAATAGATCCCTAGGCGCTAGGCCTCTCTCTTGCGACTTTCTTAGTCGCCACCTAATCGACCAAGTCGATCTACGCCAAACCTTGCCGACCTTAATTTATTTTTGTAGCTTTGATTTTATGGCATCGGTGACGGAGAAGGAAGGCGGCCCCGGAGAAGGAAGGAGTGGTAATGGTGATGCGGGGAGGAGGTAATAGAGGCAGTAATATCTTTTTTTGTTTTTAGCTCTAAACTTGGCTGGTTTATTGCTTTGGGATTGTTGAAAATTGGGATTAATGGTAGGTTTGTATATTTTTGTTCATTTCACAAATATAGACAAGTGTTTGATAAAATAACAGACATAAAAAAAATTAAATTTGTATTCAATATGTTTGATCTTTGATGTAAATTATCAAAAAAATGGTAATTATGCCTTAATTTTAGGCCCCGATTACGCCCCGATTAGTCCCCTAGGCGCTAGGCGCTAGGCGCTAGTGTGCCGCCTAGCGGCCGCCTAACGATTTTTAGAACCTTGATAGTAATATTATTAAAATATTAAGACATGAAGTGTTTGAAATACTATACTCCGTATTAACCCTTCGTCCCTAAATTATCGTCCTTATTTCATTTTTCGTCCGTCTCAAAATAATTGTTCACTTTGAAACTTACATTTTTAGAACATCACTTTTACCACTTTACCCTTACTTTTTCACTCTACTTTAATTATGGGTCACATATACAAGGACATTAAAGGAAACTACACATTAAACCAATATAAATAATCAAGTCAATTATTTTTTCTAAAACACTGCGTCGGGTCAACTATGACAATAATTTAGGGACGGAGGGAGTATTACTTTTAAGTGCTAAGTTAAAATAAACAATTGCTTTGGCCGGTGTCATATGAGTTTGGTTAAATGTTTCTTAGGTCTTATGTCAGTTTGGATATATTGATTTTAAATTCAATAAATATTCAAATTTTATAGAATATAAATAACTTAGAATTTGTTTTTAAAATCATAGCATTTCTATTATTTGGATAATATGTGGAATTCAATTATAATTCTACATTATACTTAAATAAAAATTCAATAATATGTCAAGTATTTAGTTTAGTCTAGTGGTATATAGTTGTTGGTTATTTTGAATGATAAATGTTCAAAATTTGCTAACAACAAAAATATAAAAAATTTACATTTTAAAAAATAAATAAGATATAGTGGTGGTGGTTAAAGGATGCGGTGGTGGCAGTTGCCAGAGGTGTTGGCGGTGGTAAGAGGTGGCATAAGTGGTGGTGGTTGAAAGTTGTTTTGGTGGTAGTAAAAAGATGATGATTTGTTACTATGTAATACTCCCTCCGTCCCTAAATTATCGTTTTCATTTCCTTTTTCGTTCGTCCCAAAATAATTGTCAACTTTGAAACTTACCTTTTTAGAACACCACTTTTACCACTTTACCCTTACTTTTTCACCATACTTTAATTATGAACCACATACAAATGAGCTTTAAAGAAAACTACACATTAAATCAATATAAATAATCAAGTCAATTGTTTTTTTCTTAATCTGTGCGTCGGGGCAACCAGGACAATAATTTAGGGACGGAGGGAGTAATTGATAAAAATTTAGAATGTAAATTATTTGTATTTAGGATGAAATTAGTTTTATAGAATTAAGTGATTTAGAATTCAAACACAATTTTAATTCCAAATTTTATTTATGTTCCCAAATAATGGAATTGACTTTAGAGGCCCCAATTCCAATTCCAATTCCAAACTATGAAATTGGGGTAAAGACTTGTTGACATTCGTTTTCCCAATTTGTTTCTAGTGTGCCCTGTTTCGATTTTTGGTCGAGATATAAGGCATGCTTAATCTATACTAGTAGTCTACTACAAGTCTACCGTACAATCAATCAAGCTAATTGCCCATTAATCTACATCCATGATCAAATAAATAATTGTAACGTCCCGAGTCAGAGAGCTCGGTTTGCTACGTGTAGCCCACACTGAAAGAACGTGCTACCACGGATTCTCAATATGCGTCAATGTGAGTACCAATGTTGCAGTGATTGTTGCAACAATGGCAATCACAATGAGAGCAGTAAAAAATAATATCAAAACAATAGCAGCGGAAGATTTGTAGTCAGACTCAATTTCGAACAGAACTAAGTTAGCAAATATTAACCAAAAACAATCTACAAGTTTGATACTTGTAGATCAAGCCTCAAGGCCACACAAATTTTATTAAAATCAATAATGTTTTGCACCTAATAACTAACAAGAATTCTCACAAGATATAGTATCTTGGAGAACCAAAAATCCCACATAAAACACTAAACCAAACGTGGGAAGAAAGACAAAAAACAACTTCCTGATGACAGAAAAAGGAAGCACACAAAACCAGTTCTTCAATGGCTCAAAGAAGCTGTTTATGTTGCATCATCTAAAGCTTCAAACAGCTTCGGTTCAAATGGATGAACTGCCTCCAAAACTCCAGCAAGATTGCTCACAGTTTATAGGATTTTATCTTCTCTCTTTCAAGCTTCTTGCACACCCACAGCCGTTCCCTTTTTGGAGCTCTATAGAATTCTGATTTTCTCGCTCAGGCTCTCTGCGTATGGCTTTTTATCTTCTCTCTTATCACCACATATAGGTAGCCATCTCACGAATCACATGGCACAAGAGGCATACTCCTAACAGGAAAGAGATTAGCAATTAAACATGCAAGATTATGTTTCCTAACAAAACTATGATACATGGAATAACTAAATTATTTGCAGAGATTTAGTTACCAAACATGTTTAGCCAAAATCTTTTGAAAGATTTTCCTACCAAAAACAAACCAATCTACCAAAAAACAAACCAATCTACCAAAAGCATTCTAAACAAAATCTAATACCTAAATAACCATTGACTAAAATAAAATCCTTCTTTGACCAAGAAAGGTGAAAACAAGATAAAATAGGCTTTGCCTATTTTACCCTTACAATCACCCCCTTTGTTGAACCTTTCTGGTCAAATCAAAAGACAAGTGTTTATACAAAAACAATCAAACCATCTAACCTGCATTGGTTAGAAAAAACACATCTCCCCCTGAATTTGTACAAGGTATAAAGTCAGAAATCATAGGAGGAATCATTATCATCATCAGAAACACTTGATCTCTCTCCCCCTATTTGACCGGAAAAGGAAGAGGGATAAACAATTTATTAGGAATTCTCAAAAATCAAGGATTTTGAAAAACACAAATAAGTGTTCACCAAGACTTGATCACACCCCTAGCAAAAACTGAGCACCTCATATTCAAATTCAAAAGCTCTTAGTTTCCCACAAAAATTAGACAAAATTTCAACATGGAGATTTTTGAAAATTGATTTGCACAATTTGAGTTTAGGACAAAATTTCACAAAGCTGATGTCGATGCCAACAATGCATGTCCTAAAATGTTATGCCTAAAAACATGATGACTAAAAGCTAGGCAAAAGAAATAAAAAATGCAATCACACACAAGTGATAAAGACCAGATCAAAATATGAGTTCCTAATGTTGTTGCATTGGGAGATGCATTCGCCAAAATTGTGATTTTTTTTTTAATTTTGCTATTCTTTTTTTTTATATTCTCAACCAAATTTCTCTCCCAAGATCATAAAATTTTCACAACAAAAATCCATAGGTACTTTATTTCCCTAGGAATATAGCCCTACTTTATTTCAAGCTATAAAAACATGTCACTTGGAACCTTTCACACTATTTACCAAGGGAAGCATTTTTGCATTTGATCAACCCATGAAATCCGAGGATTCATAGTCCCAAAAGAAAGGTGCCACAACCTTGTTCATAGGTAGCTCTTTTCCGTTAGGTAGCTTTCACACTTTTTCAATTAAGGGGAGTCAATTTTCTCAAGATCAACCTATGAGAACCTAAGTTCCATAGTACTTTGATAAATTGCAGCATCCCAAAAATTTCAAAAGGTAGCTCTTTCCTTTGTAGACTTTAAACATACTCAATAACTGGGAGAGAGAGAGAATCATAACAATGAAATCACAACAGATTTTGAATGAAATTCCCAAGCAACCACAAGAGACACATACATGTGAGTCAATTGATCTAAAGTGCCCTCTAAAGACAAAATGCAAGCATGCCTATTTTTTTTTAATAATTAAAAAATATAAAATCATATGGCACACAAAAACACAAGAGATTTCCAAAGATTGAAAAAATCTCTCAAAAACAAGACACTTGGCAAATATATCAGCAAGAAGATTTTCAGTCCCAACATGTACAATGCAAACAATTTCCATATTTAACCAAGTCTCTAAAAAAGTGGTGTCTTATATTAATGTGTTTTGTTAGAGAATGATGAACTGGATTTCTGTGCTAAGCAAAATGCATAGGTGTTATCAAAAAACAAGGTTAACACATCAATGTGTAGTCCATAACCTTTGATCATTTGGAGCATCCATAAAAGATTTAAGGCTTCTCTCAACAATATTTTGATAAGCATGCAAATTTTTTTAGAATCAACCTTACCTCTGCTCCTTGTGTATATGCCATCATGAATATCACCTATCACTTGAGAGATTGGATGGTTTTTCTGAATACGGCTAGGAATGTCATGGCTGCAACCATTCAAATTGGTGATTTTACGAATGTTCGGGACCGTTACGAAGTTAAGGACTGTTTGAATACGCCAAGTTTCGTCAATGTGTGAGATGTTGCAACATTGGGTGACACATTGGGTGACACATTGTGAATCACATTGGTGAACTTTCAAAATATGCGGGTTATGTCGATCATGTGCAGATTTCATCGGTTTCGAATCTTTGGTTGAAGATTTTGGAGGAGATTCATCATGGTATTCATCAATGGTTTCATAGAATCGCTTAGCACCAGGACATATATCAAAGGGTTCACAATATTTGGACTTGCCTTTGTCATTACTACCCTTAGGAACCCACATTTGTTTAAAAATTTTGAGTTGGTGGTTTTGAGAAAAAATTTTACGATGAGACTTCAATGATCGCCAATGTTGCAGATTGCCGTCTTTGCATTGCTGTCGCTTCATCGATTACGCATCCGAGATTTTCCCAAGAAGGCTGTCTTATTTCATCCTCATACATAGCCTTTTTCAAAAAACAAAAGGGTTGTATGTGACCAGGCTTATGGCAGAAGTGACAAACAAAATTTTTCTTTCTTATTCTCGGTTTTTCAAAGAAGGCAGTTTCTTGAAAATTGTGTGTGGGATGTTTTGGTTCAGTAGACATACCTTCACCTTCTTTCACAAACATCTTGGGCCTGAATCCAATACCAGACTTACCAGAATTATCAGAATTCAACATCTCATCCATTTTTTGTTGGCTTGAGTTCCATTTAGCCATGGTTTCATTGGCTAGGATGAGTTTTTCTTTCAAATCTTCAATCTCCACATCTTTCTTACTCAACAGACTCTCCAACCTTGTAAGACACTCCTTTTGTTCTTCATTAGCCTTTTTCAGCAGTTCGTTTGCTTTACCAAGTAATGTAACTTGGTGAGCTCTCTTCTCCCAATCCTTGTGTACGCTCTTGTACCCTTCCAAGCAGTCGACCACAGTGTCTCCATCATCTTCTGCAATTGTGGAATTAAAACAGAAGAGTTCGTTCTTGTTTCTGCTCAATGTATCTCCCATTGTGACTCCTGATGTTGCTGCAATGGGTGACACAATTGATGAAGTATCTGCAATTTTAGAATCAGAATCATAAACAACATTAAGAGTGATAAGATCACCTGGATCTTCTCCATCACTATCACTCAAGGTTGCTGAGAAATTCAAACCCTTCTTTCTCAAAGTATTAGCACATTGATTAGCATAATGCCCAAACCCTTGACAAGCCCTACATTGAATAGAATCAATATTTTTACTTCTAGATGTAGGCTGCTTAACAAAAGGATTGGTAAAAGATTTTTCAGGAGTTTGAAAAGAACTTTCTTTGGGAGGAAATTTGCTAGGCTCAGTTTTGAAAACTGTTTTGGTGATAGAAGATGGAGATCTGTTTTGCCCATTTGCTTTCAAAATATTTTTAAATTTTGTTATTAAAAAATCCATTGACTCTTCACCAAAATCAGATTCCTCAATCTCCTTATGCAATTCAAGAAATTCAGAAGATATGTCAACAACAGAAGGAAGCAATACTATCATCAGAAGGAGTACAAGATGACACACTTTTGCCTTTGTTCTTAATTTGCTCATTGAGGTTTAGCTCAAAATTTTGAAGAATACCAGCTAGTCTTTCAAAACCAATTTTGTCAATATCATGAGCTTCCTCAATAGCACAAATTTTCACATTAAACCTTTCAGGCAAAGTTCGCATCATCTTGTTAACAAGACAATCATTGGTGATAGGATCACCCAAAGCAAGAGCAGAGTTAGATATATCAAGTAACCTAGCATAGTAAGACATGATATCTTCATCTTCATTCATCCTTGTGTTTTCAAATTGAGTGGTAAGCAATCTTAATTTAGAAGCACGAACACTAGAAGGTCCTTCACACAAGGTTTGAAGGGCCTCCCATACATCTTTAGCAGACTCATAGTTGTCTATAACCCTAAAGGTGTTAGCATCAAGAGCTTTGTATATGGCAGACAAGGCTTTGGAATTAAAAGAGGCAATGTTTCTATCATTATTAGACCAATCTGCTTCTCTGGTGATCTTTACATCACCATCATCATCAGTAGTTTTGGGAGGAGTCCAACCATTTAGAACAGCAAGCCACGCTCTCTCATCAATTGATTTGATGAAGATACGCATCTTGACTTTCCAAATAGAATAATTTGCACTAGTCAAAATAGGAGGACGAACGACATTCTCATATTGAGAATCCATCACGCCTACAACCAAAATCAACTCTTAGTGATGTCAAGAGAAGGCTCTGATACCAATTGAAAGAACGTGCTACCACGGATTCTCAATATGCGTCAATGTGAGTACCAATGTTGCAGTGATTGTTGCAACAATGGCAGTCACAATGAGAACAGTAAAAAATAATATCAAAACAATAGCAGCGGAAGATTTGTAGTCAGACTCAATTTCGAACAGAACTAAGTAAGCAAATATTAACCAAAAACAATCTACAAGTTTGATACTTATAGATCAAGCCTCAAGGCCACACAAATTTTATTAAAATCAATAATGTTTTGCACCTAATAACTAACAAGAATTCTCACAAGATATAGTATCTTGGAGAACAAAAAATCCCACATAAAATACTAAACCAAACGTGGGAAGAAAGACAAAAAACAACTTCCTGATGACAGAAAAAGGAAGCACACAAAACCAATTCTTCAATGGCTCAAAGAAGTTGTTTATGTTGCATCATCTAAAGCTTCAAACAGCTTCGGTTCAAATGGATGAACTGCCTCCAAAACTCCAGCAAGATTGCTCACATTTTATAGGATTTTATCTTCTCTCTTTCAAGCTTCCTGCACACCCACAGCCGTTCCCTTTTTGGAGCTCTATAGAATTCTGATTTTCTCGCTCAGGCTCTCTGCGTATGGCTTTTTATCTTCTCTCTTATCAGCTCACATATATAGGTAGCCATCTCCTGTAATCACATGGCACAAGAGGCATACTCCTAACAGGAAAGAGATTAGCAATTAAACATGCAAGATTATGTTTCCTAACAAAACTATGATACATGGAATAACTAAATTATTTGCAGAGATTTAGTTACCAAACATGTTTAGCCAAAATCTTTTGAAAGATTTTCCTACCAAAAACAAACCAATCTACCAAAAAACAAACCAATCTACCAAAAAAATTCTAAACAAAATCTAATACCTAAATAACCATTGACTAAAATAAAATCCTTCTTTGACCAAGAAAGGTGAAAACAAGATAAAATAGGCTTTGCCTATTTTACCCTTACACACACACTGGCCCACTGAACACGCAACACCTTAGGTCATCAAGCCCACCACAAGTCAACCCAAAAGTCCATGGATGATGTTAGTGCCCAGAGATAGTGTATAACCACTTTATAAATTGAACACAATTCTCATACCTACCCGATATAGGATGGGGTATTACAATAATAAAATTGCCATAGATTATGTTATTTCATACTAAATGGAGCAAAATCAAATAGTCAATGTGCATACAAGTATATATTGGATATCTCCCATAATAGGATCTATGGGAGTATCTGAATTCTGAGATAACGGAAGCTTTCTACTTACAAGTATTTAACGTTAGCTATAATAGATTGTGTGGGGAGATACCCACGGGATGGAAGTTGGGGTATCGAAAACAGAATTTTGATAACTCCTATATTCATAACCGTTGTCTTTGTGGGCCACCACTTGGTAAATGTAAACCATGATTTACTATGGTCTATGGTAGCGAGTGTTAAAAGCAATAGACACTAATACTATTTTGTTTCCTATATGAAACTGTGCGGCTTACTTATTATTTTGGGCAAACAATCCAAATGGTCCCCGTACTTTTTTGGGTTTCTCAGTTTTGGTCCCGATTGCTCAGAATTGGTCCTTAAGGTGAATTTGTTTGCGAACTTGGTCCTTCCGTCCCATCAGTTAAGTTTGTCCATGTGCGTGTCACGTGACTTTGGTCAGGGGTAAAATTGTCTTTCCATTTTTTTATTTTGAAAAGACAAAAATACACATATATTTTTATTTTTTAAAACTAAATTTGATGGTATTATTGTAATCGACCCTTTTCTTCTCCATTTTCAATCCCATTCCTTTTCACCATGGAAGCCCGCATTTCTACATCTCTCTGCTTCTTCCCCTCGCCGAAATTCGAACAAAATCCACCCTACCAAGATCAAAATTTAGACAAACTCAAACATCAACTCCATCCGATGATGGTGATTTTCAGTTGGGGAGAAATGTAGGCAGCCCAACAAATATAATTCACCGACTTCAGCTTCTTCGGCTCTGATGCCATCTCGTCGAACTCGTTTGAGCTTGAAGGTTGCGGTGGTGATGGAAAAAATGCCCACCTATGTCGATAAGATGAAACGGTGGACGTGATTTCCCACAATTTCTCGGCAACCACCATACCCACACCACAATAAATAATAATTCAAAGCAACCTCCACAAACTCATCGATAATTCAAAAGGATAAAAATTTATTGCTAAGAAAAGTGAGAGAAGAGTAACTTGCAAAAAAGCGTGTAGACTCTTTATGGGAAAATTTTCTAAGGAAAAAAATTTGACTCTTGCGCAGGGAAGACAAGAGAATTTTGAGAGAGAGAGAGAGAGGGAGTCTCGCAGCTAATCAAATCATTGATTCTTGTATAGGGAAGACAAAATGCCTTGTTCCATGTCTGCCGCCATCATCGAAGCTTATTTTGGTTTCAAGAAGAAATCCCTCGCTAGCTATGTCATTTTCTTGCTCCCACCAGGCCTTCGCCTCCATCTCTCTCTCTACCTCTTTCAAAGACACCCACCAATAAGATATTAAACGAGCTGTAACTTGAAAAGAATGAGCTATTAAAAGCTTGAGAAAAAAATAATTACATTCTAAACCCAAGCAAGAACTGATTGTACACAAAAGGTCCTTGTATTTTTAGATTGAAATACCAATTTTATCCTTGCCAAAAATCACGTAAGATGTACATGGTTGGATTTAATGGTAGAAAATTAACAGAATTGGACAGAGGGACCAATCCCACGAAAAAATTCAGTACATAGAGGAAAATTTTCGAAAAATTTAGTTCAAGGGACAAAACCGAGAAATCCAAAAAGTACAGGGACCATTTGAGTTGTTTTCCCTATTATTTATTTAGACAAAAACTTGGGTAAGACAGTCTTACGAATATTTTTTGTAAGATGTATCTTTTTTACCCAAGACACCGTATGTTGATGAGTTAAGTAGTGAGAGCGTGGGACTTCGTCTTACGAATTAAGATCCGTAACACGGTCTTATAGAAGACCTACTCCATTAATTTTGATCCTATCTCTTTTTTATTACTTTTGGTTTCCAAGTTAGTTCTCCTTTCCTGCATTACCATCACACTCTCTGTCATTTTTTAAATGTCCAAAATACCCACTTTTAACAAGCAGGTTATGCCATTAAACAAATAAAATACCTTCAAACATTTGAGCTGCTATAACTATCAGCTCTGGATTCTCTCTTCTCATTTCTTCAATAAACTAAGTTGGGTGAGGTTGCGTGAGGAAGAGACAAGCACGGCCATTCCGTGTTAAGAATTCACTATTTCATTAATATATTTATAATGTTTCGCTTAAAGGGTTAATTTTCAAAAATTAAGGAATGAAAGTTTATTTTATTACTAATGAGCTACTAAAAATATTATTTTCTTAAAAAGTTTGACTTTCAAATATGGACTTTTTGCCTAAAACGGAGGGAGTATGAAAAATTGCATACCTTTGGTACTAATAATATAACTTGGGATAAGTGTACCATTAGTTCCTGAACTTTGGCCAAACACACCATTAGTCCCCAACCTTTCAAAAGTTTCACCACTGACCAAAGTAAGGCTTTTTGGCTCATCGGTGGTCCCTAGCCCCTCACGCAGTTTATTATCACCGTTAATGAACAATTGTGCAGCTCACGTGAGGGCATTTCTATCTTTTCCACGGGTAGTTGCCTGGCGCAAAGTGTTCCCACCATCTATCTCCCGTCTTCTTTCTCAGTTATATATAAAATCCATCAAAACTCCAAACCCAGGAAAGAACGAAAATGGGAGACCTGGGAGACCTATATTGCGCATGTGGAGCAAGGGTAGTCATCAAAAGCTGCTTGGGCGATGCAAACCACGGAAGGCGTTTTTGTTCGTGTTCACGTGAGGTAATATGTTTTTAATTTGCAATTATTTTCGCCAATTTAGGTATGGAATCAGTTTACCAATTATGTTGTGTATGGAAGTAGTTTACCTATTATATTTGCTCTAAATTTACGTCTTTTGTGTAGGAGATCAGAGTTTCTTGACTCTATTGTTTGCTGTGGATAATGTTTCTTCTATTATTTGCTGCAGAGAAAGGGTTGTAAATATTTTAGGTGGCTTGACCCACCTATGTGTAAAAGAGGAAGGGTAATCATCCCAGGTCTCCTTAAAAGAGTAAAAGAGTGAATCACTATGAAGCTCTTGTTGCAAGACAAAATGCAAAACAGAGGTGGATGTGGGTGGTGTTGATTGTGTCTTGGTTCATCATTGCAATCTTGATGACTAGTGGTTAGGAAGTGGGGAGTGTGTATTTATGGCAATGTTGTAATGTTAGTAGAACAGGGAAGATGGGGTGTGTTGTATGAGTTTCTTTTTTTTGGCACTGTTGTTATATCAATAGAACAGGGGGTTGTGTTGTATTATTTGCAAATATGGTTTGTTTGCCAATGATAATAAAATACAAATGGTATGCTTGTAGATTGAGTTTTGTGTCTTGGTTCATCATTGTAATCTTGATGACTAGTTAGGAAGTGGGGAGTGTTTTTTTTTTTTTTTTTTTTTGGCAATGTTTTGTATATCAATAGAACAGAGAACAGGGGGTGTGTTGTATGAGTTTTTTTTTTGGCAATGTTATATCAATAGAACATGGGGGTTGTGTTGTATTATTTGCCAATATGGTTTGTTTGCCAATATGCTTGTAGATTGTGTTTTGTGTCTTGGTCCATTTGTTGCCTTGGTTCATCAATGCAATGTTGTAAATTGTGTAAATTATGTTTTGTGTCTTGGTTCATCAATGCTGATAGTTAGGTTGCCATTAATGGTGTGTAAACATCATCCTTTACCTAATATGTATAAGAGTATACACTGTTCAAGGCAACAAACCAAACTGAACTGAATTGAACACCAAGCATGGAGCTGAATTTACAAAGCCACAAAAATACATAAGTACCTATATAAGTACCTCCAAAATATACAATCTTGACACCTAATACCGAGTACCAATTACGTTTTCTAGGCTTAAAAGCCTCAAAATATACAAGTACTAACACCGGTGTTTTTAGGCTCAAAAGCCACAAAAATATGGTTGTACCTATTCGTTTTTTAGGCTCAAAAGCCTAAAAAATAGTACTAACGCACCATTGTTAATGAAACATTACAACTTAAATGTCTAAATATGTTGATGTTCCAATTGCCTTGCCTTTCTTTCTTTTTCTTGCTTCCCTTTCCTTGGGCCCATTCCAACAAACCTTCGGTTGTTACAATAGTTGATCCATTTAACATGAAACTTGGAGGTTGGGTTTGTGATCCGATAGATGGTTGTACCAGTGATTGCAGACTTGTAATCCCAACATTTGGGCTTGGTTGAGAATTCTTTCCTCTGCACATACCCCTTCCTTTTGCCTTGGCTTGAGTTGGAAGTCCCTAAAAATTCATACATCAAAACATGTCAAACTTGTTTCCTAGGTTGAGAATGTTTGAAAAATGTAAAAGTAGAACAAAACTTACTTCTATTGTAGAATTAGAATTGTCCTGCCTTGCCCACCTTGCCGGTCTTGTCCTTACCAATTCCTCTGCCACTTCCTTTGCCTTTTCTTGCTACTGCCTACAAATACACTTAATCTAAGCAATTCATAGTAAACATTGTTTGTAAATCATGAAATTGTTAGGCGAAAATAAAAAATAACTGATCGAGAACTCCTTTCAACTGGATTGCCAATGTCACATGCTACTTGAGCATTAATTTCCACCTGAAAAAAAAACACCAATGTTAATCAAACCACACAGTAAAAATTAAATGAAATTGTAAAAATATACAACTTACTTGTTCAATTGATGCATGACCGGGATTCTTTTATGTTTCTTCCTAGTTTGTTGATTCATGCAACCATGAAAGCCTTGACCTCTGCAACTCCTCAAGTTGTGACCATAATTTCCACATCTTTGGCAACTCATCATCTACCCCTTCTTCCTTTGTTACCTATTGGTATTTCATTTGGGTCTCTTACTCTCAATTTTCTAGATGCCGGGTTGTGCACATCTTGCGAGGCAACAATTGGAATATATTCTTGGTGTTCCCACATATCTTTCCCATTTATAGGATTGATGGTGTGTGAATAGATTTTATCTTGCATTTTCAAAGTGTAGTAGTCATGAACCCAATCTTCGGCACACCATTACCTCCATTTGAACCTTCTAAGTAGATTGCGAAACAATCATGCTTGCAAGGAATTCTGTTAAGTCCCATCTCCCCAACTACAAGTTCTAGCGATAAGTGAAACCATGCATTGTTCTCCCCAAGGCCCTCTAACTTTGGTACCACCGACCTCCATTCCATGAAGCGTCAAATAACCTTGCTTACGTCTTTATCTTCTCAAAATTTTCTTGTACCCTACTACATAGTGGACCAACTTTGTTTTTTTATTTCGACCTTCTTCTTGACAATCCTTTTCATTAACAAGTTTCTAATTGTTTCTAGCATGCTAATAATAGCCCTAGACCTAGCGAAATAATAAATCCATTGAAGCTTTCACACAGTTGTTCATTGAAATTTCACACTTGTGCGGTGGTCCAACAAGCTTTACACCAATGTCTAGGATCCTTTCCAAGGCCCAGATATGCCTTGACATCTGTCTTTTCAAATTCTTTCCTAACACTCTCCAAATGCCTTTGATTACTTTCTCTAGCACATCTGAATAACAGGTCCTTCAATGAGGTTGGGTGTTCAAGCCTCTTCAGAGGCATCGTTGTTGTTAAAGCCTTATCCAAAGGCCCCATTTAGCTACTCACTTATCTTAACGGAGAGGTTGAGTATTCAAGCCCTACCAGAGGCACCCTGGGACTTAACTCTCTCAAGATGCTTTGCTCACTTCTCTTAACGGAGAGG
The DNA here is from genome assembly GCA_013146195.2 of Codonopsis lanceolata. Classification (NCBI taxonomy): domain Eukaryota; kingdom Viridiplantae; phylum Streptophyta; class Magnoliopsida; order Asterales; family Campanulaceae; genus Codonopsis; species Codonopsis lanceolata. The sequence continues at coordinate 34,208,996 of CM028383.1, forward strand.
TTGGGTGTTCGAATCTCACTAGAGACACCCTGGACTTTACAACTCTCAGTAGAGAGGTCGGGTGTTCAAGCCTCTTCAGAGGCATCGTTGTTGTTAAAGCCTTATCCAAAGGCCCCATTTAGCTACTCACTTATCTTAACGGAGAGGTTGAGTATTCAATCCCTACGAGCACCACGACTTAACTACTCTCAGTCAGATTCGGGTGTTCAAAGCCTCACCAGAGGCACCATTTGTTCGAGCCACACCAAAGGCATCATATATATAATTGTAGCCTTTCAAGGCATTAAAAATAATAATAATAAAAAAAGGGTTGGGGTACGGTCTATGTCCCCTCCAACCTTTTGTAAAAAAAAAAAAGGTCCTTCAATGCCTTTCCCCTATGAGATTTTCTAAAGTTACTGAATATGTGTTGAAGACACCACCTATGTTCTACCCCAGGTAATATCTCTTCAATAGTTGGAACTAGACCCTATAAAATGCAATTAAGATCAAATATATATATATATATATATATATTAACAAATAAATTCATTAACAAATAAATATTAACAATGTATATTTACCTTCTGTTCATCAGAAATGAAAACCCAATGCTGCTGGTTGGTGATTTGAAATTCATCAACTATCAGTTCAAGAAACCATTTCCAAGAATCTTTATTCTCTGTCTCAACCACAGCATAAGCCACCGGATACATCCCATTGTCAGCATCAATGCCAACTGCTGAAAGTAATTATCCTGGAAATGGACCTTTGAGAAAGGCTCCATCAAATCCTAACACTTTCCTACACCCACTCATGAAACCTTCCTTTAAAGCCCCAAGAAAACAATAGAATCTCTTGAACTGCCTGACAGTGTCTTCTTCATTATAATCCTCAAATTCAATTTTTATTGTTGACCCAGGATTTGTTCTTAAAACCTCACATACATAGTCCCTAAGAAGCCCATATTGTTCTGCATGATTTCCATATATCAAATCCTCTGCAATCTTCTTAGCTCTGTATGCTTGACTCTTAGATATATCAAGTGACTTGTCTGTCCTCACATGTAATCTCAAAGACTCTGTAGGCCACTGAGGAGTTGATCTAATAGCCTCCATATATTCATTTGCAAGCCAAGAAGCTGTTGCATATCTAATTTGACGAGTCAGATTGCACATGTGTTCATCCTTATAGGTTCTGATTTCCCAATCATCGTTGATTTCACTATAACTCACATGTATTGCCCATGGGCATGCACTATTCCCTCTATATATTGCCCTGGTTCTACGCTTGTCATTCTTTTTTAATATCACATCCCTCCTATTTGCAATTGCATATGAGTAAATGGCAGTCCTAACATCCTTAGCTGATGTATATGTCATCCCTACTTCAAACTTTGGGTCCTTCAAATCAGTGTCCATATTAAACTATGGACGTTTGGATTTTGCATTTTCCCATCTAGTGAACTCTCCTTCCTCATCTGTTGTGCCTAAACTCCTCAAATCATACGTATGCGCATATTACGAGGCGACATCATCACTCTCATCATCATAGCCTACTTTACCTTTACCCTTGTCCACTCTCTGTTGAAATCCACTTCCAATTAAATCATTCACTTCATCATTATCTGAGATGTCATTCCCACTCTCTAAATCATCTTCAACCTCAGCCTCAAGGCTACAGTTAGATTCAAACAGTGACTCATCATCACTTAGTGATTCAGCCCCACCTACTGGATCATTTGCAACCTCATGCTCAAGTTCATTAGTGATATCAACATCATCACTAACAATATATGAAGACAATGTCCCCTTTTTCATTGTATTCCCCACCCTCTGCTTAGTAACATTTATATTTGGTTCCTCACTAACCTCTTCCAAAGCCACATAACCAGAAAAGTCAATCTCAACAAATAACTGAATTTCTTTTTCAACCTTCACCCAACCATCTATAGTTTTTAAAGACTCATCATCTGCAAATAGTTTTAACCCACTCTCCAAGCTAAACCCTGGCTCTAAAAAGTAATAAAACCTAGTCTCACCCACAATTCCTAATTTCTCTAAAATCTTATGAATCACACTCATCCTTAAGTCTTCATTCATCATATAGTCAACATAATCAATTTTCCCTCCAGTGTATACCACAGGATTACATGAAAAGTGACCCACATGATGGACTTTCAGGGTAAAAAACAGATCCTGTTTGACTGCATAAAGACAAAAGACATACACATATATAACTATATACATATATACATATGTACATAAAAACATACATACATGCATACATAAAGACATATATAAAGACATAAATAAAGACATACATACAAACATAAAGCAACATGGTCCACAAAGCACAAAACTTAACAAATGTAAACAAACAGAAAAGGACCACAACACAACTCTTATAAACAACTACCCAACTATTGACAGAGCTAAGAAAGTGTTATAAACAGAGCTAAGAAAGCGTTATAAAGACATAAATCATGAAACCTTCCTACACTTTCCTACATAAAGACATATATAAAGACATAAATAAAGACATACATACAAACATAAAGCAACATGGTCCACAAAGCAAAAAACTTAACAAATGTAAACAAACAGAAAAGGACCACAACTACCCAACTATTGACAGAGGGATTATGGGCCAGGGGACAACATCAAATATTTCAAAAAAGGGGATAAATGAAAAACGAAGGGAGTGGGGGACAAATTCCCATAAATACACAAAATAATATTTCATATCAAATATCGAAATCATTGTTGGCAGAAGGATTGTAGTTTTCAAACTATTTCAAAAAGGGATAAAGAGATACTTACAATATGAGCTATCGCAATCCATAGGCCAGTGTGATTGCCGAATATCCCATACAGTAGCCATCTTACAGCGAAACTTGATTCCAATCCTTCAGTTGTTCCTCAATTCACCTTCTAAACCCTAATTTGCTCAATTTCTCACACAATCGCACCGTGAAACCTAAGCCCTAAACTGAAAATGTTCTCAATATCGATTGTCCGTTAATGGGCTAAGTGTACCTTTAGTCCCTGATGTTTGAAGCCTACAGAAAAGACAGAAATGCCCTCACGTGAGCTGCACACTTGTTCATTAACGGTGATAATAAACGGCGTGAGGGGCTAGGGACCACCGATGAGCCAAAAAGCCCTACTTTGGTCAGTGGTGAAACTTTTGAAAGGTTGGGGACTAATGGTGTGCTTGGTCAAAGTTCAGGGACTAATAGTACACTTATCCCATATAACTTTTCAAATTTTAAATAACAGTTAATCGCACCAACGATCCCTTAACTTTGGATCATTTTCATCATTACTCCCGTAATAAATTTTTGTAACAATTGGGTCTTAATTTTTTAAAATTTTTACAATCTCAGTCATTTTGATGGATACCGTTAAAGATATACCATTAAGTTGCACATATGCCTCTCACGTGCATTTAGTAAGAGCTAAAATGAAATTTTCTCAAAACTAACTAATATCAAATATTTGCAATCGAGCCCTTATAATTTGGAAAAAGTCCACAAGGCCTTTTTCCCCAAATTGTAGGCAAACCTCTTCTTCCTCAACTTTACCGATAAAGAGAGACTTTCAAAAACCCGATTCATATATATGTTGTTTTTAGCCCTCTTATAACAACCGCAAGTTTTATCTATCTGAATTTTTTTATCAATAAACGAAATCGATTACATTCTTGACATATTCGACAACTTAAAATATTTTGTTGATGAAAATATTAGAATTGTAATATCTCAAGAAGTTTACCTCTTTTAATATTATTTAATAATGAAATTAACTGTTACTTTCTTAAGTTGTGGACTTATAATTGTTTTGATAGTAATATTATTAAAATATTTAGACATGAAGTGTTTGAAATATTTCCAAAAGGGTTCAGATTGTTTCCAGATGTGTTTGTTGCTCTAATCGGCCTGACAGGGAGTCCTTGACTCATCTTTTTCTCTTCTCAGATACTACTGCTACAATCTGGAATAGATTCTCCCTTATGTTTAATAGAGTTTGTTCGTATTCTTGCATCTCTCATCTTCTTGAAACTTGGGTTAAAGGGTCAGTTCGCTGTCAAGTTGGAGCGTGTAATCTTGGTGTTTTTATGTTCACTTGTTGGGAGTTATGGAAGGCTCGATGCGCAGCAACTTTTGATGGGGTTCCTATGGTTTCTAATCAGATTTTTAATCGGGTAGTCTGGCGCCTTAGGGAGATGTTTCATCTTTTTACCCCAAAATCGAGTAGTGGTTTAAGAGCTCAGTTTGCCATGCAATCCATTCACATTGATATTTGGACTCCTCCTTTATGTAAGGGCCGGTGGCTTCGTTGGATTCCTTCTGACATTGGTCGTTTTAAACTTAATACTAATGGTTCTTCTAAAAATGATATATGTACTGGTGGTGGCATTATTCGTGATTCAAATAGGGTTTTTTTGTATGCTTTTTCTAAGCATTTTGGCACTGGTTCTAATGTTAAGGCTGAGATTCTGGCTTTGCACACCGGCTTGGTTTTTTGTCACCAGTTTGGGTTGACAACAGTTGACGTTGAATCTGATTCTAAGGTTGCAGTTGACGTTATTATGCATGGACTTATGGACCCGTGGGAGCATGTTTATGATCTTCGGGCGTGTCGCTCTTTGCTTATTGGTAACCTGTCTCATGTTTTCCGCGAGCAAAATACAGTTGCTGATCGCCTAGCTACTGAGGCTCATGTTCATCAGTCTGACAAGTCTTATTACACGGTTGTCACTCTTCCGAAGGAGGTGAAGCATGCGCTGCACATGGATCTTTATGGCTTTTATAATTTTCGTCGCGACAATGTTTAGTAGGTTGTTCTTTTATGCTTTGTATTTCCTTTTCGAGGTCAGGCTCCTTCGTCCTCCTAGTTATAAGGGCAAGGCTGGTTGTCCCCCTCAAGTTTGTATATTTTATTTTATTTTAATAAAATCTCGCAGAGTGCCGTCCCTGCTTCCTTAAAAAAAACAATTAGAATTTTAAGTGCTAAGATTATATTATACTATTACTTTTAAGTGCTAAGATTAAAATAAACAATTGCTTTGGCCGGGGTCATATGAGTTTGGTTAAATGTTTCTTAGGTCTTATGTCTGTTTGGATATATTGATTTTAAATTCAATAAATATTCAAATTTTATAGAATTTAAATAACTTAGAATTTATTTTTAAAATCATAGTATTTCTATTATTTGGATAATATGTAGAATTCAATTATAATTCTACATTATACTTAAATAAAAGTTCAATAATATGTCAAGTATTTAGTTTAGTCTAGTGGTATATAGTTGTTGGTTATTTTGAATGATAAATGTTCAAACATTGCTAACAACAAAAATATAAAAAAAATGACATTTTAAAAAATAAATAGGATATAGTGGTGGTGGTTAAAGGAGGCGGTGGTGGCAGTTGCTGGAGGTGTTGGCGGCGGTGATCGGACGCGGTGGCGGGGTGGCCAGAGGTGTTGGCGGCGGCAAGAGGTGGCATAAGTGGTGGTGGTTGAAAGTTGTTTTGATGGTAGTATAAAGATGATGATTTGTTACTATGTAATAATTGATAAAAATTTAGAATATAAATTATTTGTATTTAGGATGAAATTAGTTTTATAGAATTAAGTGATTTATAATTCAAACACAATTCTAATTCCAAATTTTATTTATGTTCCCAAATAATGGAATTGATTTGAGAGGCCCCAACTCCAATTCTAATTCCAATTCCAAGCTATGAAATTGGGGTAAAGACTTTTTGACATTCGTTTTCCCAATTTGTTTCCCAATTTGTTTCGTGTAAAGACCGAGCCGAGATTTGTTCCGCTCGTAGCCCACACACCGATGGCACGCAGCACCTTGGGTCATCAGGCCCACCACAAGCCGACCCAAAAGTCCATGGATGATGTTGGTGCCCAGTAGTAGCGCATGTCTATCTTATAAATCAAACACAAGTCCCACATCTACCCGATGTGGGATTGGGGTATTACAATCTCCCCCACTCAAATCCTTGACGTCCTCGTCAAGGCCAAATCGTACCCCGGGCGATGCATGAATCAAGAGGTGGCTCGTACGGGGATCAAGAGGTGGCTCCCACCTTCTGCGGTGTAGCACTTTGGCCCGCACAGCATTTTGTTCCCACATTACCGGCCAGGACCCGCTCTGATACCATTTGTAACGACCGAGCCGAGCCCGGTCCGCTACGCGTAGCCCACCACCGAGCAGGTGTCTTGGGTCATCAGGCCCACCACAAGCCGACCCAAAAGTCCATGGATGATGTTGGTACCCAGTAGTAGCGCATGTCTATCTTATAAATCAAACACAAGTCCCACATCTACCCGATGTGGGATTGGGGTATTACAGGTCGAGATATAAGGCATGCTTAAAGTTGACGTGTCCGATTTGGTGATACTCCCTCTGTTCCTAAATTATCATCTCTTTTTTTTCATCTGTCTCAAAAGAATTGTTCAGTTTAAAACTTACCTTTTTGAACATCTTTTTTACCACGTTATTCTTATTTTTTCACTCTATTTAATTATGAGTCACATACACATGTGCTTTAAAGAAAACTAGATATTAAATCAATATAAATAATTAAATCAATTATTTTTTCTTAATCTATACGTCAAATCAACTAAGACCATAAATATCCTAGGCTAATGTATTTAGTGGTGACTCAGTATCAAAGGAAAACTCTTCCCCCGAGAGCCCTCACCAAGGTTCTAAAAATCGTTAGGCGGTCGCTAGGCGGCACACTAGCGCCTAGCGCCTAGGGGACTAGTCGGGGCGTAATCGGGGCCTAGAATTAAGGCATAATTACCATTTTTTTAATAATTACATCAAAGATCAAACACATTGACTACAAATTTAATTTTTTTTATGTTTGTCATTTTATCAAACACTTGTCTATATTTGTAAAATAAACAAAAATATACAAACATACATTTAATCTCAATTATCAACAACCCCAAAGCAATAAACCAGCCAAGTTTAGAACTAAAAACAAAAAAATATTACTCCACCTAGCTACTGCTCCTACAACCCAAAGTCTAATATATCCTCCCTAATCCCTTCTCATTCTAAATTATGAATCTCGAGACAACTCTTTTCTTCTTCATCTTTTTTTTCTTCTTCTTTCTTCTATCTATCTGGCAAACCGGCAACGTAGGTACCGACTTGGTCGATTAGGCGGCGACTAAGAAAGTCACGGCGGTAGAGAGGGGCCTAGCGCCTAGGCGGGGCCTAGGCGGAGCTAGGCGATGAGTTTTAGAACACTGGCCCCCACACCTCAGCCCCATGAGAATGTGAGAGGGAAAATCACGGTGACTCAACGATTAAGTAGCTAGGAGGACCCGTACCTAGTACCTACAAGGAGTCACCCCCACAAGAGGATGAAACCCCTACACTGCGATCGCTAGGACTCGATCCTTGATCATGTATCCAAATCTATTAGCTCTCAACCAACTGAGCCGTATCACACAAATCCACACCTATTCCCACCTCATGCTTCACTAAGATTAGTCACAATGTACGCAAGTTATAGCTTTAGGAACTCGTTCAGGTTATATTATTGCACTAAATAATATAACTCCCTTCTGCCAAGCTGTACGTCTTTCTCTTAGTTTACATCTTGATTCTTACCCGTTTTGCTTAACTTCGTATAATCGACGTGTTGTTATTATTAACTGATTTTATCAAAGGATTTTGTTATTTAATCCGTGAAATTTCTCTATTTGGTAAGGGGATATTTATGTATGTTAAAATGTTTATTATTGTTATTAACGATATATGGTATTATTATTGTAACGACCTGAGCTTGAGAGCCTGGTTCTCTACGTGTAGCCCATACACTGGCCCACTGAGCACGCAGCACCTTATGTCATCAGGCCCACCACAAGCCAACAAAAAAGTCCATGGATGATATCGGTGCCCAGAGGTAGTGTGTACCCACCTTATAAATCGAACACAATTCTAACACCTACCCGATGTGGGATGGGGTATTACAATTATCGATTATTTTCAATGTTTAACTAGTAATCTTATCCGTGTCGATGACACGACGTCAGTTTGTAAATTTATAAATAAATGAAACAGATAATGTGGAAATGAATTAATATTTACTTATAATTTGTCTAAGTTAATTATGATAATAGTTAAAAAGAAAAAAAACAAATATTTCAAATTACAAAACTTGCGATTTTTTTTAATTTTTTTTGTATATGAAATTGCAGGCCGAAAAAATATTAAATTGATTAAGTTAATTACGATAACAATTAAAAAGAAAAAAATAAAATAGAAATATTCAAAACTTAGACATAAATTAAATTGAAATTCAGTTTAAAAAAATAAATTGATTAAGTTAATTACGATAACAGTTAAAAAGAAAAAAAAAAGCAAATATTTCAAATTACAAAACTTACTAATTTTTTTTTTCATAAAATTGATTAATTAATTAAAATATCGAAAAGAAAAGGGACATGAGTTTGGTGGAGGAAGGATTAGCGGCCACCAACCGTGAATGTGGGGAGAGTTGGAGAGAGAGAGAGGGTAGTTGTTCAACCGTCGTTCACGCATGTGAACTCGAGGGGTGATAATGACTGTAGGATCTCAATAAAGGAATCAATCTCAGTCTCTAAATAGCTTTAGTCAATTACACATGTACGAGTATGAGTTATATTGTATTATAGATTGGTAGTTGGTTATTTGATGCTGAGTCATGCTTTAAAGTATGTTCACCAATTATAATTGTGACTGAGTTGTAATAAACAAGCTTCTGTGGAATATGTTAATTATTGATGCTATGTGGTTGACGAGTTTACTTTATTTCTCGTCATATTTGTTATTATTTTAACAGTCAATACTTTGAATAATCTTTGTGTGTGAAAATACTTCGTGGTGTTTGTTATATAACAATAATTTTAGGGGAGTATAGGGCGATCCCGAGCGTGATATGGGATGAAGGACAGTGTAAGTCAAGTGTGAAGCTCTATATAATATTCTAAAAGTCGTTAGGCACAAGACTACATAGGCGGGGCCAAGAATTAAGAAATAATTATAATAATGTTTTTATTTTTCTAGTATAATCTAAATAAAAAGCATTAAACTTTCACATATACAAATGGTAAATATTATCTAATAATCTAGAAATATTAAAATAATTATCATATTACAATTTACAATATTAAAATTTTAAAATTAAAATTTTAATTTATTACTTAACTTGTAAATTTGAAAATAATTTTGAATTGGAGTATTATTGATTCACTGAAGACAGTATACCTCTCTCATGTATTGATCCCCTCATCCCTATTCCCACGCCATCCCCTGTTACGAATTTCAATACTCCCCGCTATATTGTGCATCTCTTAGGCCTCGTTTGGTGCAGCGTTTTGAAAACACAATTTTTTTAAAACGCAACGTTTTTAAAACACAGCATTTTCAAAACACAGTTTTATTTTCGTAAACGCGTTTGGAAAACTATTTCAAAACGCTATTTTTCATAAACAGAGTAGTTGCAAACGTAGGATATTTTTAAAACGCTACAAATTTGAGCGTTTTAAAACGCTCCACATTTTTAAAACGCTGGATTTTAAAACGCTGCATTGAAACACTTTTAAAGAGAAAACACAGAGTTTTTTACTTGCATTTTGACCAAAACGCTCCACCAAACAAACACTTATTTTAAGAGCATCTTTAGTGATATCTCCGATAGCACCCTCCAGCTACCTCGTTTTTCGTTTTTTTATACATTTTTAATATTCTAAAAAAAATTCACTCAAATAATCATCTTCTATACAATCTTTTAAAAAATATCAAATCTTTTTTATCTCTACTAACAAACCTAACTACCAACATATTTTTTATTTTTTTATTTATATTATTCCACCACACATGGAATGAAATATTTATATTATGGATTTATATTCTATGACAAAATGTTGTGTAGTTTAGCAATTTCAATTATTTTTATCTAAATATGTATGTCAATTTACAGGCAATTTATGTATAAACAAATTTCATTAATTACTTTTTGTCCTCTCGTATATTAATCAAATATTTTTGTTGGTTCTAAATAATTTGATGTCAATAAATTTCGTATAATAAACTAGGTATCTTTCTATTTGATTGATAAATATAGTTTACGATGATAATGATGTAACAAAAAGAAATATATGTTAATTGCTTGCAACTATAGGAACATCAATTAAAAAGAAAAAAAAGTGGTATGATTCATTTTAAACTTATTTTTTTTTCTCCTAAGTAACAAAGTGAAGTGATGCAACAAGTGTCCTAACAGTACAGTTGACGAGCTACTGTTCGGCTAAGTGAATCACAATAGTTTGCGATTCACTTGACGGGTAATTGCGATTGAGTGTTGAATTTGGGGTTCACTGTGGCATCCAGTTTTGTTAAAATACTGCAAACAGTGTTTTAGGGGTTAATAAAAGTGTCAATTGTGGACACTCTAAGCCCTAATCTCAATTCCCATGCTGACAATTTTGGGCATTTCCTTTTTCCTTCCGGCATTAACGCATGTATGTTGAAAATCGCAAACATCATCTCTCTCTCTAGTTAGATCTAATAGATCTATCACCCTCCATGGCTTCATGGCAGACACCATAGTCCTTGACGTGTCACCGTCATTGTCACTGGTCACCACTGTAAGTCATCCGCTTCGTCTCTCTTTTCTTCCCCGTTCCTCCATCTATCGCTCCCTTCTCTCTGAGGTGCTGTACTGCAAGCATTTGAAGGATGAAACTTTAATGAATACATCGGCGCCTTGAACGAGTAGACAACGCCTAGGACGACTTGTCGACGATTTTCTCTGGGTCAATTTTTTTTTGGGCGATTTGAAGGGAGTCGCGGCGTTGGAGAGGCGCCCAGCGCCTAGACTGATTTTTAGAACACTGACCCTATGTGACCCAACCCTTCGCTAATAGCTATAGCGAAGGTAATACTCTTTATTGACACGACTACTGAGGTTGTACGGACTTGGCCTCCTGTCGACTTGGTAATAATCTAATACTTTTGAAAGTGATGAATGATGAGAACTAGAACAACAATGTGTTATAAAGGTCAGAAGTGATTGGTTGGAGATGTATCTCGACCCGTGAATAATTGGTAAACTCTATGTGTTTTTATATTGCACTTATATAGGTATGAGATCTTATTACTTATGATGGATCACTGTATTGACTGGTATAAAACAATGAATACTTTGAACCGGCTACATACTAGTGAGACTTGATTGACTAATTGGTATTATTGCTTTTAAAACTGCTCCATAATAATATGTCTTAAACTGTTGTATACATTCATAGCATACATGAGATAAGTAGAACATTACTAAGTCTAAAACTCACCCCTTCATGTTTGTGTGCTCCTTTTAGATTGCAGCTAGGCAGTGAAGTTTGACATTTGAGGCAAGAGAAGATTGAAACGCTAAATTTTGATAGAAATTACTTATGTATTATTTTTTGGCTACATTAAAATTGTAATCAAAATACGTTTGTATCAAATATTGATATTTTTGAGAAATTACTATTTATTTGTTTGTTCTGCTGCGAGTTACGTGATTTTACAAGAGTTGGTTTTGAAGGAAATATTATTTATTTGTTTCTTCCGCCGCGAGTTATAAAATGTTTTATTTAGACAAAATATTATATATTTACGTTTTTTATGTGTGAGCTGGTTCACGCCTCGAATTAGTTTTGGGGTATGACATCAACTCCTTGACCTCTTTGTAGTACAATTTTTTTTTCGGTAGCACTTTCCCTATCGTGGTGATTCACATTCTTAAACTCTTTCAACAAATTCCTCCACTTATTTGTACATGTGGTATGGGAGCAATCGAACCATTTATCCTTCACAGTCATTCGATGAGATCTTGTCCTATAGATGCTTGTTAGACTTGGAAGTGTTGAAATATCAGCCCACTTCGCTTCGGAGACTAACTAAGCTCTGAGTCTCTTATTGTACCCAATTTTTAGCTCGCTTCTTTAGAGCTTTTAGTTCGTTGCTTCGTCTTTGTCGTCGCTGCTGTTGTCGTCAAGAATCAACTGTTGCTCGTGGTGTTGGTAGGTAGCAAATTTGACTTTGATTACCATGTCTACCTCTCATCCTCTAACTACGACGGATGTTCCTAATTCTTTGTGGAAATCAATTGAGCGAGGTTTTTGGTTCGACAAATACATAATTGAAGAATTTTTCCTAGTTTTTGAAAGTCTCTCCCTTTGTTGGTAAAGATGAGGAAGAAGAGGTAGAAGGCCTACAATTTTGGTAGAAGGCCTTGTGGACACTTTTCAAATTATAAGGGCTCAATTGCAAATTTTAATATTAGTAAAGTTTGAGAAAAAAATATTTTACTCCCTCCGTCCCTAAATAATTGTCTTGTTTGACCCGGCGCACAGTTTAAAAAAAAGTAATTGACTTGATTATTTATATTTGTTTAATGTGTAGTTTCCATTAATGTCCATGTATATGTGGCTCATAATTAAAGTAGAGTGAAAAAGTAAGGGTAAAGTGGTAAAAGTGATTTTCTAAAAAGGTAAGTTTCAAAGTGGACAATTATTTTGGGACGGACGAAAAAGGAAAGGAGGACGATAATTTAGGGACGGAGGGAGTAGTTCTTACTAAATGCACATGGGAGACACATGTGCAACTTAACGGTATTTTTTTAACGATATCCATAAAAAAGATTGAGGCCGTGAAAATTTGAAACTTTTAGAACTCAATTGTTAAGAAAATTTCTTAAGGGACTAATAGTGGGAATTACCTAAAGTCAAAAGACCAATGGTGCGATTAACCCTTTAAATAATGAGTAAAATAGACTCTTTGCAAATAACTATGCTATTGAATAATTATCTAACTCGAAGTTATCCATTAACACCTCATTGTCACTTATAATACAATTGGAATATGCCTAAACCAACCCTTTTGATCTTGCTCTTGTAAACTCCTTTGAATAGAGCAACCACTTCCCAATCTGATCTCCACCCAATTGCACAGTATCGCAAACGGCGAAGTGTTCCCGCCTAGAAATAACTGTCACATCAATACCAAATCAACAAATTTAGCTACCGGCTCTCCATCCGATAAAAAGAATCCTATGTTTACTTTTCAAAATACAAAGATAACTTTTCTTTAGGTTTCTTTGGTCGATGACTTATAATTTATTGTTGATAGCTTAAGTTAGTGGCTGAATAAATTGTGGTTGATTGCATGATAGACTGTTTGTTACAGCTGTTGAAAAGCTGCTTATGAGTTGTTATAATTATTTGTTAAAAAAACTTTAAAATTAATATTCATATTTTTATGTATATTTCATAAAAGGATGAAATGGGGATAATCAAATATTTATTAATGAATAGTTTATCTTCATGTTTAAAAAAAACTAAAAAAACTTAAAATTTTGGCTTTTTGACTTTGATTTTTCAATGCGCAAAGGGTGTTATACATTACTTATTAGCTTTGTGTTATAAGCTGAAACAAACACTCTAAGTATGACTTTTCAAAAGTTAAAAGCTAAATATCACTTCAAATAAGCTGCAACAAACAAGCACTTATTCATAGAGCTGTCAAAATGGGTTGGGCCCGTTGGGTTAGCCCTCCCCGTCACCTAAAAGAGGTGGGTTAGGTAGGTATTTCTTAGGCCCACCATTCTTTTGGGCTGGTTCGCCCCGCCCCGCCAAATGACGAGTTGAAGTGAGTTATAGGTTAGCTCGCTTAGAGGTGTCAAAAAGGCTTGAGCTCGTTGGGCTACCTCGCCTCACCACCTAAAAGAGGTGAGTTAGGTTGGCATTTCTTAGGCTTGTTATGTTTTTGGGCTGGCCCGTCTCACCTCGCCAAATAACGAATTGAAATAGTCAAATCTTCAATTCATTTGAAAATGGTCAAATATACTCCAAAAAGTCAAAACATTCTATTCTTATGCAATCCATAATAGTTGAGTAATTTAATATTCCTACGTTCACATTTTCCTTTTCGAAATTTAACAAAAAGTTACAAAACATAAAATATAAAATAGATTTTGTGTAAACTTGGAAGCTAAAAAAAATGTGTTGCAAATTATTGTTGACGGAAAAATCTTTCCAGCCAGCACGCTGAGTCCTTAACAGGATGTGATCGTCTGAGTAAACAATTTGCCATTCATTTCCAGAGCAGAAACTCTATGTATATTTTATCTAGCATGACCTGGAGTAGAAGAAAAACCGTAAAAGGTTTCACTGGATAATTTTAAATTTTACTTAGATAAAAATAAGGATAAGTTCATTCACTATTTAACAATTTGATAATTTAAACAATTATTTTTGTAGATGAGCTCAAAATCTAATTTTTACCATCCAAAAACAAATTTATTTAAGTAGCTCCCATATTTACCATCTCATCCCCTGAGATGGCCCGTCACTCTTATTGTTTTAACACATAAACCTAAAGGGATCCATTCACATAGCACATAAATTTATCAATCTAATTCCATTTGAAGTGCCTATATTTAATCCGCCACAAAAGATTTTTAGGCCTCGCTTGGACGAGGGGGCTTTCCACTACACCAGCGCACTATTCATTACAAGACTACTGAATACCATGGGCCTGACTCATGCACTACAGGTAAATCCTAACCCCTCAGGTATAAATAAACCCTACTATCTCATAGTAGGGCAGACTCTCAGACGCTCTCTCTTTTGCAGTTCTCACTCCACACACGGGGGCTATGCGCCCCCCCTATATTTTGATACTGTACTGATTCTCACGCTGGAGGGTTTTAGGGGACATCCCCCACCACTCACGGTGTTTGTTTCGCAGAGATCCACATAAAACCAGATATCCGACTCAAACGACACGATTTCATCAACAATTTGGTTAACGAACGATCCCCGTACATTGACACTTTCTGCACTCCGGTATATGACTGATATTTTTGCCACATCACCATTAAACTTTAAAATCAAGTGAATCAAACCATGTTATTTACCATTATTCATGTCACAGAGAAGTGTGGCCTCAAACCATGTTATCAAAAATAAATATTCGGAAACAATCAAAAGCAACCGTGTAATAAAATTTAAAGGCTCACTGACAAAAATACCGTAAAATGATGGAGATCAATAGCAAAAACAAAATAAATCCTAAATCATCAACAAAATCCTAGCCCTAAGCAGCCGTACATTTTAGAATACATCCACATGTAATCAATTAAAAAAAGAGGGAGAGTTTAGACTCCCTGGCACAGGGTGAAACTTGTGTAAAGCACATATTGAAAGCTTGATATTTAGGTTGTAGATAGCCAGTGACGAACGCAGAGAATTTTCCAACTGGGTGCACAAATTCAATTTTTAGAAAATGTCAATGGTAGGTAAAAAAAAAAAAACTTTTATAGGTAGGGGCAAATTGTATAAATTTTATCCAGGTGGGGGCAAATTGTATAATATTACAAATTATTATTTTTTTAAAAAAGAAACCTTTGACAAAATTACCCCCAAGTGGGGGCAACTGCCCCCAAACCTATAGGCATATGTCTGCCACTGTAGATAGCTATATACTCCAAAGTCGGTAGCAATAGGGATTTTCCAAATCTATATAGGTGATCACGCCAAATAAAGGGTGACTACACGTGGAGCGTA
The DNA here is from genome assembly GCA_013146195.2 of Codonopsis lanceolata. Taxonomy (NCBI): domain Eukaryota; kingdom Viridiplantae; phylum Streptophyta; class Magnoliopsida; order Asterales; family Campanulaceae; genus Codonopsis; species Codonopsis lanceolata. Next base: position 34,224,609 of record CM028383.1, read on the forward strand.
CGTGGAGCTGGTCCTGATGGTGAAGTGTTATTGTGAGTGCGGTGAGGTGGATATCTGGCTGGTTCTCTGGCTGGTTTCCTTGGTTCTTCCTGAGCCCTGTGTTCGTGACCTGAGAGACAAGAGAAAACACCGGTTAGAGAGCTGGGAGGTTATCCCAGCTAAAGCCCTCCGGTGTGAGAGTCAGTGAAGGGATAACTTAGGTGAGAACAGACGTTCCCTGTGATCACCGTGAATAGTTTGTATGCTCTGTGCCGGAAGCTAGTTAAGTGTGAATAGTGTCATACCTTGTGAAGTTGGCTATGCCCCTTTTTATACTCCTCTTCAGGCTTGGCTTGCAAGACAGGGAAGGACGGCACGTTGGGGACAAGATCTGTTGGTCGGCTGAAGTGGCTGGTTCTTATTGGTTTTCACTTTTTCAGATATGTCAGAATATCAGGAAGGTCAACGGTAAGTGGAGCGGCGGGTGCAGAGCACGTTGGTGTCTCCCCAATTAAACCGAACCACCTGGCATACTTTGTACTGTGATGACGTTTCTTCATTCAGGTTGGCCTGGTCTTCGGACCGACCGTGAGTTCTCGTGGTCGCTTGATCGGCTAGGTTTGCCTCCTTGTCTTCTTCGATGACCGGTTAAGGTCGAGGACCGACCATGTAAGGTCGGCCTAGCCATGCTCGGCTTGCTTGGAATGATTTTACTCGGTCTGGGTCTAGTCGGCGTGATGACGTTCGGATCGAGGATGGTACTAAGCTAAGCCAGGTCGCTTTGGCTGCCAGGTGTCATTGCTCTGTTTGCCACGTGTCAACCACGTGGGAAGCGAGTCATTGAGTCCTTTCAGTTGCCCCCGACTTTCCAAGTGCGAGGATTCATCCCAAGCTTGGAAAGTATAACTCGAATTGTCTTCGGTTGGAGTCTCCTTTGTCGACCGCGTCTTCCTCGTATTAATCCCTGGGATAGGCCGGGGACGAGTGTGGGTCCCAATGAGCACAATAATAAGCTAGAAAGGGGGGGTTGAATAGCTTATTAACACTTTAAAAACTTTTAAGTAAGTTCCTTGAAAGTTACTTGCAATCTATGAAAATAATCAAGTAGCGGAAGACCTTCAAGATGATTGTTCCAGGTCTGCCGATAAGGACTACCGGTAGACCTTTTACGATTACTTAAGTTCTCAATGAAATGGATAATATAAACAATGAAACTAAGCAGTTCAAGTAAAAGACAAACAGTAAGGAATGACACAAGTATTTTGGGATGGTTCACACTATAATGAGTGTTACGTCCACCACCAAGGCAGTCAACCTTGGATTTAAATTGTGCACTATGTTTTCCACTTAGATCAATTACAAAGAATATCCCTAATGGATCGTGTACAAAATATTGACTTGTGTTTGGGTCTAGGGAATTAAATATCTGTAAAAACAAGATATTTAATTCGTGCAGAAGTATAGTTAAAGGAAGTTAACAACAAGAAGAATAAAGCAATAAATGTTGATGAGCCTTCTTGTTGTCGACGAGGACTTCTAGATCGTTAAGGATCTATAGAATGCCTTTGAAAGACTTGGAGTTTATGAAGTTTCAGAGCAATTCTTTAAGTGTTCGATTGATTCTGTACAGTTGTCCCTTGTTCCAGTCTTCAATGACATTATTTATAGCAGGTGCATTTCAAAAGAATCCGTTGAAGAGGACGAAGACTTCAACAGCTCATTCATAAATGCATTAAATGCATGGGGTCGATCAAGGATTTTCGTCTTCACGTATATCTAGAGCGAGATAATCATTTTCGAGATCTTCAAAAAGGTGGGCGATTTGGTGTCGATCGAGAGATGTAGCGAAAGTAGGGGACAGTCACGCTTTTCGCTTTCATCGCTCAGACGAAAAGTCTTCCTGCTTGAAAGTTGCTTTGCTTGACATGTCGGAATGACTTGGATTAATTCAAACAATATATGGGAATAAGTTTGAATTAATCCATTAGCTTTTTGGGAGAGGACACGTAGAAGCGGATCAGTGGACACGAGGTCTACCGATCTTAAGCTTTGAGTAGGTCTTCGGTGAAGAAGCCGAGAAGGGTCTTCCGCCGAACCCGAAAAGTCCTATAAAAACTATACAAGGCAAAGTTCTATACACATTGCCACGCTAATCGATCACGCACCCGATTAGCCATCAAGTATAAAACTAATGTAATGTCGATCGATATAAATTTAACATAAGAATCAACAATCTCCTCCTATTTATATCGGTCATCATTACTACAAATGAGGGCTTTAAAACAAACTATTTAATAGATAATAACATGTCTTAGAAAGTTTTATATATTAAGTAATCGAAAGACATGCCTCTATTAAACGTAATAACACCTCAAATGCAAGGGACTAATCTAAGTGCATACAAGAATAAGAGAGTCAAATAACAAGACACAGATGGGTTTAAATAAATTTAAACCGATTGTTTAAATTCTAATTTAGATAAACAATAAAGCAAAGAAGAATTTAAACAATATAATTTTTGAAAAAGCAAGTAATCATCGTCAGATTTATAAACAAGATGTTTACATTCAACAAAGTTTTCAAAAATAAGATAAAGACAAAGGAAAGGGAAGAAAAAGATACATAAGCTACCAAGGTCTTTTCCTTTGCCTTTGTCTGCAGCCTCCTTTCTCTTCTTTCTCGCTCTAGCTCTTCCAATCTGCGTTGGTATTCGCCATCCGCATCGGTCGGAGGTCCGTGGAACGAGAACGATAGTCCGGTTCTTCACGAAGATCTCTTCCATCAAGACTACGATGATAGATCTCATTTGCTTCTCCTCCGTGATGGCGGATCACGATCACGGTTGGCATTCATTATATCGTGAGCGAGTTGCGAGCGAGGTTGTTGAGTTCCATAATGGGAGGACGACCGCCGAGATGGAGAGTGATGGCGTGGAATAACTCGTAGAAAATGGAGCCTATGATACGGCAACCTTCATCTCGCGTTGAGCCGATGTTGATCTTGACATCGGTGAAGTCGTGCCGCATCTGTCCAAAACGAGTCCGCACATCCTCTTGAAATTGTCGAAGATTAGCCTTGGCCGCCGCAGCTGGCTACTTCAGTGATAGCGGTAGATATGCTTGTATCGCTAGCCGGTAGATGGCATCTAGCCGACAAAACTTCATCATTGGTCGATGGGAAGTAGATGCTTGGCCAATGTGAATGGTGGTCGGCAGAGGCAGAGTCTGCAGCCCGAAGGGCTGTTGGAGAGGGGAGTTCTGGAGGCGTAAGAGGATGAGTCTTGGGTTGGTATGGTTTTGGTGGAAGAGGATATGGTTATAGGGGAGGTGGAGGTGGTGTTGGTGGGAATCAGCCCATATCGCTGTCGAAGTTTCACCGATATGGGAGGATTGGGGAATGGGTTCGGTAGAGAACCGAAAGAAGCGGGCAGGTAGAAGAGGGATTTTGGTTTTTGAAGAAGGTTGAGGAGGTTGAGAAGGTTGGAGGGGTGAAGAGTAGGGGGAAGAGATCCGCCATCGACGAAAGTTCGAAGAGGAACTTGGCAGCAGCAGGTCTAATGGCGTGGTGTTGTTGATGAAGTTGGATGGGATTGGTGAGGTGAGGAAGGGGTAGATGGGTCGAAGAGAGTAGTTGAAAGGTGAGGGAGGAGGAGAGATGGGGTTCCCGGCCGGCTCCTCCTCGATTTTGAGGCTCCTCCCGAGGATAGACTCCCGGAGGTGGTGAATTCCTCCGAGTAGATGACTCGGAAGGAATAGATGAAGGGTTGATGTGTATAGATGAAGGGTGGGAGTAAGGGTTGGGCGGTAGTGGTAGTTGGGTGGTAGAGGGTGGGCGTCGGTAGCTCTCCTTTTCTTCTTCGGCCGAATAGGAGACTCACCGCTTCATCGGTAGAGGTTGGAGGATCGCTAGGTGGGCTGGTCTTGAAGGTTTTACGAAGTCTCCTTCGCTTTGGTTTGGGAGTGGATGCGTGAGATGGTGAGGGTGGTTGGTTGGATTGGGTAGGGGTGGCCGAGAGGATGGCTTAGCTTGGGTAGATGGAGGAGAGGAATGGCTAGATTGGCCCGGTGCCTTCTTCTTCCTCGGCCTTCCTTCATCTCCTTTCGATCCATTTGGCCTCTTCCTCTTCAGCTTGAGTTGCCACTTCCGCCTTGTTTTCTTGGCTTTGCCCTTGGTCGCTATTTTGGACCTTAGCAGCGGCTCTTCATCGGCCAGCCTTTGGCCTTTAGATGGAGGTCCGTGGCCACTTGATCGTCAAATTTTGCGAGGCCTTTTTGTAGTCCCGCTTGCCGCTTCATGTGCTTCCATGTTGAAGCGGGTGACCAAGATAGGTGCGTGCTTGGCCACTTTGTCAAGAGAGACCGGTAGACCTTTCAAATTGCTGGCGCTTGTTCTCGTATTCGGTGTATTTACCGAAAAACGAGGCTGTGAGTTGCTTGTCCTTGGCCATGTAAACAACTCATCTTCTTTCAAAGAAGAGTTGATGTTAGCATCATCCCTCAAAAGGGCATTGATCACTCGACGAAGGGGCGCTGCAGTGGGTTGTTCTTAGCTTTCTCCACCCACGCTTTAGCTCGTCGAAAATGATGAGCCCCCGTTGAGACGTAGTTGGAGGAATACAAAGATCGGTCGTTGATTTGTTGGCCGGTAAACATGTCATGTGCTCCACTCTTGAATAGAGCCCCTTGTCTAGAAGGTGGCCTGGTGCAATAGACGCCAAGAGGGAACAAATTTCGAGCATTTTCCCTGGGGCTCCCTGAGTGTGTCTACTCCCCTCATGGCTTCCTGTGCATGTAAAGCCTCACCATGGTTGCCGAAAGAGCTCCAATCGTAATGCACGCCGATGATGGTGGAAATTGATTTAGCGGTGACGTAGATGGGACGGCCTCGAATCCACCCACGAAGAGCGCCCTGTTCATGAGCTCCATTCTTGATAAAATTCTTTCCGCCAGAAGATATCGTAGTTTTTGTCGCTGAGGCGTAAGAGGCGTAATCCCGCAGGCGCCCATATCCTCGCAAGCTGACACCGGCAGCCTATAGAGTTGATTGACTAAAGGTCAATGCACATGCCCGAATGTATAGCTGGGTCCAAAGCGACAATAATGTCATGAGAGGCGGATAGATGGGGTATCCTCGAATGTTGATATTCGAATTGGGAGGAATGACATTTTCGTGGTTCAAAGCCTTCCGCCGTCGCGCTTGATTTTGAAGTTCTTGCCTAAAAGAAAAGCAAAATAAAAATTAGGGCTTTTCATCTAGACATCTAAACAAGTAGGAATTTCAACGTTTTTCTAAAATAATTGTAATTTTCGAAGCAAAAACTTGAAACCCTAGAGTGTTTAGAGAAACTACACTCGAGAAATGCATAACAGAAGTTTTCATAAGAGTAAACAATGAATATACATAAACGATCGTTAGTATTCAAGTTTAAGAACAACAATGGCGAATCACTGCTCAAACTCGAAAAATGACCGCTTGAATTCCAAAACGTTTTAGGTTGATAATGAAATGCGTAACAAGACATAGAAAATTACGAGTAGAGAAGAGAGAAGCGTATCATTGTTGATGATGAGAAGAAGAAACAAGAAGAACTTGAATTTGCAGAAAGTAGTTACTAAGAGAGAGAGAGAGAAATATTTCTGTTCAAAGGGTTTCGTAAAGTTTGCAAATGACGGTTCAAGGACTATTTAAAGGCGAGAAAATATCGCTTTGAAAAAGCTGAACTTAAGATATTTTCTTAAGTACCAAATTTTGTCCTTGACCCCCTTTATTACTTTATAAACCTCTTTAGCAAAAAAAAATAGACTAAGTAAGAATACTAACCTTTAAGTCTTCCTAAAGGATAACTTACGCCTTCCGATTAGTCTTAAAACAAGTCTACCTAAGATGAAAGAAACATTAACAAAATTTTAACCTTAGCAAGAGGATCAATCATACCAAGATTTCTCCTTAAATAAGCAAACCCGTGGCATCCTGGTGGTTTTGTGAGAATGTTCCGCTAATTGATGCTCGCTTGGAACATATTCCGCATCGATGTTACCTTTTTCCACATGATCTTTAAGAAAGTGATAACGAATATCAATGTGCTTTGTCTTTGAATGCATCATCGATTTTTGGAGATCGAGATAGCCGATGTGTTGTCACACATGATCGCGCTTTTCGCCTTGATGTTGTAGTCCACTAGTCAAGTGTTGCTTCATCCATAGCAGCTTGAGAGCAACAAATGCTGCAAAGAATATATTCTCGCTCGTGGTTGAGTTTGCCATCGATCCTTGTTTCTTGCAAGACCATGAGACAAGTCTGCTTCCAAGAAATTGACAGTCCCACCGTGCTTTTTCGCCACTTTGTGTCTGCATAATCAGATCCGAGTATCCAACTAGATTGAAGTTGTTGGATTTTGAATACCGTGATGCCTAGATTTGTTGTTTTTGAAACATATCCGATGATACGCTTGGCAAAGAAGCAAATGTGACTCCTTTGATCTGCCTCGAATCTAGCACAAACACAAACAACAAACATAATGTCGTCTACTAGCAAGAAGGTAAAGAAGTGAACCTATGATTCCTCTGTATTGGTCATGTTCTCTTGCTTTCCCTTCTCATCTTTGTCAAGATGGCGCCGGAGACATTGGAGTTTCAAATCCTTTGGCCGTCGAATCAAGACCAAACTTCTTGATTAGTTCCTTTTCAGATATTTGGTTTGGTCGATGAAGATTCCGCTCAAGTCCGTTGTATCTCGCAAATTCCTAGAAAATAGGTAAGTTCACCCATCATGCTCATCTCGAACTTGCTCAGCGACTTCTCGAATCTTTTGCACATGCTTGGTTAGTTGATCCAAAGATGATGTCGCCCACATAGATTTGTACTCGTAAGAGAATGGCCTTGTGCTTGAGGATGAATAAAGTAGTGTCGATTCTTCCTCTCACAATCCTTGTTCGATTAAGAACTTGATAGAGTTTCAAAGCTCTAGGAGCTTGCTTCAGTGTAGAGAGCTTTTCGAGTCTGTAGACGGATCCGCTTTGTCCAGACAAATCCTCGAGGCGTTCCATCGATACGCTTCTTGAAGATCACCATTCGTAAAGGCACTCTAACATCCATCCGATACACTTTGAAGTCCATGAACGAGGCATAAGCTAGAAAGATTCCGATTGCTTCTAGCATCAGCAACAGAGCAAAAGTTTCATCAAAGTCAATTCTTCTTCCTCGCTTGCAGCCCCGAGCAACCAATCTAGCTTTGTTTCTCGTGACATTTCCATTTCATCTCTTTTATTTCTCGAAACCCACTTGGTGCCGATGATCGATGATCACCGGTTCAACTAAGCTCCACACCTTACATCTTTCAAACCGTTCAACTCTTCGCATAGCTTCAATCCAGCTTATGATTCGATAGCTTCATCAATCTTCTTGGTTCGAAGTTCATACAAATGCATAAGCAAACAAAGTTTCTTCTCGAACCTTATTTCTCAGACGAACTCCCTCGAGCTGAGATCACCAATGATTTGAGAAATGGATGATCTCTAGCTTCAATAACAAATGAGGAAGATCACTTTCGTATTCTTCCCTTAAGAATTCTCGAGTTGGTAGAGAAGGAGATTCACCAAAATCCGTCTCGTAAGAAATAGAGTCTTCAAAACTTTCATTT
>CM028383.1:34232325-34277445 GCA_013146195.2 Codonopsis lanceolata
AGATTGAGATCAAGGCGCGCTTCGAGTGGGATCAAGTAACAAGGGTTTTCAAGTTGATGTGTTAGGGGGTTTCGATCCGATAGCACTAAAAATGAAACTCTAGACTACCCGGTGCGAAACCGTGATCCCTAAGTGCATATCTCAAAACCACAGTTACTAAACACCACTAAAAAGTGCAATAACGACAAAGACATGGTTACTTTCCGCCCATTCCCTGACGAAAAATCTTTTTGGCATTCAATTGCACCAACAATGGAACTCTAGACCCCTTAAGAGCAAAAATTTAGACATTAGACCCCTGAGTACAATTATGGGCAAACCACACGGTACTCAACAAGAGCCATCAACCCAAGATTTCAATAGGTTCAAATAATTTAGCACTTATGCACAAGAAACTAAATTAGAAAGAAAAAGTTAACAAAACCAAGGGCACCTCTCCAAGTCTGAGAAGGCTTGTTGAACCTGAAACAAAATGAAAAGAAATTAAGCGGAAAGACATCTACTGCCTCAACATGACACCTCCAGAATCAGAGATGAATAATCGGAATTATAAGAATGGAACAAGCATAACAAAGTGGGTAACTTTTCGGTTATAGATGATTATATATGCATAGCATTATATAAGTATATATATATATACATAAGAACTTAGGCATATGATCTCAACGATTGTATGCACATTTGGTCTACACTCTAGAAAGATCTCTTTCCTCCATAAGAGTTTCTACTTTCGATTCATGGCAATACGCTAAACACGGGAAAGAAAATTATAAGAAAGAGGGATACCCATTTTGAATCTTAACATTATAAGAAACACTTCTTGTTGTATCAAACTTGTTCTACTACCTACATCCCAGAACGAGTGTTCCTTTTTGTTCTTGATCATGAAGAAAGAGGGATACCCATTTTGGTAGTACCGGATATGTAATAAGTGAAGTTCAAACTTCATGAGAATTGCAAGCCTATTATCAAATTAAGGCCCCTATTAGTGGAATGTCCTAGAAAGAAAAGGGCGATTCTTTGAGTTGAACAAAAGGAGTAAAGTTCAACCTCCAATGAAGTTCCCATTTTTGTCAAAATATGAATGTCAACATCTAGTAAGAAATCGATTCGAACAAGAATTGATTATCATAGGAAAAATTACTTTCTTTGGAAGCACTTGCTTTTTACCAAAATTGATGCTCACCCATCCCACTCAATGTCTTTCCGAAAAGAGTCAAGTTTCTCTCGCGAAGCTCTAAACTTTACCACTTCCATCATACATGAAATAATCCAATTTGAAAGAAAAATAATTGCTTCAGAGGTTACTACTTACTACCAACTACCAAGGCAGTAATGTAGGGCCTTTGATTTTCAATTGGCACAATTCGAGTGGAATGGCGATCAAAATTGGCAAGTGTTTAAGCTAAAAACAAAATCTAACATGGGTCTTGTGCAATATCTTATTTTTACCTTCGAAACTCATAGTTCCATTCCTGTCAAAATCATACACATCAGCAGCAAATAGCTCCATCAGTTTGATCAAGAACTAATTACTCGTACATATACATGATTAAGGAGAAACGAAAAGGGAATAAACCTGATCATTTGTTGGACAATTGTGATGGGAAATTCTAAGTTTCCAACGGCAAGAGCAGTCTGATTATTCAAATTTATTTGCAAAAAAAGAAAAAAAAAGAAACAGAAACTAGATGAATTAACAGGCTTGGGAACTGATTTGGGTTAAGGGTATGGATTGGCAGAGACGAACCTTAAGTTGAATGGGTGTGAATGTGTGATGTTCCCGGTTTTCTCCGACTCAACTCTGTCGAACCATTCTTTCAGAATCATCTTGTTCTCCATTTCTCCCGTGCCCTCTCCTTATACACACACCTAAACCTTATATAGAGGTTCTGCTTGGTTTTATGGCTTACAAGTAGAAAGAATCTTCCTTCTCAGATTATGACAGTTGTTAAAAATTAGATACGAAAGTTGTTAAAAATTAGATAGGAAATAGTCAAATAGATCGACCCTAAACGGGTCGCTTACAACCTTAAACTTAACACTATTTAACTGTTAAAATTATTTTAATACATTTATGGATAATTAATAGGAACAATAGATTAGGAAGTGTTTTCATGACATTTGTGCTCATTTTTATTTTTAATGCCATAAATGTTTATAGATAAAACTTTAAAGAGTTCTTATCAAATCAAAATCCTCAAATATATTAATAATTTTTATTCCATTTATTGCCTCGAGGTTCAATATTGATGAAGTCAAGTCCCGATGAAAACCACATATAGATAAATAATTATATTCATCAAAAAGTGTCTAAATAAATTGAAATTGACCTCTTATCTATACTTAAATGCACATGAAAAGACTAAATTCTGTTTCAAAATAAATAACCGTAAAAATACAAAGTTTTGCAAGATAATATAATTAGTCGAGACCAAACTACTCATATTCCAATTGAGTATGACTAATGAGTTAGACTCTTGGATTTTTAATTTTTTTTTAGGAAAGACTCTTGGATTCGAAAATACCAATTAGATCACCCGTTCACTCTGATTTATGTTTATAAACTACGTAAAAGTGGACCAATCCAATTCATGAAGTGTTTAATTGTATCAAGTGTTTGTTGAAAAATTGTGTTTGATAATGACAAATTTGTGCAACTAAGGCACATATTTCTTAATGTGTCATTCATGTAAAGACAAAGACAATTGTGGAAATGTGTTTTACTAAGTGTGAACATCAAAATCGTATAATTTACTAGTCATTTCACCCATGCTCCACACTGGTACAATGTGAGATATTTTTTTGTAATAATAATATAACTTTTGGACATTATAATTAAATTGTTAAACTCTTCAATGGTTATAATAATTTATTTTCTTAGTAAAAGTTTTTTATCTAAACACTTTTAAAATCAACATAATTTTTTAATTAACGTTAGATACATATTCTTTTTTTTCCTCCTAAGGGAGGCATGAGAAGGGATTGAACCCGAGACCTCACACTTTGTGAGCTCCATCTCTACCACTGGGCCATCCCCTTAGGGGCACATGTGAGATACATAATATCTATTGGTAATAATAGTATAAAATATTTTATAGTGTAAGTCTTTTTGTTAAAAAAAACTTTTAAAATCATTATTCATTTATAAACAAAGTGGGATACTTGTTTTCTATTTATATTGGTAATAAAAGTTTAAGTTTTTTTATCTAGAAACTTTTAAAACCAACATAATTTTCTAATCACTTGGTATACATATTTTATATTGGTAATAATAGTATTTTTAAAAACACTAATTTTTAACAAATGTGGGATACAACTCTTATATTAGTAATAACTACTGAAACACCCGTGCGTTGCACGATTTGCACACGGGTGTAAAATAATACACTCAATTGAAGTTTGAATAATAGACAATTAAAAATTTTAATATGGACAAAAATTAATAAATACTACATTTAATTAAATAAATTAAAGAAATAATGTCAACGTACGTTTGCAACTCCACTACATTGGAAATCTCCTTATTCAACCCCATTAGAAAGCGGGCCATGGCTGCCTCACTATCTTCCTCTATATGTGCTCTAATCATAGCAACATTCATCTCCTTATAGTACTCCTCTACATTCTTAGTACCTTGCCTTAAGGTTTGCAGTTTTTGGTGTAGATCTCTATGGTAAAGAGATGGTATGAACCGTCTCCTCGTCACTATTTTCTTCTCCTCCCAAGTATCAACTTGAGGTTCCCTATATCTCGCTCTATCCACCCTCATCTTCTCCCACCAAACCGTAACATAGTCGAAAAATTCAATGGCAGCTAATTTGACTTTCTTCAAGTCGGTATAGTTATGGCACCCAAAGATTCTCTCCATCTTCATCTCCCATTCTAGGTATAATTCTGGATCATTTTTACTCATGAAAGTAGGCACCTTCAATTTTATCCCATTCATATTATTATCTTCTATATTTCATCCCCATCTATTCATGTTTCCCCTATCATTAGAGTCCCAATCCTCTCCACCGAACTCTTCCTCTAGATTACATTTAGGTATTTCTTTAGGCTCAACTGGACTTTGACTCTTACTTGCATTACTTATCACATCAAGTTTCTCATTAAACTCCTCACTCATCTTACCCATCACCTCATGCATCTCCTCCCTTTGTTCCATCAGCATCTTTTCCATCTTAGCCATCATCGCCTCTAATAACAATTTATTTTCGTTTGCCATTTTTTTAATTCCTCACAAAACTCCCTTACGTGTATCTTTCTACTCGTGTATCACACAAAATTTATCACTCAAATCAAAACTTTAGGGTTCTAAAAGAACTATCAAGTATTAACAAGTGCAAAATCAAGTGACAATTCGACACATGACTCAATCAATTGATAACGTATAGAGAATGAATCAAAAGTAAGAAATTTGAAGAAACGAAGACGCACAACGTATAGAAAGCCTTTGATTAGGAGATTCAATTTTTTTTAAACCACAATTTGATTTGTAATAATTTTTATTTTTATTATCACAATTTCCCTTTTGCTTCAGTCACAGTAATGTCCTCTTTCCTTTTCTCTTTTTTTTGGTCTGAAATTTGTACACTTTTTTTTTTCCTCTGCCGAGTTCTCAACAAGCAGCAAATAACAGTTTTTTTTTTTTTTTTGAGATTATAACCCTCGAAATAATTTTTTTAGGGTTTTGAAAGAAAAAACAAAAAAAGCACAAATATGATGAACAAACATAGGATTGATGATCCTAGTTCGAAGGAAGAAAAGAAAAAAAAAATAGATAACTAGTTTAAGAACAATTTAAGATAGGATAGATTATGTACGAACCTTTGCTTTGATTCCAAAATGATACGATCTTCCCGGAAGACTTCGTTGAAGAACATATTACACACACGTCGGAAGCTAGGATTGAAGGATGTTTGCGGGGGTGACACCTCGACCCAGCAATTAGCACGAAAAGAACCTTCGCATGTACAACTGCAACCCGCAATTGTAGCAATTGGAGAACCTAAGTATTGTGAAAGGCACCACAATTGATATGGGGAGAATCAATTGATAAGTCAAAGATGAACACACAAGCTTCACACATGTATATGCTCGACAGTTCAAGAAGAACCAATAAGTTTTGATAAACTCATAAAATAATAATACTCAAAGTTGTGTTCAATAGAAAACAAACCCCTATTTATACCTAAAATAGGTTGTAAACTCGTACTAAGGAATTAGGGTAAAGTTTGAAAGTAACTCTAATTGAAAAGGCAAGAAAGCGAAAATCGTTGACCGCGCAATCCTCGAGCCCTCGTCGCAAGCCTTGCGAAATGTCGGCTGGCGGCTAAGCCTTGCGAACGCAAGCCTTTTCACCCCTTGCAGCCGCAAGCTTCCCAGAATATTTGTCCGCGAAGTAACAAGGCATGCGATCGCATGCTTCTCAACTTCATCAATTTCGTTCATCTTGTTCTAAATCACGTTTACCAGCTTCCTTCGACCCTTCAAGGTCTTCTCTTTATGGCTCATTGCTCTTGCTTCCATCTTCATTGTCTCACGAACTAATCCGTTGACTTCTTCACAGATTCTTTTGGCTCTAGCTCTTGTGACTGGTCCAGCGGATGTCGGCATTGGTGTTGAGTTGTTGATGCTGTTGGGGATGTCCTCATCACTATGAAAAGAGTGAGGAACAATGACGATAAACAATGATGTCAAAGCAAAACCCATAACACTTGAGCCGGCCAAATGCCAATACCTGCAAAACAATTGACTCAAACATCAAAGTGTCACTGCAGATGTCACTTTGACTAATAGCCGCAATAACAAATACCAACAACCAGTGATGAAGCAATCAACTTGTGATCCTGTCAAATAGTAACAACCCAAAGTGTATGTGGCAGAATAGCAAAACAAATATGAATTATCGATTCCAAAAGAAATGATTGATGAACAACGATAGAAAGCTCAAATCCAAATTGGTACGAACAATACTTAGCAAAGGTTTCGAATAAAAAGAAACGAATGGTAACTAGGTTGACAAGAACCCTTACGGCCTTCCCTTAACGACAAAACACTCCAAGAACCCAACCAACAAACACCCTTCAATCTAAGCATAAAAACACAATGAAACGATTTAAAGACCTACTTTAATAATATATTTCCGGCAGTGAGTATTAAACACAATTACTATGACTACAATCTGCAATAATCAGTCATAATTCAAAATAGGCGCAGATTTTGATGCTGAAACTGTTTCCCTTAGAAAGTACTCCAAAAAATAATCAATTTAGGCTTTTGAATCACTCAATTCCGATTTAAAATGATTAAGTTATGGTTTTTTTTTAAGTAAACAACTTTTCTTAAAAATTCATGAGGACCCAACCGATAATTAACCATTTTATGGACTCAGCTTTCTGTCAACAGGCTAAACTAAAAGGACCAAATTGCAATTTTCGAAGTTGATCACCTTCAACCTCAAACACCCAGCTACAAATTCTGTAAAACTCCTTTTTTTTTTTTTTTTCCATAAATTCTTCCTTCCACTTTTCTTCCTTCAGTCTGGACACTTAATCAAATTACTCATCAATTCAAACCTTATCCCTAATCACAAGTACACATACACACGAACTGCTCATACATTACCAATAACTCATATATATTCAAGCACACAACCACTACATGGACATTCACACACATATCCAACCACATATTCACACAGGCAATAGCAGTAACATAGGTACAAATATATTCACTTTGCTCACTAAAAGGTTGATTAAGAAATTCTTACCAGTTCAATTTCTTTCTGAAACCCTTGATTTCGTTCTTCCCCAATTACATATTTCCCCTGCCTTTTGTTCACTCTCTCTCTCTCTCTTCCCTTCTTAGCAGCCTTTTTCTCACTCACTCTCTCTACTAGATAAACTGAGAAAGACTACAAAGGAACATAAAAATCTACTATTGCCACGGGCTACTCACTCAATTTCCTCAATTTATAACAATAAGTATTATGTAATACAAACTAACACAATTACCAATTGGGATCGAAATTATTCACAATTAACACAAATCAGATAACTTTTTATAGCCCATTAATAATTTAGCAAAATACCACACAAACTTAAGCAACTCGAAAATCACATTTAAACTTGAGTAAGTCTTCTGTAGAACCGTCTTACAAATCTTAATTCGTAAGACGAAGCTCCATCATCTCACAGCTCAACCCACCAATACACGGTGGATCGGGTAAAGAAGATTCGTTTTACAAAAAATATCCGTAAGATCGTCTTACACAAGTTTTTGCCTTTAAACTTAGTGTAAAAAAATGATACACGCATAATATAATTAAATAATGCACATAGAAACGAACCAAATAGTCGGGGTGTTACATCCTTCCCACCTAATTAGAATTCAGTCCATGAATTCACATACATGTTCAACCAAACAAATGTGGATAGTTCTTCTTCATGGTTTCCTTAGATTCCCAAGTAGCTTCTTCCACCATGTGGTTTCTCCATGACACTTTGACCGATGGAATAACCTTAGTTCTCAAAGTTTGTTCCTTCATGTCAAGGATTTGGATAGGTTGTTCTTCATATGACAAATTCGAACTAACCTGAATTGGTTGATACTGAATAACATGGGACGGATCCACCATGTATTTCCTCAAAATTGACACGTGAAAAAAGACATCGTGTACATGTGACAAGTCTGGAGCTAATGACAGTCGGTAAGCTACTACCCCCACCCGTTCCCAAATCTAGAATGAAGCAATATATCGCAGACTGAGTTTTCCTTTCTTACCAATTCTCATTATTCCCTTCCACTGAGACACTTTAAAAAACACGTGATCCCCCATACTAAATTCTAAGTCCCGTCGGCAATTATCCGCATAACTCTTTTTGCTGACTTTGTGACGTGGCCATTCTGTCCCTGATCAGTTTAACTTTTTCTAATGTGATCTATACTAAGTCAGGACCTAACAGTCTTCTTTCCCCAACCTCATCCCAATACAATGGAGACCTACATTTTCTTCCATACAATGTTTCATATGGTGTCATCTTAATACTTACTTCATAACTGCTATTATAAGCAAACTCAATCAACGGTAAGTGTTCATCCCAATTGCCCCTGAAATCAAGTACACAAGCCTGGAGCATATCCTCGAGGGTTTGTATCGTCCTCTCAAACTGACCATCTGACTGGGGGTGAAAAGTCGTGTTGAACTGAAGCTTAGTCCCCATAACTTCTTGTAACCAACCCAAAATCTAGATGTAAATCGAGAATCTCTGTCTGATACAATTGACACAGGAACCCCATACAATTTGACTATCTCCTCTATATAAAGCTTTGTATATTTTTTCAAGGTATAGTTAGTACACATCGCTAGAAAATGAGCAGACTTTGCCAAACGGTCAACAATAACCAAAATAGAGTAGTGGCCACCAGAAGTTCTAGGTAACCCTGATACAAAATCCATAGTTATGTGATCTCACTTCCATTAAGGAACAGGTAACGGTTGCAACATACCTGCAGGTTTTTGGTGCTTAACTTTGACTTGTTGACATATTAAACACTTGGATACATATTCAATAATCTCTTTCTTCATATTTGGCCACCAATAGTGATTGCATAGGTCTTGATACATTTTGGTACTCCAGAAAAGAAGAGTATAATCAGAGAAAACAAGGGACTAATTAAGCTAATGCGCTTGAAGAATGAGCGACCATCACTAGAATAGAAAGGAAGGATGGAAGAGTATAATCACAGGATGTCAGAGATTGTGAGAGGGTTTTTGCAAAAAAGTAAAGTTGAGGAAAAGTATTCTTCTTTTTATATGGGTCGATTTGTTCGCGGGTTGCAACTAGGCACCGCCATCAATTCCAAAATATGCGAATTATTACCTCTTCCTTTAAAAAACAAGGTCGCCTCGTGTCATAAGCCGTATGGATGGTGCCCTTAACAAAAAAGGCCTAAATACGGTTACACTTCCCAAGCACCGGTTGAGGGGCCATTTAGATACACCCGAAATGGCGTTTAAGATTCTTACCCGGTTAGTTGACGCTAGGGGTGTACGTGGTTCTATTTGATTCGGTTTGGGCTAAAACTGCAAACTGAACCACCCCTATCGATTTCAAAAATTTCAAACCGAACCGAACCGAACCACTCGATTTGATTTGATTTTATGGTTTCAAAAAAAATTAATTAATCAACTTAGAAGTTGGTAGAAACCAATAGCGGCACCAAAAAATTATCAAAGATGCTAGAAACTTTTAAGAAAATTAATCAACTTTGATGAACAAAGAGCAGCACCAATAAACAAAACAAATCTATATGTATGTATGTATGTATATATATATATATATATATATATATATATATATATATATATATATATATATATATATATATGAAAGAACACAATAGCTAGGATTCTCTTAGACAAACCGAAGTGATTCCAATGTAGCTGTGATTGTAGCTACAATGGAAATCACAATGGACAACAAAGAATAATAGCAGCGGAAGAATAATTTAAAAACAGAAAAACAGAATGCAAAAGTTTACAAAAAAAAAATCTACAAGATAATACTTGTAGACCTAGCCTCAAGGTCTCAAAGATTTCACTAAAACTAATAATCGTTTCGACAAAAACACTTGTGAAATCACACACAAAATATTCTCACAAGACAATGAATCTTGGAGAACAAAAACCCCACATAAACAAATTAAACAAAACATGGGAAGAAGCAAAATCAGCTTCCTAAAATCTAAACAGGAAGACAAAGCAGTTTTCAGAACTTCGATGTGGTTGCCGATGTTGTAACATCACCAGCAACAAGCGAACAACTAATTTTCTGGTCTGAAAACAGCTTCTGAATCTTCAAGCTTCTAAACACAGCTTTATGTCTTTTTGTTCTCTCTCACAAGCTCTACCTCAAACCCGAATCCCAGCTCCTTTATATATAGCATGCGATGTCCTACACAACACGCAAAAGAGATCAACTACAACAAGGAAAATGATTAGGTAAAAGGAAAAATTAACAGCTTACCATTCTTGTGAGATGTTATTACCAAATATGAAACATGTCAAGAATCTCGGTTAGACTAGGATTTATATTCAGATTTAGTTACCAAAAATGAATATATCAAAATCTAATAAAATATTATGATACCTAATATATCAAAACTAAATCTAATGAAAGATATTAATTCCTAAAAACCTCAAACTTAACAAAAATGTTATTTTGACCAAGAAAGGGGAAAACAAGTAACAATAGCCCTTGCCTATTTTACCCTTACAATATATATATAAAGTTGGTGAGGAGCACTATGGTTGTGCCACCTCACTACTTTTGGATAAATCTTCATTGTAAAACAATCATGTGGAAGCTTTAAAAACTTTTGATTTTCTAGTCATTAGTTAATAATAATACATACTAATAATCAATAATCAATTTGATAAAGTGTATTAGTATTAGTATATAACTTCTTCTAATGTCAATAGTAGAAGACTTATATTTAAAAACTTTTACAACTAACATTACTTCCAACCAATGTGGGATAAAACTCTTCAAGGTGAGACATTACTTCTAATGATTCACTTTTAGCATCATACTTTAAGCATTGATATTTTATTCATCCAAAACTCGATTTGGACAAATAAATATATCATTTTGATGTTCTTGCTGAGTAGAACACATTTGCACAATTATTTTTGCCAACAAACAAATGACACGTAAAGAAATTCATGTCTCAAGTTGCACAATTTCTTTCACTAAAAACACTAATTTTTTAATTAGTATTATACTTTATATCTTGATATCTTATTTATCCAAAACTCGATTTGGACAAATAAATATAATATTTTGATGCTTTCACTGAGTAGAACACATTTGCGCAATTACCTTCACTAACAAACAAATGACACGTAAAGAAATTCATGTCTCAAGTTGCACAATTTCTTTCACTAAAAACACTAATTTTTTAATTAGTATTATACTTTATATCTTGATATCTTATTTATCCAAAACTCGATTTGGACAAATAAATATAATATTTTGATGCTTTCACTGAGTAGAACACATTTGCGCAATTACCTTCACTAACAAACAAATGACACGTAAAGAAATTCGTGCCTCAAGTTGCATAATTTCTCTCACTAAAACACTAATTTTTAACAAGTATTATACTTTAAGTCTTGATATCTTATTATCCAAAACTCGATTTGGACAAATAAATATATCACTTTGATGCTCTCACCGAGTAGAACACATTTGCGTAATTACCTTCGTCAACAAACAAATGACACGTAAAGAAATTCGTCCCTCAAGTTGCACAATTTCTTTCACTAAAAATATTAATTTTTTAACAATTAATAAAAGAGATGTATCTCACATTGGTTAGAAATTGATGTTGGTTTTAAAAATACTATTATTAAGTACCAATAGAAGAAATGTATCATACATTGGTTGGAAAGTGATGTTGATTTTCAAAGTCATTTGATAAAAGACTTCTATAATTATTACCAATAGAAGATGTATATCTCACATTGGTTAGAAAATGATGTTTAGTTTAAATTATTTTATATTATTACCAATAAAAGAGATGTATAACACATTGTTTAAAAAGAAAATGTTAGATTTTAAAGACTTTAGACTAAAGACTTTCACTTTTATAAGAGATGTATCTCACATTGGTTACAAAATATTATATTATTATTACCAATAGAAGAGATGTATCCCCAATTGGTTAGAAATTGATGTTTGTATTAGAAATGATACTATTAATTACTAATTGAAAGGATGTATCATACATTGGTTAGAAAGTGATGTTGGTTTTCAAAGTTTTTTGATAAAAGACTTCTACCATTATTCCAATAGAAGATGTATATTTCACATTGGTTAAACAAATGATGTTGATTTTTAATTATTTTAGATTATATAAAATACTTACTATTATTAGCAATAGAAGATATATATCACACATTTGTTATAAATTGATGTTGATTTTAAATTACTATTATTGCCAATAAAAGAGATAAATCTTACATTGATTAAAAAGTGATGTTAATTTTAAAAGTCTTTAAATAAAAAGACTTTTACTTTTATCATTAATAAAAGAGAAGAGAAGAGATGTATCACATTATATAGAAAGAGATGTTGGTTTTAGATTATTTTAAGATAAAAAACTTCTACTACTATTACCAAATGATGAGATGTATTACACATTGGTTAGAAAGTGATCTAGGTATTAAAAGTCTTTTAATAAAAACTTAACACCTATAGAAAAAATATGTATTTCACATTGGTTAGGAAAGTGATATTAATTTAAAA
This sequence comes from Codonopsis lanceolata, assembly GCA_013146195.2. Lineage (NCBI taxonomy): Eukaryota > Viridiplantae > Streptophyta > Magnoliopsida > Asterales > Campanulaceae > Codonopsis > Codonopsis lanceolata. The sequence continues at coordinate 34,244,643 of CM028383.1, forward strand.
TGTTTATAGATAATGTACGTTGCATTGGTTACAAAGAGATCCACATTATTTAGAAATATATATTGGTTATAAAATTCATAGATAAAAGAATTTTTATATTATTATCAATACAAGAGATGTATCACACATTATTTACAAAGAGATGTTGGTTTCAAAACTATTTAGATAAAATACTACTACTATTATTATTTTTATGTTATAGTCAATAGAAGAGATGTATCCTACATTGTTTAGAAAGAGATGTCGATTTCAAAAGTTTTTATATAAAAGACTATTATTATTACTATAGAAGATTGTATCTCACATTTGTTAGAAATTAATGTTGGTTTTTAAAAATACTATTATTACAAATAGAAAATGTGTATACCACATGGTTAGAAAGAGATGTTTATTTTAAAAGTATTTAGATAAAAGTTTTAAACTTTTATTGCCAATAGAAATAGAAAAGAAGTATTTCACATTGTTAGAATATAATTTAAAAAAGGTGTATATTACATTGTTTAGAAAAAGATGTTAGTTTTAAAAGTCTTATAGTAATTTTTTTTACTCTTATTACCAATAAAAGATATGTATCTCACATTGTTTAAAAATAAATGTTGGTTTAAAAAGTCTTTAGATTAAAGTTGTTACAAATAGAATAGATACATGTATCTCACATTGGTTACAAAATATTCTACTATTATTATCAATAGAAGAGATGTATAATACATTGGTTATAAATTAATGTTGGTTTTAAAAATACTATTATTACCAATAGAATAGATGTATCATACATTTGGTAGAGGGTAATGTTTATTTTTAAAGTCTTTAAATATAAGACTTCTACCATTATTATCAATAGAGTATGTATATCTCACATTGATTAGAAAGTGATGTTGATTTTAATTTTAGATAAAAGACTTTTACTATTATTACTAATAGAAATTGAAGAGATATCCTACATTTGTTAAAAAATGATATTGATTTTAAAAGTTTTTAGATAAAAGACTTTTACTTTTATCATCAATATAATTGAAGAGATGTATCCCACATTATTTAGGAAGAGATGTTGGTTATACAAATTTTAAAATAAAAGACTTCTATTATTATTACCAAATGAGGATATGTATTACTCATTGGTTAGAGAGCGATGCTGGTTTTAAAAGTTTACAATTATTAGCTATAGAAAAGAAGTATTTCACATTGGTTTAAAAAAAATTAGATGATGTATTTTACATTGGTTACAAAGAAATGTATCTCACATTATTTAGAAATGAGTATTGGTTATAAAAGTCATTAGATAAAGATCTTTTGTTATTACCAATAGAAAATATGTATCCACATTATTTAGAGATTTATGTTGGTTAAAAAGTTTTTTATCTACTACTATTATTACTAATAGAAAATATGTATACCACATGGTTAGAATGTGGTGTTGGTTTTGAAAGTCTTTAGATAAAAGATTTAAACTTTCATTACCAATAAAAATATAAAATCAGTATCTCACATTGTTTAAAAATGAATTATGATTTTAAAAGTTTTTAACAAAATGACTTCTAATATTATTTTCAAGTTAGATGTTAATTATAAAAGTCTTTAGATAAAAAATAATAATATTATTATTAATACAAAATATGTATCTCACGTTAGCTAGAAACTTATATTAATTTTAAAAGTATTTAGGTAAAAAATTGTTTAATATTAGTAACAATAGAAAAAAAAATTATAATCATGGAAGAGATTAATAATATAATTATAATGTCCAAAAGTTATAGTATTATTAGAAAAAATATATATATCTCACATTGTATCCGTGCGAAGCACGGGCTAAATTATTAGTAGGCTAGAATGTTTAGTGTTTTTTCAACTTTGGACGGTAATTACAAATAGAGACTAGGTTTGTCTCATTTGGACACCAAACAGTTTCGGTATAAAAAATGTTTTGAAAATCATATTTTTATCTATAAATAGATACTAGGTTTGCCTCATTTGGATATCAAATAATTTTTTTGAGAAATATGATATTTATCTCATTTGTCTCTCTCTCATTTCTCTCTCCAAATTTCATATAGTTAACCGTTTTTAATTTTTTTATTAACTAAGTTATAACTAAATTGCTACTTAAATATTTTAATTTTTAGTATTACAAAAAATGTCATAAGCATTATTGTAGGAATTTAAAAAAATATCATATGTTCAAATTATTGTAGTTATTTTTAATTTATCAATGAATATTAATATAAATATTATTTGAATTATAATAAATAAATTATATTTCGAATTTAATATTATTATATTATAAAAAATACCAAATTATTGTAGTTATTTCAAATTTAATATTATTATAATTAATAATTTAGAATTATGAAAAAATATTATTATAATTATAAATAATTAATTATTTTGAATTTGATAATTTTTACAATATTATTATTAATTGTTAATATAAATTGACAAAAAATATTAAATTAATGTAGATAAAAAATGATCGGATATGTAAACTTGTTGGAAATAAAGATAGTGTGGTATGAAAAAATATTAGATTATGTGCCACTGATCCACTGTTATATGAATTTATTGGTTTTGAATCAAATAAATATCAAATAAATTATTTTATTGATTTTTAATAAGTTGGAGTTGATTTTGTCGTATTGGTAAGATTCGAGTCGTATGTTGTTCATACTCTAAGGACGTGTAGTCTCCGCATTTAAATATTTTATCATGAGAGCCTCCGACAGTTCCATCATTGAACTTGCATATAGAAGCTTATTCAACGAGGTAGTATCATTTACCTGACCACCTAGAAAAAACCTGAAGCTCTCTGACCATCGATTTGCGACACCTCGCCGAGAAATTCCGCTGGCAACATCATACCTTGTGTAATGCTCTTAACTCACACCCCCCTCTCTCTCTCTCAATCCAAACCCTTACCTCTTCGCTTTCTCTCTCCCTAGGCAAACCACTGGTGGACCGTATGCCGTCCTTATCCATTTCAATTTTCCGCCACCAAGCGACGACATTTCACCCGATCAACATCCTCCGTCGCGCAACCTTAGCTCTGTTCCTCTCCCTCTCCATCGTTACCGCGCGTTACCGAGACCCTAACAATCCGTCAAGAAAGTCTCAGGAGTCGAGTAAATGTTAGTAGGTGGCCTGATCTGGTTCATGTTCCTGCAGTGTTGTGTTTAAAGAATAGTTGAAGATCCACGAGATAGTCAGTCTCTGTCCTTAAGACAAAAACTGGCACCGTGTATGGAATGAACGGGTGCTGCCAGTGAGTCTCCCAGGGTTTTGGAATCTTACGTGATTGAAGAGGCCAATCCTTCCAAGCTTCAATCACCGGCGAATCAGAATACGGCTGCTGTATCTATGGTTGGGCAGAAGGTTGTGTGCAGAAAGATAGAGTTTTCTTAGTAATGAAAATAAGTGTTTCATGCAGTATATATGTAGCAGTTGGTGTGTGTCTCGAACGACATAGCAGGCGTGTTCCGAAATCCGGACGCACCGCTTCCATGTAACTGCTTTTGGTAACTACCATTGCTGAGGCTTGAATGGTTAGCAGAATCGCTTAAAGGGACAGAACATGTTCATAAGGGTCACACGCCACTTTAACTGAACTGGTAGCAAAAAGATAAGGTTTTGTCAAGCAAGCAAGCCGACCGATTGACCAACCAGCCAGTCAAGCCGGGACGGGCGGGCAGCGACGGCGCGTGCGCGCTTGTGTTTGGACCTGCACTTAGCTAGGTCTTCCGTCCTACACAAAAATGTAGTGGCCCAAGGGCCGAATGTAAAGCCTAAAAGCTCTACTTTATAAAGTAGAGCTGTTTTCTTCTTATTCCCAATGTGGGATTCCCACTTCCTTCTTTACATGACTTTGCTTATTCAATTATGTTGAAACAAGTTTCCAACAATCCCCCACATTGAATGAGATATCATGTAAGTTGATGACATATTGATGTTTACAGAGATACAACTGAAGGTAACTGTACTGGAATAGATGGCTTTTGGCTTTGAACCTTTTCTTTTGATATACTATCGGGATGACTTACTAATTAGTGACTTGAGTGTCTTGAAGTGTTTGATGTCAACCAAGACAATAGTAATCACACAGCTACCCTCAAGCAGGGTGTGATTCTTCGTTTGTGTTCATTTTGGCCCTGAACGATACCTGGTTATGTGAATGTTTGTTAGAGAATTTCAGCCTCTTAATTCTCATAAGATCGGTCAGTCTTACATTCACATAGGTGATTGCCTATAAGGAGTTGTTCTGTCAGAACTCCCTTTGACGAATCAAGTCATAGAAATCATTCCTTTATCATGACAGATAACACTAGTGTGTTTCACCATAGGAATGGGTAGGAGTTAAATCCTGTAGTGTTGTCTTTGAGATTAATTGAGTTGGGTTGTCCCTTTGAACCTAGACCATGGGATCTCCAATTAGCAAGGTGGGGTTTGCCGTTAAATTATTCTCTATGTCGTAGGCTTGAGGCACATTCCTTTCGATGAGCTGCATACTTGCTCTCTAGACAGACCTTTAGTTAGTGGATCCGCTAGGTTGTCTTTTGATTAAACTAGTTTTATACCCGTGCGTTAAACGAACGGCTATACATTTATTCAATTAACTTATACTCAAGCAAAACAAAGAAAAACAAAACAAAATTTCAAAAATAAAGAAAAAATAATGTTGGAGGCAACTACTTTCTATTAAAAAAAAGTGATTTGTTTTTATTTAAAAATTAGAGCCTTGTATATTTAATATTTGAGAAAATAAAGTCAATTTTTTAATTAAAAAATTGGGGTTTAATAGTATGGTGTGCGTTTCAAGGAGTTTTGACTAATTTAGTGTTATAAGGGACACAATTGTAAATGATAAAGTTTGCTATAAAAAATGATGAATGTTTCGATGAATATTCAGATCTAATTAAATCACATAAAAACATTGTGTTTAATTTTTTTTCATAAAAAACCATTTTTTAACATTTAGATCTACTGTGAATTTGTTTATATTTTTTATGCATCGATTTTTGTTATTTATTTTTAGATAAATCTCTGAACTATTTTAATCATTTAGAATTTTCGAAAGATAATTTTTTATGTTGATTTTTATTCCATACTACTTCTAATTTCTCAATAGTTTTTTTACATCTCAAATTTTGGGTATTTCTTGATTTACTTGATTTTTTTAGTATATTATTTCAATATTTGATGGGTTCATGTTGTTAAGAATCACTGTTTAGTTGAGGAAGGAGACTGTGAAATAAATGTCGAACAATTTTCGATTGGTTCATCTTTCTTGCAGGTAGCTGATCATATACGAAGAAGGAGACGGTGATTGTGAACTAATCTATTTTCATTAATCATCATTTATAATGTGTTGATTTATTTCTGTTTGACACAATCGAGAATTGGAAAACTGTGCTAATTGGGATAATTCATGGTGGAAGTTCCAATGAGATTTTGAATTATTTCATTAAAGAATTCATTAATTGTTTCTATTTTAGGAAACAAAGTTTTGGCGGGATTTTTCCCTATATAGACTACCCTGTTTATATATATATATAGATATATCGATGGTGATCACTCCATTTGAGAGAAGTTGCCTAACGGTATTGTGACGCATTCGTATGTGTCATGATTTACCGTTATACATATTGTTTTATGCCCTTCCTATTGCGGCTTGGCTGTCGCAATGGATGCATATAGCTGGTACTGGTTGTGGCCAAGCTGGAATATCTTCTAGGAAGTTTCGTAGCCATTCGGCTTCTTCCGCTGTTTTATCTAAAGCGATAAATTTTGATTCCATTGTAGATCTTGCGATGCAAGTATGTTTGGAAGATTTCCATGCGATAGCACCACCACCAAGTGTAAATACAAATCCACTTGTGGATTTTGAGTCGTTAGTATCGGATATTTAGTTGGCGTCACTGTAACCTTCTATTACTGCTGGATACCTAGAATAGTGTAACCCATAGTCTTTAGTGTATCGAAGATACCTAAGGACTCTTACAATAGCCTTCTAGTGATCGTGTCCGGGATTGCTATTAAATCTGCTCAATCGATTAACTGTTTGAGCAATATCTGGTCGCGTACAATTCGTAAGATACATAAGACTTTCAATGACACGAGAGTATTCATTTTGAGATACACTTTCGTGTAGGTTCTTTTTGAGATGAAAGTTTGGGTCAATTGGAGTTTTTGCAATACTATTATCACCATTGCTGAATTTATCCAGTAATTTCTTGATGTAATGAGATTGTGATAATATGATTTCCTCGGATGTTCTAGATATTTTAATACCTAAGATGACATCAGCTATCCTAAGATCTTTCATGTCGAACCTGTTGGCCAACATTTTCTTGGTGTCCTTGATCATGTTATCGTTATTGCCTATGATCATAAGTATGTCATCTACGTAGAGGCATATAATGATGTAACCATGTTGTGTATTTTTGGCATACACACATTTGTCACATTCGTTGATCTTGAACCCATTTGTAAGTACTACCTCATCAAAACGTTTATGCAATTGTTTTGGTGCTTGCTTTAATCCGTACAACGATTTGACCAATCGACATATTTTCTTTTCGTTGCCCGGAGTTATGAATCCTTTTGGTTGATTCGTATAGATTTCTTCTTTGAGTTCTCCATTTAGGAATGCAGTCTTTAACATTCATTTGATGTATTTCAAGACTGTTCAGAGCTGCAAATGCAATTAGTAGTCGAATCGACGTAATTCTGGTTACAGGGGCATAAGTGTAAAAATAATCAACACCTTCTTTTTAATGAAACCCTTTTGCGACCAACCGTGCTTTATACTTATCAATGGAACCATCGGGTTTTAATTTTCGTTTGAAAATCCATTTACAGCCCAATGGTTTGCACCCCTTAGGAAGATCAACTAATTCTCAAGTGTGGTTTTGCATAATGGAAGATATTTCGCCATTAATGGCTTCTTTCCATTGAGGAGCTTTTGGAGTAGATATTGCTTCTTTGAACGTGTGAGGTTCATTGTCCACTATAAATGTGGTCACAATGTCAGGTCCGAAGGTTTTAGTTATTTTTGCCCGTTTGCTCCTTCTAGGTTCATCATCCGGTGCAGTTGGATGGTCGTCTTGGATGATGTCCATGGGACCAATGTCCGTGGGGGCCTCATTCTCATTTTCGCTTGTGTTCCAAGGAAAAGAGTGTTTTCCATTAGTATTATTATTATTTTTTAATGGAAATATGTTTTCAAAAAATGTGACATTTCTTGATTCTAAGATTGTATTTACTTCAATATTTGGATTTTCAGACTTGTGCACTAAAAACCAATAGGCACTACTCCGAGCTGCATATCCTATGAAGATACAATCTACGGTTTTTGGACCGATTTTTACCTTTTTAGGTAATGGTGCTGCTACTTTGGCCAGGCACCCCCACACTTTGATGAATTTGTAGGAAGGTTTTCGACCGTTCCATAATTTATAAGGAGTTTGTTCCAATTTTTTGTGTGGTAACTTATCGAGAAAGTAATTTGTTGTGCGCATCGCCTCCCCCCACATTTCGTCGGGTAGGCCTGATTGAATTAGTAATGAATTTATCATTTCTTTAAGTGTACGATTTTTCCTTTCTGCAATCCCATTGGATTGTGGAGTATAAGGAGTAACTTGATGAATTATCCCATGTGCTGCACAAAAATCTTTAAAAGGATGTACGTATTCACCTCCTCGATTAGATTTGAGAATTTTTTTTCTTTTTCTCAAGTTGATTTTCGACTTCGTTCTTGTACATTTTAAATGCCTCGAACGCTTCTTCTTTACTATTGAGCAAGTAAAGATGACAATAACGTGTACTATCATCAATAAAGGTGATGAAATAATTTTTCCCGCCACATGATTCTATGGATTTAAAATCACATAGGTCGCTATGAACTAGCTCTAATGGTCGAGTGTCACGTTGTATTGTTTGAAAGAAGGTTCTTGTTTGTTTAGCCTCAACGCATATTTGACATTTTTCCTTAGTGTTGATTCGTGCTTTTGGAATTAATTCCATTTGTATTAATCTTTGTATAGATTCGTGGTTAACATGACCTAATCTAAGATGTCAATTATTAGAGTGCTCAAGCAAGTAAAAAGAAGATGTAGTCGCTGTATTATTAATACTACTACTGTTGGGTGGGGTTACAACCATTACATTACATTTGAACAAACCCTCATTGAGGTAACCCTTGCCCATAAAAACTTCACTCTTACTTAGTACAAATTTTTCGGACTCAAAGACCAACTTGAACCCATGCTTTATTAAAAGGGAACCGGAGATTGGGTTTTTCTTAATATCCGAGACATGGAGGACATTGGTAATCACCAATTCCCGTCCGTTGGTCATCTTCAATATAACTTGTCCTTTGCCTTCCACGTCAGAGGTGAAGGAGTTGCCCATGAATAGCTTCTCGCCGGGCGTCACTTTTGAATATGAAGAAAACATCTTCGCATCACCGCATATGTGACGTGTGGCCCCAGTGTCCACGTACCATTCACGACCCGTGTCTACCATGTTTGTCTCGAAAACCACACATATCATGCTGATTTCGTCATCAACTACGTTGGTTTCTCGGCGGACTCGTTTCTTCCCACGGCACTCGGCAGCTTTGTGGCCTTTCTTGTCGCAGTTAAGACATTTCCCTTTGAACTTATACTGCTTATGTTGTTAGACATCCTTTCACCAGAGCTTTTACGCTTCCCGTTCTTGGAGTCTTGTTCTACGTGTGCCCCTTCAATGGGGTGAAGCTGCTTCTTGTCGGCCACTCGGTTATTTTGCTCGATCTTAACTTGAGAATTAGATCCTCCAACGACATGTCTTTACGCTTGTGCTTGAGATAGTTCTTGAAGTCCTTCCAAGCGGGAGGTAGCTTCTTGATCATTGCTGCAACTTGGAATGCTTCATAAATAATCATTCCTTCGGCCGTTATCTCATGCACAATCAATTGGAGTTGCTGAACCTGTGTCATTACACTTTTAGAATCATTCATACAAAATTCTAAAAACCTAGTAACTACGAATTTCTTCGAGCCGGCATCTTCGATTTTGTATTTCTTTTCTAATGATTCCCAAAGGTCTTTAGACGTCTTAAATGGGTTGTATACATCGTATAACGAGTTATCCAGTCCATTTAAGATATAGTTCCTGCAAAGAAATTCGGAGTGCTTCCATGACTCAACAGCAGCCACGGTGGTTTGGTCTGATTCCCTTTCTTTCAAGATAGGGGTTGTTTCTTTCAGGAACTTCGACAGGTTCAGTGTCGTCAGGTAGAAGAGCATCTTTTGCTGTCGTTTGAATTCTAAGCTAGCAAACTTTTCCGGCCGTTCACCATGAGTGTGGACGGTGGGGTGCAGCATTTGAGTTGTTCCCACGGGATGTTCTACAGCAGCGGGTTTCTTTCCAGTGTTGGAAGCCATATTTGCTGCACCAAATACAGTGATTAGTAATGCCAATTTGTATGAAATACTTTTATTTCTTATACAATTAGCAACCAAATAATAGACTTATTTATGCAGTCTATATTGTTTTAATCTTGTGAAAGCAGATTAAAACATTGTTACAATTAATACAATTAAGTATTAGTGTGTAAGCAGGCTGATTACATGTTTATTTAAGCAATAAGCATGCAAACATGCTTATTAGTATTCCAGAACAAACCGATTACAGATTATTAGTGAATACACTAAGTAATATATTGTAAACATGCTTATCGGTTAAAAACCAGCCGATTAAACTCGAAACCGTGCCTGCATGCATTTTATAAAACTTGATCGATCGCTTTGTAAGAATTGATCGACGCTTCAAAAACCAAACCGACAAGGTGGTCAAAACTGATTGATCAGTGTTTGTAATAACAGTAAAATGGTCTGTGAAACAGAGTGAAACCGTCAAGCAGTTCACCACTCTCTCTCCTTCACTCACCACCGATGACAACCTCCTACTCTCTGCCGTCGGCATGGTCGCCGCCGCGCAAGCCAATTTCATGCGTGTGGTGGTACGATCCAGTCCTGTGATGGAAAATGAACAAGGAGGTGAGAGAATTGGAGTTGAATTGCTGTGTGTGGTGAGGAATTTGCTTAAAAAGATTAAACGAAGAGCCTTCGTTGGAGACAAGGTTTTGGTTGGGTCAATTGACTGGATTGAACGTAGAGGAGTGATTGAGAATGTGTTTGAAAGGAAAAGTGAAGTTACCGATCCGCCTGTGGCAAATGTTGATCATTTTCTGGTGTTGTTTTCGATGGATCAGCCGAAATTGGAGCCGTTTTCGCTTAGTAGGTTTTTGGTGGAGGCTGAGTCTAGTGGTATACCTGTTACTATTGCATTGAACAAAGCTGAGCTTGTTGATGAAGAGGTCTCAATTTAGTACCTCCATATATTTTCTGTTCGATAACTATATTGTTTTGAGTTTTAAGTGTTTGTCTGTGAATGTGCTAATTCTTCAATTCATTTGAATTCCCTCGATGTTTGCATAGTTGCAGAATTTGCTAAATGTTCAATAATTTGTGAAGTTTATACTTAAGTACATACTATAAGTTGAAAATTGGGGAGTTAGTCGTAACTAGAACATTTTTATGCATCATTAGTAAATCAGTTGTCCTTACATCAATTGCTTGAAAAATGAAATTGATGCCAAGGGAATAAAGGAGTACCTAGAAATTTGCTTAGTAACTAGGGTTTTATGTTAAATATTTAATAATGCTGATGGAGGAATTTGTATTTGGATTATAAAATGCTGTAGAATTGATGTATACGAGTAGTATGTCAAGTTGTTAAAAACGAAAAATGAATGTCATACAAGTTTACATTTGCCCTTCTGGATGATGTTGTTGATCAAGGTAATCTATAAGTACCTGATATTGCCTTTACTGCACCTTACCTTTTACTCCTAGTCAAGTAGTTATTTTCTTAAATGGTGTTATGTAATAGAGATGTCAGAAAGTTTTCATTCTCTATATGTGCTGATTGTTGAATATTTACTATAAGTTTACAAATTACAACCTTCAGTTTACTGGTCTTTGATCTAATTTGAGAACTGTCTACGAGGAATTGGAATCCTGTTAAACATAGTATCATTTGTTTTGTTTATTTTCCTGTTTCTCCCTCATGGTTTTTCATATTGTACGTACAGATGTTGAGATAAATGTTTTAAGATTCTTCAACTTCGTGTATTATGCAGACATTGGTTGCATGGAAGTCTAGGCTTCGTAGTTGGGGCTATCAACTAATATTTTGCAGTGTTGAAAGCAAATATGGACTGGATAGCTTACAGTTCATCTTGAGAGATCAGACCTCAGTAATCGTGGGTCCAAGTGGTGTTGCAAAGTCAAGTTTGATTAATGCTTTGAGAACCAAACTGCATGTTCGTGAAGAAGCAGATGTGTGGTCTAACCCTATATGTCTGTTCTCTCTGCATGTTCGTCATGTTTCTTTACTTCCGTTATCCGAAGGTGGCTATGTTGCAGATATTCCGGGATTTAACCAACCTAGCTTGGTGAAAGTAACTAAACTATCCCTTGCACAACTTTTCCCTGAGGTTTGTGCTGTTGATCTTATGATCTAAGCTTCATTTGATTCATTAGATTTGTAATACTTCCAAACATTATTCTTTCAGTTATAATGCAACGCTGCTCGAGTATATTTGTTGATTATTCATCTATCGTTTCTTATCAGGTCCAGAAAATGCTCAAGGCAAGTGAACCTGAAAAATGCTCGTTTAGTAATTGCTTGCATCTGGGTGAACCAGGTTGTGTTGTGAAAAGTGACTGGGAAAGGTATCCGTACTATCTTCAGCTGCTTGATGAGATCAAAATTAGGGAGGAGTTTCAGATGAGGACTTGTGGAACCAAAAGAGAGGCCGATGTAAGGTATGCTTTTCGAGATAGGCCCGGACCTTTTGATATATGCTTCTCAAGTAATTATGTATTTGGATGAACGAAACTTTATTCAAAGACTTCAAATAGCATCTGAAGAATGTCCAAAATCGTCTACTGTTATTCATGCCTTTTACAATATATAGAGATACATTCCTACAAGTATGGTAACCACCTTAATCTAGCTAAATCAAATATTCAAATGCTAAGATAAGGCTAAATACAATATTTACATATTATCACAAAAGATATGGAGATATCTTTTGCTAAGATCACAGCTATTACTCCCCCACAGTTGAAACGGGAGGTTCCCGGACGCTGAGACTGGTACGAAATTCTTCAAAAAGTACGCGCGGAAGCCCTTTAGTAAATATGTCAGCGATTTGGTAACGGGAAGGAACATGAAGAACTCGAACTTGGCCACGAGCAACTTTTTCCCGGACGAAAAGAATATCCATTTCGATATGTTTTGTGTGTTGATGCTGAACGGGGTTGCTAGAGAGGTACATGGCACTAATGTTATCGCAATAAACTAACGTGGCCCTTGATAATGGACAGTGAAGTTCGAGAAGGAGATTACGAAGCCAACATGATTCCGAAACGACGTTAGCAACGCCACGGTATTCAGCTTCGGCACTGGAGCGGGAGAGTGTAGGTTGTCTTTTTGATGACCAAGATATGAGATTATCACCAAGAAATACACAATAGCCGGATGTGGATCTGCGTGTGTCCGGACAACCGCCCCAATCGGCATCAGTGTATGAGACGAGTGATGTGGAGGCAGACTTATATAGATGCAAACCGTGATTGAGAGTTCCCTGTAAGTAGCGCAGAATGCGTTTCAAGGCTAACATGTGAGAGTCTGTTGGAGCATGCATATGGAGGCATATTTGCTGCACGGCATAAGAAATGTCCGGCCTAGTAAAGGTGAGATATTGGAGGGCACCAGAAGATCATGAAAAGGGTTTGGTTTTGCAAAGGGAGTACCAGCGGAGAGGAACTCAATTTGGATTGTGTGTCTACCGGAGTATGCGCCGATTTGCAAGAAGACATGCCGACGGTCAATGATGGACTCGGCATAGTGACGTTGGCTCAAAAATAGCCCATGTTTGTGACGCGTAACGGAAATGCCCAAGAAATAATTGAGAGGACCGAGGTCCTTCATAGCAAACTCGGATGCGAGTTGGGTCATAAGAGAGTCACGAAGAGCATTGGAAAAAGTCGTGAGTATGATGTCGTCCACATAAAGAAGTAGATATGCCATATGAGGACCGTGTTGATAGATGAAGAGAGAGTTGTCGGAACGGCTATGCATGAAACCAATAGTGGCAACGAAGTCGGCGAACCGTTGGTACCAAGCTCGTGGAGCTTGTTTTAAGCCGTACAAGGATCGCTTCAAGAGGCACACATGATTCGGTTGATGAGGATCCTTGAAACCAGGAAGTTGGTGCATGTAAACAGTTTCTTGGAGATGACCATGGAGGAAAGCATTTTTGACGTCTAAATGGTGTATGGGCCAAGACTTAGAAATGGCCAAACTGATAACAGTCCGGATAGTGGCCGGCTTGACAACCGGGCTGAAAGTATCATCACAGTCGATGCCAACTTGTTGTGACCTGCCATCTGCAACAAGGCGGGCTTTGTGCCTCTCAAAAACACCATTAGATAACATTTTATGACGGAAAATCCACATGGAACGTACAATATTCATATTAGTAGGACGGGGTACCAACTCCCACGTCTTATTTTTAATTAGAGCTGTGTACTCATCATTCATAGTGGACTTCCAATTTGGGTCAAGGAGAGCATCTTTAGGAGTCTTTGGAATAGGAGAGGGAGTGACTGTAGTTGATAGATTGAAGAGTTGTTTAGGTTTAGAGATCCCGTGCATGCTCCGAGTGGTCATGGACCGAGATGGTGGAGGAGGAGGAGCATTATGGGTGGGAGCAGGTGGTGATGCCGTAGGGGATGGTGGTGTAGAAACGGCAGTAGTCACGGTAGGTGTAGTGACGGGCGAAGTTGGTGGAGAGAGAGAGGGTTGTGTCGAAGTTGAGAGCTGGTGAGACACAATAGGGGGAGGCCATCATCAAGAAAAGTGTAGGATGAGGCGGAGGGAGAGTGCAACCTAGCAAAGGGAAATTGAGACTCATCAAAAATCACATGTCGAGAGATATAAAATTTGTTATGAGAGAGGTCATAACACAAGTATCCTCGATGATTGGGAGGATATCCCAAGAAAACGCATTGAGTGGAACGGGGTTGGAGTTTGTGAATAGTATTTGCGGGGTGGAGTGGATAACACAAACAACCAAAAATGCGTAGGTGATCATATGAGGGACTACGACGATAAAGTATTTGGGTTGGAGACATGTTGGTGAGAGTTTTGTGAGGGAGGATATTGAGAAGGTAGGTTGCCATTTGGAGGGCATGGTGCCAAAAATTGGCAGGCATGGAAGAGTGAGCCATGATAGTCCGAATAAGGTTGTTGATGGTCCTTATTTTTCTTTCGGCTTTTCCGTTTTGAGAGGATGTGTGGGGACATGAAAAACGGAAACTCATTCCATGAGAGTTACAAAATTGTTTGAAGTTATTATTGTCGAATTCTCGACCATTGTCACATTGAAAACATTTGACACTAACGGAGAATTGGGTTTGTATGTGTTTGGAGAAAGAGAGGAAGATGGGATATACATGAGATTTATGGCTTAATGGGAAAGTCCATAAAAAATCTGAAAAATCATCCAGTATAAGCATGTAATAATGATGACCTGCGGTGCTAAGAACGGGTGAGGTCCACAAATCACTATGCAATATATCGAACGGTAAAAGAGTATGAGTAGTAGAGGAATGAAAAGGTAATTTAATATGCTTCCCAAAAACACAAGAACGACAAACATGGTCATTAGAATTTGAATTACACTTTATTGAATTACTACTACGAAGAACATTAAAAATAGACGATCCCGGGTGCCCTAAACGAGCATGCCAAATAGTGGGAGACAAAGCTGCAAAAGTCGATGGAGGAGAAGCAGTTGAGGAAGAGAAGGGATACAGATCACCGGTGCTGTTACATCTCAGGAGGGGCGTCCCTGTCTTTAGGTCCTTCACAGAGAAACCAAGAGGATCAAACTCAACGGAGACATTATTGTCGGAAGTAAAGCGACGAACGGAAATTAAATTTCTAATTAGTTTAGGAGCATGCAAAACATTATTTAGAGGGAAGGGGGGGTGAGGGGGTGAAAAAGAAACATGCCCATAACCTTGAATTGGAATCATATGTCTGCTACCAACAATTATATTGTTATGAGTATTGCTCAAATAAAAATAAGGTGAGAGTGTACCTTGAGATCCTGTCATGTGAGAAGTCGCCCCGGTGTCCATGAGCCAATTTTCGACCGGTGCATGAAGAGACATGGTGTGCATGGCTGACTCTATCTCGGTCGGGGCATAAGAAGAAGGGACATGGGTACTGTAAGCTTGCTGCGGACGAGCTCCAAGGATACCCGGCTGGCGTGGAGATCCGGACCATGTAGAGGTGGGATAGGGGCAAGGTGGAGTGGACCATGGCTGTGGTCCCCAAGCAGCCCAAGGTGGGTAGTGTGCCCATGGATTAGGAGGCTGTTGTGTGCGAGGAGGCTGCCCAAAATAATTGCCAGTTGGAGAAGAGTTGCTGCCCCCATCACGGCCTTTGCCCTTGTGCCCATTTTTCTTGTCCCTGAAAGGGTTACGCTGCTGAGACTGATGACCACGACGATTGCCAGAGTTGGTCCTAGCAGGTGGTGATGAGGGGCGAGGCTGTCCACGACCAGATATGTCATCCGAAGGAGTAGTAGCATGAAGGGCTGTTCCAGCAGCGACGGAAGCCGAGGCAGCCTGCTTGGCCTTCCTAGTTTCCTCCAGGATTAGTTTAGATCGGGCCTCATAGAAGTGAGGCAAGGGATCGCTCTGCTGAATAATGGTGGCCACGCTGTCGTAGCTCTCATTGAGTCCAGCAATCAGTTGGAGAACCATGCACTGATTTGTAACTGGAGCACCAACATTTGAGAGTTGGTCAGCAAGCAGTTTAAGCTCCTTACAATAGGCAGACATAGAAGAAAAATTATCGAGATGAACGGCGGTGAATTGATTCTCCAAGTACACAGCACGACTATTCTTGTTGTCTTGGAAAATATTTTCCAGACAAACCCAAGCTTTGCGAGCGGTGGAGCAA
The DNA here is from genome assembly GCA_013146195.2 of Codonopsis lanceolata. NCBI lineage: Eukaryota > Viridiplantae > Streptophyta > Magnoliopsida > Asterales > Campanulaceae > Codonopsis > Codonopsis lanceolata. The sequence goes on from CM028383.1 coordinate 34,260,719, forward strand.
GGTTCAATGATAGTGTGCAGTAAGTTGGTCGAAATGGTACCGTAGATCCATTGTAAGACGATGGCATCTAGACGAGACCACAGAGCATCCTTTTTGCGGGCAGCAGAAGTAGTTTCCTCAGAAGAGGACTCGGGAGGGATGATGTGATCAATGACATCAAAGGCACGGCAGTGAATCTGAAACAATTCGGCCCAAGATGAGTAGTGACCTTGTTCCATTTCCAGCATAAGGGAGATGAAATTCTTGACATTTGTGAATGCTAGGGCAGGGTGAAAAGAGGTTTTCTCAGCCATTGAAGAAAGAGAGAGAGACGGCAGAAGAAAGGAATGAGAAGAAAAGAGATCGGCTAGTGGTTGAGGATTTACCGCTCTGATACCATGAAGAATGTCCAAAATCGTCTACTGTTATTCATGCCTTTTACAATATATAGAGATACATTCCTACAAGTATGGTAACCACCTTAATCTAGCTAAATCAAATATTCAAATGCTAAGATAAGGCTAAATACAATATTTACATATTATCACAAAAGATATTGAGATATCTTTTGCTAAGATCACGGCTATTAGTATCAACAAAGTTTGTGTGAAAACTGTAGACACTTGCTCACAGATGTCCAAAGTGCAGTACATGTTTTACGCAAGGAAGTTTTTGTCACCCGAACTAAATGGTGTTAAAAGATCCATGTAGCTAACCACAAGTGATTGCCTCTAAGGCTATAAGATGAGTTGAGTTGAAAGAAGTTTGTTGCACCTAGTGCGTGAAGTTTCAGTGTAAATATACTTGATTACTCCATTGGTGTGTTAAAGATTCTAAATATCAACGTGCTTGCAGGTACAAGGTGCGAGAGAAGGGCGAGAAGCAAGCTGAACCTAGGCTGGAGTTTAAAAAGCATATGAGTAGGGGTGACAATTGGGTGTTACCGGCTAATTTGGATAAAACCATTATCTATAAAATATAGTTAATGGGTAGTTTTGGATATTATCCAATAACACCCATTAACCTTAATGGGTGTTATTGGATAATATCTAATTCTATCCATTAATAAATGGGTATTATCCGGATAATACCCAATAAGAAACATCATTTATTGTTTTGAGTATTACTTACTTACTTATATTATGATTCACTAAGCATAACATACGCACATACGGCAAAAACACACACATACACACAATGATAAGTTAATAACTTAATATTCATAAATCATAATATTTTCACCAACTTTTCACATTTAATAAAAAATTCATGGGCCTCACATTCAACAACGACCGAGATATTCTCTTAATTTTGACATTTATCTTTTCTTTCCTGTTTTTTACTCCTCAAATAAAAAGCGATATTTGCAATGCGACACTATTTTTATCACCTAATATATATAAAGTTGGCAAAATTTTATAATAGTCTTCATAGTTGTGAGATAGAAAATATACGTGTTTATTGATTTGACACTAATAAATTATTATGTGAAAGTAATAAAAAATAAAAAAGTCAAATACCTTATTAAAAAATTAAATACTTATATTCATTATAATTATAAATTATAAATAATTAACAAATATTCTTAATCTAAAACAAAATAACAAATACGTTCGTAATAATCAATAATTTTTATGATTATTTGTTTATATTTATATTAACTTTCAAATAAATATTGAAAAATGGTCTAGCCTAATGGTAACAAGTTTTGATATAAAGCAACTTGATCCAAGTTCGAATTTTGCTAACAGTAAGTGGATCATGGGATAGATAATAGATAAACCCCTACGTAGGGAGACAATCTCGTAAAGTGTCACGGTTTATTTGCTAGATATTCATATTGAAGAGAACTTTTAGTTCTGATATGTGTATACTGTATACGCCAGTAAAGGACATCAGAATAATCCATGTTGAAGAGATATTCTAGTTCTGATATGTGTATACGCCAAAGGACAGCAGATAGGCGTTCATTGCTAAGGATGATTTGAGTTTGGACTCTTTTTTCTTTTTGCTGTATGTAGTCAGGATTAAGGCTGGATAGAATTAATAAGCCGAGTTGTCTGATGTTTGGTATGTAATAAGTGGTCGGCACTAATAACACGAGTTATACGGATAAAGTCATTATTCCCTCACTATTAATACCAAGGGAGAGGGTAGTATTATTAGCGCTCTCACTAAAAAAAATTGGGATTAACATTTGTAATCTCAAAACTATCCCCGATATACAAGTGAAGATTAATAGCGAGGGCACTAATAGTACTGAGATTAATAATACTGTTTATCCTTGTCCGACTACCAAACAAGCCCTTGTGTTGTCCAAATAATACTCTCATTTCTTCAGAAAACGAAATTATACCGTGTAAAATTTTGGATGTATAACATTTTTTAAAAAGTTTGACTTGTTAAATAATACTCCTTTCGTTTTGGAAAAAAAATCATTATTCCATTTTGGGATGTTTCATTTGAAGAGTCAATTTTAAAAAATTAAGACATAAAAATGTTATTTTATTACTAATGAGCTAAGGGGGTGGCCCAGTGGTAGGCATGTGGTTTCACAAAGTGTGAGGTCTCAGGTTCGATCCCTTCCCACGCCCTCCTCAGGAGGGAAAAAAAAAGCTACTAGAAAGTGTTATTTTCTAAAAAAAAATTGACTTTCAAACAGAGATTTTTTACTCCGAACAGAGGGAGTATCATTTTTTTCTGATGTGGAATAGTGGAAGTACTAAAGAGTTATCTGATTACGATTTAATTACAATGTATGAATGATAGAAAAATGTATAATCTGAAACTTTTTGCTCGGAAAATTGTGTCGAACGAAAAAAAAAAGTTATCATTTCACGTATCTATTACTCCCTCAGTCCCGGAACAAGTTTTACCTACTCTTTTATGGAATGTTTCAATTGTTCCCTTTATTTTTTTTTTATTTTTTTTTTCATTTTAAGACAGATTCCCTAAGTAAATTGTTCATAAAATCTTGAGAGAAATTTGGGCCGGTCCCTTTTGGAAAAAATTGCGGAATAATTACAAGCCGGTACATTTTTAAAAACATTTTTTCAAATAAATCCACCTATTTTTTGAACATATCTTTTGGGTACATTTTTAGGGCAAAAGTACATCACTGCCCTTTATGTGTATATGGAATTTTATTAAGAAGACTTTTTCACAACCACGGGCCACCTCCAGACCTGACACCATCTCCATCTCCTTCATTCAATCAAATCCTTCGTTCAATCAAAGCCCCAACAGCCGGACCTTCCTTCTTCTCCGGCGAATCAACCCCTTCATCCCCGCATCCAGCCACCGTCTCCACCGAATCCCCTCCGTTCAAACCCAGCCCCCATCTCATCTTCCCCAAACCCAGCCCCCATCTCCTCATCTTCAACTGCCCTCCCGATCTCCGCCTCGATTCCACCTCCTTCTCCAAAGTGAATCTTCCTCAATTTTTTCGCCAAATCCACCATCTCAGTTCAATTATGTTTTCAATCGCAACTACCCCCTCATCCTCAGATATGGCGCAACCCGCACGACGGAGAACGGAATCGACCGCGACGGCGAAGGTTTGGATGCCGGCCTTTGTCATATCGATGTACACAGAAACGGATTCGTGGAAATGATTGGAACGGGTATGAGAACGAAGCTCTTCGATCCATGAAGCCGCAGAGCGTGAATCTGAGTTGGGGTTGGATGAGGATTTGCCGGAGATGGGAGTGGTTTCACTGGTTTGAGAGATGTGTTTGCGATTGTGTGGTATTAATGCTCGCCTTTGTCATCAGATCTGATGCCAAGATCTGATTTCTGATGCCAAGATCTGTTTGCGATTGTTTGTTGATCTTCCGATTATTCGGTTTGAGGATCTACGAGCAAGGAGGCACTGATCAGTTGACGAAACTTGCTTTGTGTGTTCTCTTGATTATGAGAACCAAGACGTAGTGAGTCAACTCGCGATGCAAGCACGCTTTCCACACGAGCCGCTCGCAAAAGAAGATGCACCGGAACCACTTCTCCTCGCCCATTCTCTTTGAATCCGTGTTTAAACCCGTCGTCATTCCCGTTTGCAAGCACTCGTGATACATCACGCGCCTCCGTTGTCTACCGTTTAATTCAACTGTGTATAGTTGCAGAAACGAATTATAGAATAAAAACCTGTTCTGAATTGTTTATCCCTTATTCTTTTTTAAGAACTGTATAGTCTGTATTGCCAGATCGCCGGCGAATGAAGCGAATTTTTTGGTTTTCAGTTTTGATTTTAAATTTTGAAGGTTCTGATGTCAGGCATCAGGTTGATTTCTGATGCCTGGCATCAGGTTGATTTTTGGCATCAGGTTGATTCTGATGCCTGGCATCAGGTTGATTTTTGGCATCAGGTTGATTTCTGATGCCTGACATCAGGTTGATTTTGACATCAGGTTGATTTCTGATGCCTGACATCAGGTTGATTTTGGCATCAGGTTGATTTCTGATGCCTGGCATCAGATTGATTTTTTGGCATCAGAGTTTTCATTAATGGCATTTTTGTCATTTGGCAAGCAATTTGTAGTTACATGAAATGTCCAAAAAATTGATGGTTCTAGATGAAAACATGTTTTCAAAATTGTACCCACTTGAAATTCTCTCAAAAATTGCACCACTAAAGACCAGTATAAGACTTTATTTGTTTTACGAAACATAATTTTCAGAAAATAATTCTGGAAAATGAAAAGATTGTATTTTTAGGTGTTTGATAATTTTTTTGAAAATAAGGTGAAAAACATTTTCGGGTGTTTAGCAAATACTCGAAAAATGTTATAAAAAACAATATACGAATAAAAACAAAAATTCTAATATTCATGTACTAAATATAAGATAGTATTGAACTTTAAATAATTTTTCTTTAGTAACCCTCAATTTTATTATTAGTGGTGTCAAATCACTAAGGTTGATAATTGGTCTGAAAAACGTTTTTAAAAAAATGGACGTCCCTAAATAATACAGTTGACATTAATTTTAGAACGTAGTGAGTATCTATTAAAATTATAATTTATAAATAATGTGCACAAATTCTATTTATATTTTTAAACAATTTATTTGTTGAGTGAAATATTGTACGTGTATGTAAATATGTGTAATCGTGGAATGGCCAGAGGGGTGCTCGAATATTTGGAAAATGAGACTTCGTTTGTTTCATGGAAAATGATTTATGGAAAAATGTTTTTTTCATTTTCTGATATTTGGTAATCTTATGAAAATGTATTTAACGGAAAATGAAGTCTTCTTTTCAGAAAAATGACTTACGGATTCATTTTTCGTAAATCATTTTCCAAATGTTCGAGCACCCCTCCACCTCCTTCCACAATTACACATATTTACATATACACAATATTTCACTCAACAAATAAATTATTTAGAGATATAAATGGAGTTTGTACACACTATTTATAAATTATAATTTTAATAAATATTCACTACGTACTAAAATTAGTGTCCACTATATTATTTAGTAACGTCCTAAACATTATCTATTTTCTTTTTAAAAGTGTTTTTTTCACATCAATTATCAATTTTTTATTTGTATTTGTGAGATTGAAAGAAGATGAACCTTATTGATTTGACATCATTAATGATAAAGTAAGGGTTAATTACTAAAAGAAAATTACTTAAAGTTCAACGCTATTTTAAATTCAATATGGACACTAACATTCAAGGTTCTAAAAATCGTCAGGTGTACACTTGCGCCTAAGAGACTAGTCGGGGCATAATCGGGGCCTATAATTAAGACATAATTACTATTTTTTTTAAATATAATTTATATCAAAGATCAAACACCGACTACAAATTTAATTTTGTTTGTCATTTTATCAAACATTTGTCTATATTTGTAAAATGAACAAAAATATACAAATCTACCACTAATCTCGATTCCCAAGAATCACAAAACAATAAACCAACCAAATTTAGAACTAAAGAAAAAATATTTACTTCACCTACCTACTGTCCCTACAACCCACAGTCTAACATATCCTCTATAGTTCCCACTCATTCTAAATTTTGAGTCTCGAGACAACCCCCTTCTTCTTCATTTTTTTTTCTTCTTATTTCTTCTCTTTATTTGGCATACCGACAACCCCTTTTTCTTATCTCTCTCTCTCCGGCAGACCGACTCTCCTCATTTTTTCATCCTCCAATCTCTTTCTTCCTAAATCTAACCATTTAATCTATCCCCTCTCTCTCATCCCATTGAATATCCACAAAATCAAACCCATTTTCTTTCTACGTCCCTCTCTTCCTCACCATCACCACTCCACCTTCCTTCTCCACTTCGCCCCTTCCTTCTCCGGTCACCGCACGCCACAAAATCGAAGCTACAAAAATAAATTAAGGTCGGTGGGGTTTGACCTAGGGGCCCCGACTTGGCCGATTAGGCATCGACTAAGAAACTCGCGGCGGTGGAGAGACACCTAGCGCCTAGGCGGAGCTAGGCAGAGAGTTTTAGAACACTGCTAACATTAGAATGTATTTCTTGTATTTATGCATATATTGCTTTCCGCAATATTTTTTGTGTTTGTCAAACACTTGAAAATATTTTTACAGTATATTTTCAAAAGATTTACTAAACATCTGAAAATAAAATCTTTTCATTTCCAAAAATCATTTTATGGAAATCATTTTCCATAAAAAAAACGGACCCTGACTTACGGAAAATAAATTCGTAAGTCATTTTCTGAAAAAGAATATTTCATTTTTCGTTGACTTGAATTTTTTTTACATCGACTACATTTACCCAAGGTTATCAAAAACTGAAAAATAAGGAAAATATTTTCCGAAAATCATTTTCCATGAATCAATCGGAGCCTAATATTATTTAATGTCCAATTTTTGGGCAAAATGACAAAGATATCCTAAATAAAATGCAGCAACCCAACAACTTCCGTCCAAATATATTGCGATAACCAATACGTTGGTCGAAACTAGAGTAGTGATGGTGAATCCAGTTGGCAGTTGGAGCTGTTGTAGGGAGCTGATGGACTAGCGATGAAGATGACTAGACTCGAATGTTGGAAACTTGGTTTTCAAATAACTTGAATAAGCTAAAGTCATGTAAAGGGAAAAGTGGGAATCCCACATTGGGAACAAGATGAAACAAGCTCTACCTTATAAAGTAGAGCTTTGAGGCTTTGCTTTCGGCCCTTGGGCCACTACACTTTTGTGTAGGAGGGAAGACCTATCTAAGTGCAGGTCCAAACACACGCGCGCGTGCCGCCGCCCGCCCGTCCCGGCTAGGCTGGCTTGCCTGACTGAACTTTATCTTTTTGCTACCAGTTCAATTGGCGTGTGACCCTTTCACAGCCTTCCTTGACAGTTATGTCTCCATTTCAGACACCCGTAACTGCTACGGTTGTGTCCGTTTTCGGACATCCGACCGCTCCCAACTTCCATCCCCAAACTGCCACATAAATACTGCATCAAACCACAGATTTTGGCATTGAAAAACTCTCTTTTTTTCTGCACAACCTTCTCGCCTGACATGTAGATACAAAGAGCGTGTTTGTGGATTCGCCGTGATCAAGTTTGGAAGATCGCCTCTTCAATCACGTAAGTATCCTAAACCCTAGGAGACTCACTGGCAGCACCCGTCCAGTCTGCATACGGGGCCAGATTTTGTCTTAAGGAAAGAGCTTAAGTGTCTTGAAGATCCTTATCATTCTGTACACACACATTGCTGGAAACTGAAATAAATCAGGCCATACCTTCCCAACATCGAAGTGGCCTGCGATGAAGAAGGAGAGAGATGAAGGATGGCGGAGAGCAGATCTAGAATGGGAATTTCTTGGCTGTTTCAATGGTGAATGAAGACCGACAATTGGCCAGAATCAGAGAAGTCTGGAGCTGTAGATGGAGAATGAACCGCTGGTTCGGCTAGGATGGAGATGAAGATGTATGCTGGGCAAAATTGGAGCGAAGACGCAAGCGTCGGAGCTGGAAGGACGTGGGTCGACCATTTCTTTCTCAATCGGAAATATTGATGCAAGCATTGGAATTTTTCCGTGAAGTATCAGAGGTTGCGATGCAAGCACCGGAGAAAAAGTCAAGAAATTACCTCCAGCTACTGTCACCGAACGGAGACTGGATGCGGATTCCTTCTCATCTTACATTCCCAAGGTTCCGCTTTTCGTGTGATCTTTGGTCCAAGGCTGCTTCTTCCGCTTTTTGGAAAGTTTATGATCTAGTTGTTTTCTAGTGAGTTCTTCATGTAAATATGTCGTCTTCTCTTTCTCTGCCCGCGGAAGCTAAAGATCTCGCAGAAGCAGTTGTGGTATAAAGAGTTGGTGGGAGTCTTTCAAATGGTGAAGCATATAGGAAAGAAGATTGAATTTGTGAGATCTTGGTGCAGAATTTGTAACTTATAGAAATGGCTTTCTCCTGGTATCCATGTGCTGCGAAAAAAGACAGTGAATTAGAATAAAATTAGCATTCTAAATCGACCTTTAAAGATTCCCCAGAATAAAGAAGAAAGAAAAATCGTCGGGAGGTATAGAGTTTGCAGTTAGTTAGACGGTAAATTTGAGAGAGAGAGAGAGAGAGAGCATGGTTTGATGGGAATGAAAATGAACTTTTACGGTTTAAAAAAAATAGCAGTGCAGTTGGTTACGAATTTAGTAAAGAAACCGACCTACAATTATTTCTAAAATCTTTATCCATTGTGAGATGATAAAATACGAGGGATTCCAGATTTAATACCCCTAATAAATTCCGAGGGTATGAAAGAAAAATAATATATAATCAAACACTTTCTTAAAGTTAATAGGAAATACTTCATTGGGAGAAGGGCATGGTACAATTTTTAGTTGTGAAACTAAGTATGGACTTTATTAAAACCCGTGTAAAATCAATAGATAACACTTATTTTTGGAACGAATATAAGTTTGGGAAGGATCCACTAAAAAAACTCCACCGGACAAAAAACGTTGCATAATATCCTATACCAAGCATAACATTCAACAAATGCAAGTAGTACCCTCGAGGTTCCTTTTTCGAGCATGAGGTATGGCAAATGCAAGAAATGGCCTTGAGGATCCTTATTTAGGATGCTTTCCTTTTTCAGGGATAACCTGGTAACTTGTTTTGCCATGGCACTTAATTGGGATAAAAGATATACTCTCTTCGTTTCGAGTAAAAAGTTTCATTTAAAGAGTTCGCTTTTAAAAATTAAAGCATAAAAGCGTAATTTTATTATTTATGAGCTATTAAAAATGTCATTTTTTCAAAAAAAAATTTGATTTTCAAATAAGGATTCTTTGCTCAAAACGGATGCAGTAATTAATATTACGACGCTGTCTAACAAGTAACAACTAAACTTTGATGCCTATTAAGTTGGTAATCGTGCGCGATTCAACTGGTTGGTAGAACCCAGAAGGTTGTTCTCAATTTTCCAATTATCTTTCTCGTAGTTGTTGACATTATCTTGAAAGCTATCCCTTGTTTCTATCGTGATCAAACCTTTGTGGCGTTCCGTGATGGAGCATGGAAGGAAGGTCCTCCTCGGCAGGTTGCTGGAACTTTTCATGGCCGCAAGATTGTGGCTTGTGCAAAGTCGATGTACACCTACTGATGACTCCCTTGAAGCTTTAGAAGTGGTGATCAAACAGGGGCTTCCTCACATTTTGCTAGTAATCTAGTCGTAGAAATGCCTTATCTTGCTTCTGAATGGGGTTGCAATAGAGCTTGCCCCGTGAGCAGATTGATAAAAGTATCAATAGAATCAATATAGTTCATTCAAAGCCCTTCTTCTAAATGTTCCTTAATAATATTCTTAAATGTTCCTTAATAATATTCTTAAATGTTTGAGAGGCTGTCCACTTCGTGCACTAGGCCACGAAGACTTTTAGACATGTAAGTTACTATTTACAATGTTACACATATGTCTGCTAAGACAAAACTTGTAAAATTAAAAAGGAAAAGGGAAATTATGTGCAGTACTGGAATGGAGTAGCTGTCCGGCCCTGCTACAAGCTCTGTAGTACTTACCAAAACCATGTTAATCACAAGGCGCATAACACTAAAATTCACAACTTCAATAATGATTTAATCAACATAAAGCACATGAGTACACAAAAACAGGGTTGTAAAATAGGGCAAAAGCCCGCGGACATGGCCGCCCTGCCTCCTATTAGGGGCGGGTTGGACTGGTGTATTCGATACCCGTTTGGATGCAAGCTTTTTTGGCTTTGTCCACACGGGCCGTGGACGTTTGCGGGTTAGGACGGGCAGCTCACAAATTGGACTTGCACATTATTTCTGGAATCTATACATGAACGGCCCAGGCCCATTTCACGTAACTTAGCCCTTAGGCCTTAAGGTTAGGTCTTTATTCTCTAGTCCCTTAATCTATTATCTGTCTCTCTCTGTCTTTCATAGTCTCTCACTCTCTCAGTCTTAGAGCTATCAAAAAGGGCTAAAGTCCGCGGGGATGCCCGCCTCGCCACCTATTAGGGGCGGGTTGGACCAATGTATTAGATGCCCTTTTGGATGCGGGCTTTTCCAGCTTTGTCTGCATAGGCTGCGGGTTGGGGCGCAACCCACACTTTCTTATAATACTTAAATGTTTGTAAATCATTTACATTGCACCCAACCCAACCCAAGCGGCTCAAGCCCATTCCCATTCCTTTTTCATCAAACTCAAATTAGGGTTAGTAGTCAAAATTCAAAAATCAAATTTTGAAAATACTCTCTCCCTCTCTCTCACTCACGCATGGAACGGCCGCACAACTTCCGACGACTTTCTTCCTCCAGTGATTGCGCTGCCTCTTGGGCCCTGGCCTCCGTCTCCGTCTCAAACTCTCAACTCTCTCTCATCTCAAGCTTGGAAATGAACTTCCCGTTCTGCCGGTGATTAGATAATTTTCTTTGAGAATATTGTTTTCTTCTTCCACATCGCATGCCCGTTCCATCATGAGATTGATTCTTCTCTCAGAAACTTCACGTGGTCCTCTTCCCTGCATTTTAACTTTCCAATGCATCTGCAGATCGACGGTTGAACTCCAACTCCTCATTTCGAATCGCAAGCTCTTTCTCGAGCATTTGAAATTAATGGTTCAAGAAAGCGTTTTCTTTTTCAGTTGAATCTAGTTTAGCCATTAGTATATTGAACTCTCTGGTCACCTTAGACATTTGTTCGCTTACATCATTTTGCGGGCTTTGCCCGCTACCTTACGCAGGACGAATTAGGCTAAGAAATTCGAGTACCGTCAAGATTGCAGGCTTTCCTGCCCCAAACCGTTCATTGGCAGGCTTTCCAGGCCCGTGGGCAACCCACCTGTTTGCCCATTTTAACAGCTCTAATCGATCTACTCATTCTCGTACTCTCATTTAGGAGTGTAAATCATAACCACCGAACCACGGAACCGAATCAAACCAGTCAGTTTGATTCGGTTTTGGTCGAAGACGGTTCGATTTCGGTTTCAAAAATTGGAAAACCATGCGGTTCGGTTCGGTTTACGGTTTTTGGTATTGAACCAAACCAACATATATATTTTTATTTATTTATTATATAATATATATTATATGACATTTATTAATTATTTTGAACATTTATACATATATGTATGTATATATATATATATAAACGCATATTAGATCAAACAAAATATTGATTGTTGGAAAATTATTAGTAGGTTCTTTCATAATTTTGATGTTAATTCCAAATTAAAATCTTATTTTTATTATTATTTTTAATATTTGTTAATTTCATTAAAAATAATTTATATAAACCACAAAACTGAACCAAACAAAACCGAATAATTCGATTAGGTTTGGTTTTAAATCTTACTCAGTTCGGTTCGATTTGAGATTTTTTGAACCACTAAAAGACAATTCGATTTGTAATTTTGATATAAACCAAACCGAACCGATTGCACTCACGTTCACGCTTTCACGCTTTCTCCAGTCCAACGACTCCGGTCTCCAGCGGGCGGCGACTTCGTCTCTTCGGCTTCCTCTTTCCTCCGTCTCTGTTACTCCAGCTTTGCCGCCGCCGACTTCGTCTCAAGTCTCATCTCAGAAGTCAGATCTCACGTTCTCTCTCCCAAGTCCCATCTTGCTTCCAGATCCCGGCGGCTCCTCCAGTCTCATCTCAGAAGTAAGATTTCCGAGTCTCAATTTCTCTTAGTCTGGACTTGTCAGCGTGTGTTTTAGGAGTAATTGTGTTTTTGTTTTATAGATCGAGACCCATATACAAAGTGTTTAGTGTTGTTGATCAACTCGATCGACCAAGTCATGTTTGAAATTTCCCAAGGTTGTTGAACGGGGTAGGAAAGTTCTTCTTCTTGCAGTTGCAGGTAGTATGATTCAGTTTAACATTTTTTATTTTTGAAAATGTGATCAATAAGGGTAATTCTGAGTTTACAATTTACGGCAAGTGTGGGTTCATTCGCAGATGAACCACATAAGTTAGATCGTTTCTACTTTAAATAAAGAATAACAATGCTATGAACTGCCCAATTTTTCGTTCACTCAACTTTTTATTATAAATCAGACAACACACTAAGAGAGATGTATAACTGCTTGACTCTTCATTTTAATTTTTGAGGTTAACTGCTTGATCTCCATCCCTCCATTTCTGTTTTGTTTGAAATGTTGCGACTAGTCCCAACTTGATCTTTTCCTCTTTCTTCTTCCACCCACTTTCTCTCCTTTCTCTCTCTCTCTCTCTCTCTCTCTCTCTCTTTCCTGCAGTTCGTATCTTAGGAAGAGTCTCCATTTTTTAACGTCAATACAAAGTTCTCTCTATTAGTAGTTCTTGTAATTGACTTTTGAACTAGTAAACTGCTGCTACTAGCAACTCAAGGACGTCTTATAGCAGCGATAGGATTTGAAACATGAAACGAAAAAAGAGGAGGTAACTACTGGGTGGTTCTCGTAAGTGCCCCGCCATTAAATAGTGAAGCTCGTTCGTTGTTGCCTATGATGTGGGCGTCGTTGCCTTTGACGTGGGTGGTTTAGCTATTCCCCCATGTTTTAAACGTCTTTGTTTAAAGCAAGGATATGGTAATGACACTCAAGCAAAGATCTTTAGGTCCTTGGTTCCAATCCCCATACGAAGACAAGGGGTCAACCTTACGTCCTTACCTATCAAAAAATAAAATGAAATAAAATAAAATGTAAGGATCTGGTAGATTCTGGATGTATATAAATTACCCTCAACTTCCATGAGTGATACTCGTGATGGACCTTGAATATATGATTATAAAACTAGAACTTATAATGTTTTAATTTCAGCATAATTGAATGTTTTATTATTCGAAAAATGTGTCATTGTTGTTCTTGTTTATGTAATGTCATCATGGGATTTAAGTAGTGTGTATAAGAATTAGGGGATTGCCAACAAGATGACCCCATAACTTACTCTTTGATTGATTTATACTAATAGATGGATTGGCAAGGGCAAAAGCTAGCAGAGCAGCTGATGCAGATTTTGCTGGTAGCCTTTGCTGTGGTGGCATTCATAACTGGCTATGCTTTGGGCTCATTTCAGTTGATGCTTCTTATCTATGCTGGAGGAGTAGTTTTCACTACTTTGATCACAGTCCCAAATTGGCCTTTCTTCAATCGCCACCCTCTCAAGTGGTTGGACCCAAGTGAGGCCACAAAGCATCCAAAACCAGAGTCTACTGTTTCAAATCCAAAGAAGAAGACCGCTAAGAAGTAGGTTATACCTGTGATCTTAATCTGCAAGTTGGTAGTGCTTTTGAGAATTTGAGATGTAAGAGTTACCTGTTAATAGTTTTAGCTCAATGAACCATATTTTCTTGCTTTCACCAAATATATTATGCTACCTTATGAAATGACCAGAAAGAAGCAAATTTTTGCTATAGTTTTGCTTCCCCTTCAATGGCACTTGCTCTGTTTGGCTACCTTCTTATGTTGTAGCTTAATATAACAAAGCAGACAATGGTCTGTCTGTCATCAGTTTTTGGACGGTCTCATTTTAATTTGTTCATTAAATCTCATTAGGTTGGATTGATTTCTATGATTTGGGAGACAGTAAATAACATAAAGAAGCCATGTCGGAGATTTTTATGCTCGATCACATGTGTCAACACTTGAAACTAGAGTTTCTAGATGGGTCGTAGGCTCTTGGTTCGTGGAAGGGCAATTAATTTACATATTCACTCATTTTTGTTTATTCATATCAGATCAAACTATGTTCAGAAAAGAGAGTAGTATGGAAATTAATCATATTCATCTTATATTTGTAAAACATTACTGGAGCTTCTTTACTGTTACTTAAAAAAAGAAAATAGTAAAGCAATTATTTTTGTTGACATTATCATATGCTGGTTGGTTTTGCTTGTAAATTGTAAGTAAGTCTTCATATAAGCTAGAAAAGTTGAAGAATTATTGAACGTCTTGTTGATGATTGCGGTTGGGAAAAAAGGACGAGCCTTCATTTTCTGGTCACTGGCTGGCCATGGTATAATGTGATGGATCTAAGCCTCAAGGGAAATGATGCTAGGTTTAGTAAGCATCTTTTTTCAGATTTCAACCTTCAATAATTACTTCTGGAAACTGGTTAGAGAGAAGTCGGATTAGTATCTAAGCATGATACAGTTTAAAAAGTAGTAGATCTTTTGGAAATTTGACATTTCTGTCAGGGCTGTCTAACTAGTGTGCACCTGCGCTGTAGAAATTACTTGAATTTCAACTTTTGAGTAGTAAGGTCGCCGTATCGTCATGATTCTTGGTAGGATTTCAACCTTGTTCATTCTGGATTTGCATATCCAACATGAAATGTTGCTGGAGTAAATTTAAATTGAAGCACAACCAATCAAAAGTAATTCAATTTGGTTTCGTCCATTGGTTGCTGATAGGAGTTGAAGATTGCAAGTTCCCATGTGTAATACGATTGGCAGAGCTTAGTACTTGTTAGCCATGCTGAAATCTCTCTCTCTCTCTCTCTCTCTCTCTCTCTCTATATATATATATATATATATATATATATATGACAAGGGTAGATTTCTCCCTCTAAAATCTCACTTTTGAATTATTGACTTTTGAATTACCATTTCACTATTTCTCTCTCCTATCTTCTCTGGTTGTATTTCTCTCTCCCGTCTCTCCCCAATTTTTTTCTCTCATCACCATCATCTCCTCTCTTTTAATTATGTCTAAACACTTTTCTCACTTTAAACATAAAAAATAGTAACTAAAACAAAAATAATAGTTCCGGAGTCAAAAAACAAAAATATAAAAGGTTAGTAAGATTAAAAAATAATTTATGGAACAAACCACTATAAAAATAAAAGTTACATAATTAACAAAACAAAAATAATTTAATGCGGAGGTTAGTAAAATAAAATAATTTACAGAACAAAAGTTTAAAACAAATTCTTAAAAATATATATGTAAAACAAAAATACATTATTAAAATAAAAATATTTGATGGAACAAAAATAGTAGTTACAAAGTCAATAAAAACAAAAACAATTTAAACTGAGGTTACTAAAATAATAAAAATAATTTACGGAACAAAATTTTAAAACAAATTCTTAAAAATAACTATGCAAAACAAAAAACATTAGTTAAATAAAAATATTTGATGGAACCAAAATAATAGTTACAAAGTCAATAAAACAAAATTAATTTAAAGTGAGGTTAGTAAAATTATAAAAATAATTTATGGAACAAAATTTTAAAATAAATTCTTAAAAATAGTTATGTAAAACAAAAATATTTTATTAAAATAAAAATATCTTATGGAACAAAAATAATAGTTACATAGTCAATAAAACAAAATAATTTAAAGTGGGGTTAGAAAAAATAATAATAATAAATTACAGAACAAATTTTTTCTGTAAAACTAATTCTTAAAAATAAAACAAAAATAATAGTTACGAAGTCAATAAAACAAAAAAATATATAATGGAAGTTATTAAAATCAAAATAATTTAAAAAACAAAAACAATAGTTAACGGTAAAAATAATTTTGTTATTTTGATTTTAGCTTATTTTTTTCTACTCCGAAATTTCTTTATTCACAAAATACAAATATAATTTAATAAAAGTAATCATTCAAAAGAAAGAACTTATTTGAGTTCAAATTTTATTTGTAATGCGGAAAAAATTCAAATTTGTTCGAAAACATTCATTATACAAAGTTTTTGAATAGCATAAAGTGTTCAGGGTTATCAAGCCATAAATTGACACTTAAAATTAGTATTCCAGTAATGTTATTGATAAACATTGACCATGCTGCAGAATTGTGCAATAAAACAAAAGTAATCATAAATTTTGGGGATCACATTGCTGAAACAATTTTTTTGAAAGGAAGCAATGTTGGAGAAAATATTTTTATCCCAAAATTGTCATTAACTCTATCCGATATAAGATCGCTTTCAAGTTAGGAAGATAATTTATATTGCGGTCATATGCGTGACAATTAACAAGTGTCAAAGTCAATAATTGCACGTATGTCTTTTCAATAGCCACGACGCTTATACGTCGTAGTTTTTGAGTAACAAATTATTTTGGTTTAAAGATAATTGATATCACGTGAAGATAAAAACCAACTAATAAGACAACAAATGTAAGGTATAAAGAAGTTTTTAGAATCTATAATGATTAGTGATATACTTATGTGTAATTGTTAATAAACCGATCCTCCTTATTTTGTTTATGTACGATTTAGTTGACGTGTGTTTAGCGCACGGTTTAAAAAGACTAGTAGTATATGATGTCGCACATCCGGTCTTCGTCGTTTCCTTATGCTATGATAT
>CM028383.1:34277545-34323626 GCA_013146195.2 Codonopsis lanceolata
TCAATTGAGAATTGAAGAAGAAGTTCCAAAACAAGATGGAACAAGCAAAGGTCAAGGCATCTCGTGATAAAATATTTGCTTGAAGAAGTTGAAAATTTGAAGAAGCACATTGCAAATCGAGACCGAGAAAAGAGAAGAAGGGAAGTTCCCTAGCCAAACCCGAGCAAGCAAAATCAATCAACTTTTTTGCAAGGTAAAGTAATAGGTAGAAGAGGTAAGTGATCTGTTCAATCTTCTAATGTGCTGATGAAGTAGATAATTACGAAAAGAAGTTGAAAAAGATAACAATGAAGATAATCAAACAATTGATCAAGAGGTAGAAGTAGAAAGTCAAAATAAAGAAAATCAAGTAGAAGTAGAAAAAGAGATAGAAGAACAAGAAGAAGAGGAACCTTATGTGGCTCCACCACCATATGTTCCTCAATTCCGTTCAAAGAAGACTTATGAAAAATCGAGATGGACAAACAATTTTCGGAAATTTATAATATGTTATCAAAGTGAATGTTAACCTTCCTTTGCTTAATGTTATTAAAACAATTACGCCTATGCCAAGTTTTCAAAGATCTTCAGCAGAAAACACAAAGTTTAAGAAAACGTAGAAAATTGTTTCAAGCGTAGTCTTCATTTACAACCAGAACTTCCCCTAAGTTGAAAGATCACGGTAGCTTTAATATCAGTTTCCTTGGGAAGCTCTAAAGATGAAAACCATGCGATCTGAGGCGAAGTATTAACTGATGCCTTTTGCGGTCTATAAACAATTGGGGTTAGGAGAACTAAAACCCACTAATATATCTTTACAATTAGCTGATCGTTCAGTTAAACATCCCTTGGGCATAGTGGAAGACATCCTAGTTGATTGATAAACTAATCATTAGGTCGACTTTATGGTCTTAGAGATGGAAAGAAAATTTACTGGTAATGAAGTTCCTATCTTGTTAAGCGGGCTTTTATGGCCTGCCAATACAATGATAAATGTGAAGAATGGTAAACTTTCAATGTCGGTCCTAGGTGAAAGCTGTCGAAATCTTTGTTTTGATGCTATGAATAGACCTAGTGACATGAATGCATGTTTCTCCATAGATGAAATCGAAAAATTAACGACTCAAACTTTTGAGGAAAATAATGAGGATGACGACTATGAAAAAGATGTATTTATAGTTTATGATGATAGACCTCCCCCTATCATTAAAATTGACATTGAAGAAATAGAAAGAGAAATAGAAGAAGAAGAAAGACAAGAAAGAGAAAAATTAGAAGCTCTTAAAAATAAAAATAATGATAATTTGGAGAAAGAATCAGAATCATAAATTAATTCTGATAAAATAGAAAAAGTAGAGGAAGAAATTAATGAAGAAGAAGAAGTAGAGATTTTAAAATCTCTATTTGAAGAAATTGAAATAGAGGATGAAAAGGTAGAAAATAATGAAGATGTTAAAGAAGAAAATATTGAGGAGGTCAAAGAAGAAGAAATAATTAAACCAGAAAATTCTGAATTCATTCCATCTGTTAAATCTCCTCCTGTCGAAGAATTAAAACCATTACCATCCCACTTAAAATATGCATTTTTAGGGGAAGGTAAAACTTTACCTGTTATAACAGCAGCAGACTTAACTGAAGAACAAGAAGCAAGTTTGTTAAAAGTTTTATGGACACATAGAGAAGCCATAGGATGGTCCCTAGCTGATTTAAAAGGTATTAGTCTGTCTATGTGCATGCATAAAATACATTGAGAAGAAGGTAGTAAGCCTTCAAGAGAAAGACAAAGAAGACTTAACCCTCACATGGAAGAAGCCGTAAGAAAAGAAGTCCTTAATTAAGCTTCTAGATGCGGGTATAATTTACTCGATTTCTGACAGTAAATGGGTTAGTCCAATTCAAGTAGTTCTAAAGAAGTCAGAAATTATAGTAATTAAAAATGAAAAAGATGAATTAGTCCCTACAAGAACAATCACTGGTTATAGAATGTGCATTGATTTGAGAAAACTAAATGCGGCAACTAGGAAAGACCACTTTCACTTGCCATTTATTGACCAAATCCTTGAAAGACTAGCCGGTCATGAATATTATTGTTTTCTTGATGGTTTTTCTAGTTACAACCAAATACCTGTAGCACCCGAAGAGCAAGAGAAAACAACCTTTACATGTCCTTTCGGTACTTTTGCTTTTAGGAGAATGCCCTTTGGACTATGTAATGCACCGGCCACCTTTCAAAGATGCATGATATCTATATTTTCAGATTTAGTAGAAAGATGTGTTGAAGTTTTCATGGATGATTTTTCAGTTTTTGGAAACTCTTTTGATCATTGTCTAGAAAATCTTACATCAGTCTTAAAAAGATCATGTGAAACAAATTTAACTTTAAGTTGGGAGAAAAGTCACTTCATGGTCAAATATGAAATTGTCTTAGGGCATGTTGTGTCTAATAAAGGTATTGAAGTCGATAAGGCTAAAATAGAAGTTATTTCACAACTACCTCCTCCAACTTCTGTTAAAGGTGTTAGAAGTTTTCTAGAGCATGCTGGCTTCTATAGAAGATTTATAAAAGATTTTTCCAAAATCTGTAAACCTCTATGTAACTTATTAGCAAAAGATACAGAATTTGTTTTTGATCAAGAATGCATAAATGCATTTAATTTATTAAAAGAAAGATTAACCACTGCCCCTATTTTATCCGGCCCCGATTGGTTTCTCCCTTTCAAGATCATGTGCGATGCATCAGATTTTGCAATTGGAGCTGTGTTAGGGCAAAGGGTAGATAGAAAATCGCATGTGATACATTATGCTAGTAGAACACTAAATGATGCACAACTAAATTATACAACAACAGAAAAAGAATTTTTAGCAGTTGTGTATGCACTGGAAAAATTTAGACCATATCTTTTAGGATCAAAAGTGATAATATTTTCTGATCATGCTGCTTTAAAATATTTATTGAACAAGAAAGATGCTAAGTCTAGACTAATTAGGTGGATGCTTTTATTACAAGAATTTGACATTACAATCAAGGATAAAAAGGGAACTAAAAATGTCGTAGCCAGCCACTTGTCTAGATTAGAATTTTCATCCTTACTTGAACGTCAATTTCTTGATAATACAATTCCTGTAAATGAAGATTTTCCCGATGAACAACTTTTAGCAATCAAAGAGTCAGACCCTTGGTATGTTGATTTTGTCAATTATTATGTGTCTGATATTATAAATCCCGATTTTGATCACTATCAAAATAAGAAATTTTTTACTGAAGCAAAAAAGTATTTTTGGGAAGAGTCTCATTTATATAAAATGTGTTCAGACTCTTTAATCAGACGATGTATTCCAGAAAAAGACCAACAAAGTATTATGGAATTCTGTCATGAATACTCTTGTGGTGGTCATTTTAGCGAAAATAAAACTGCTAGAAAAATTTTACAATCTGATTTATATTGGCCCACTGTTTTTAGAGACTGTGACTTATTTTATAAAACTTGTGATAAATGTCAGAGAACTGGTGGAATAGGAAAAAGAAACGAAATGCCCTTGCACATTAATATAGTTGTTGAAATTTTTGATGTTTGGGGCATTGATTTTATGGGTCCCTTCCCCGTCTCTAATAACTGTGAACATATTTTGGTAGCCGTTGATTATGTATCCAAATGGATAGAAGCCATAGGTACTAAAACCAATGATGGTAAAACTGTGGTTAAATTCGTAGATCTTTTTGCCCGGTATGGAGTACCGAAGGCCATAATCAGTTATCAAGGAACTCACTGTACTAATAAATTATTAAATAATGTTTTCAAGAAACACGGTGTAACTCATAAGCTAGCTACACCATATCATCCTCAAACATCTGGCCAAGTAGAGGTTAGTAATAGATAAATCAAAGCAGTATTAGAAAAGACTGTTAGGCCTAATCGTAAAGATTGAGAAGTTAAACTTAAGGATGCTTTATGGGCATACCGAACTGCTTATAAGACCCCGATATGAATGAGTCCATACCGAATGGTATATGGGAAAACATGTCTTTTTTTTTTTTTAAGGTTGGAGGGGACATAGACCGTACTCCAACCCTTAATTTTTTATTATGTTAATGCCTTGAAAGGCTACAATTATATATATGATGCCTGGAAATTGAAAACATGGGAAATGACATGGGAAAACATGTCATTTAGCAGTGGAAATTGAACATAAAGTTTATTGGGCTGTTAAGGACTTGAATTTAGATTTAACATTGGTTGGCGAGGAAAGATTGTTCCAATTAAATGAATTAGAAGAATATAGGCTAAATTCGTATGAAAATGCCAAAACATATAAAGAAAAGACCAAGAAATACCATGACATGGGATTAGCCAATAAGATGTTTCGACCAGGATTGAAAGTTTTACTTTTCAATTCTAGACTGAGGTTATTCCCTGGAAAATTAAAATCTAAGTGGTCTGGTTCTTTCACAATCGTTCGAATTTATCCTAATGGAGCTATTGATATTAAAAATCCAAGAACCAATGAAGTGTTTAAAGTCAATGGACACCGAACTCAAACCATATCTCGAACCAATGTCAGTTGAACGAACAATTGAATTAATTCGTTTAGCCGACAATGCACCACCCGATGACTAGGTTTGCAGTTGGGTCGAGCCAAAGACGTTAAACAAAGGTGCTAAGTGGGAGGCAACCCACTATGATGAATTTTAATTGCTTTTATAGTTAATTTAAATATGATATTCTCCGTTAAATTTAATTTTGGACATTTAATTTTGAAATTAAATATGCCAAAATCCAAGTTTGGGGGAGAAAAACATCTTAATGTTGTATTTATATGTTGCTAATATAGTTAGTTTAGAGTTTTTGTAGAGTTTATATAATACAGGAAAGTGACGAAACGTAACGGAACCTAACGGAGGGACCTAACTGTTAAACTGCTGAAAAAGGATGAAAAGCAAACAAAGGAGAACAATATGCCCACCTTGCGGACGCAAGGTGCTCAGGGCCTTGCGACCGCAAGGTCCCCATAAATACAGTTAGCGTGAACGTCAACATGCAGACGTGGGAATCAGTACGGTTTCACTGCCGACCTTGCGGACGCAAGGTAAAAGAAACCTTGCGACCGCAAGGTGTCTTTATAAAAGAAACTGTCGTGCTTCTTCACAGATCACCCGAAATCTTCCCTCCATTTAAAGCAGGCAGCAGATAAGCTTCCCCTTCCTCAAAAATCCGTCGAGATCTTCAACAAATCTGTCCAAATTCCGGCCATCGTACAAGAATTCTCTCTCCCTCCTTCAAAAATCTTCAACTTCCATCCCACTTTCATCCCCCATTTCAAGACACTTGAAGTTTGAAGCAAGGAGACCCCATTTTTGCCAGCAAAGAAGCTCAAACTCCGGCGACTCTCCACCGTAAAGCTGCAAACCTCAAGTAAATCTAACCCCTTTTAATTTTTACGTACAAATTATACTTGCATGCTAGGGTGTTAGAAAAATTGACGTGGATATAATTTTTGCATGCTTTAGGTGTAATTTTTAATTCTAAAATTTTAAAAGAAAAATATTTTTTAACTGTTAAATATTTTTATTCTGTGCTCAAACAATGGCCTCTAAATGTAGAAATCTTGGCCCCTCTACTTCTCGCCCTGTTGAGGAGGAAGAACCAAATTATGACCACCGCCGCTTTATTTCCTATGAGGCCTCGGAGAGATACGCTGCAAAGCTCTCCAAGTCTTTGATTCCCGAGAGGGGATTCAAGGCTGCCGAATTTGGCCTCCACAATGCATTTTTAACACGTAGGTGGGGTCTTCTGATTGAGTCTCCGAGTAAGGCAATCATGCTTATTGTCCGTGAGTTCTATGCCAATGACCGCATTGGCATAGATGGTGGGGTGATTGAGACCGTTAATGTTAGGGACATTAGTGTTAGCTTTTCATCCCAAGCCATTAACATGTATTACGGCACCTCCAACTTTTCGGAGGGTGTCGACAACTATAGCACCCACCTTCACCCCCTATTCCTGTCGAGGTGGTCAATGCGACCATCTCCCATCCTGATGTGGTATGGACCCAAAACCGCAACCCACCATACGGTCCATACACCATGGAGGAGTCCTTCCTCTTGGACACGGCCAAGCCCGTGTTCAAATTCATTTGCTCCCGCCTTATGCCTACCAGTCACCAACACGGTGACTTAGGCTAAAGGTCGATCTACACCATCATGGTGGTGGGTGCATTGATGTCGGCCGCCTGATCAACAGCCAAATTAAGACCCTTATTAGAGGTACCACAAATGCGGGGTTCGCGTTCCCGCATTTGATTACCGGACTGTGTAAGGACGCGTGAGTGAGATGGCCTCGACACGCGGAGAGGTTGAGAGATGGGCCCGCTATCACTAGGGCAATATTGTTTGAGCACCACCAGCAGCCGCGAGAGAGGGTTCCTCACGTGGAGGAACCCGAAGAGGAGGAGATGGACCCACTTGTGGAAATCTCCAACAGGTTGGAGGAAGCCGTCCTCCAAACTGATATGGTGAGTCAGCAGTTGGCACAAATGCGTGCCGACCAGACTCAATTATTCGGCTGGTTTAACACTGTGGGACAAAATGTCTTCAATTATTACGGGCTGCCACCAGGCACGATCCCCGAGTTTCGTCCTCATTCGTTATTTCCTCCCGACTCACCTTGAGTCGAGGCCCAAGTTTCACCCTCTTTCGTTAGATGAGCCTGCTATGTCCTTTTGATATTTGTCCTTCCCCATCAAACCTCTCATATATTCCTCAATTTTGGGGACAAAATAGGAATTAAGTTTGGGGGGGGGGGATTCTAAGCACAGAGTCTTAACAGGTCCTAGCCTAAGGAGGATTAGAGTTGGGCTACGTTTTTAGGGTGGGAAAAATTTTATTTTTCCTCTATCGTGTCTTCTCCTCACCCGCCTTTCTTGCTTTTGAAAATTTTTTTTTTTCGGAGATGTTGCCTTGACCAGAATACACTAATATTGGTTGCTCGTGGATTCCTCTCATGGGGATCCATCATCAATTGTGTCATCAACATCTCCAATTTTCTTTATAAAAAAAATTATAAAAATATAAAAATAGATTTTAATTTAAAATTTTCATCCTTAAGTTTTGGTGTGGTAGTACTAGTCAATGAGTGGAGTTAATGCAATGAACTGCATAGCTAGTCCGTAGATCCCTCTGGAATTTACTTGATTTTGCGAAACTTTTACTTTTCTCTAAATTCTTCATGCACCCACACCAGTCATAATTATGGATTAATTAGAATAGTTTTATAAAGTTTATAGCACCTACTTCATTTCAACAAGATATGCACAAGAATATGATGCATAGCCATTCGACCATAATTGTTGCATTAAATTGTAACTTAGGGTCAATTGCATGATAGTTAGATCCCTTGGATTTTTCTCATTTATATATCTCAAGCACACTTTCGAACCGTGTCTGCATGTTAGTCTCGATTATCCCTACCATCTGTCTTAGCGAATGCTTATGTGAAATCTAGTGATGCTAAACATTCAACCCCACAATTCCCATAGTTGATATGATGTTTTGTGTGTCTTACTTCCTTTAAAAACTACATGAGCATTTGGCATTAAGAAATGACTTAGGTCATCTTTGGATCGTTAGAGCCTAAATATTCCCTGACCTTTACTAAAAATATCCCTAGTGTCCCATTTTGAGCCTAATTAAAAAGAATGGAGTGTGCTAAGCATACATAAAACCCCCATTCGATTTCGTTTCTATTACCAACATTAACTTAGCCCTAAAAGTCTATACACTTTGAGCCTACCCTTTGAGAGAGTAGGATGTGGATGGGGAAATTAATTTATGGGACCATTTTCTTTAGTGAAGCAAGTTTTCTGCAGACTTCTTCTTTCTATCGTCGAAAAAAAAAAGAAAAAAAATGGATCGACGAAAAATGAAACGGAAGAAAAAGAGTGCAAATAGATTCAAATGAAAGCATAGCTTTCACAAGAAAATATGTTAAAAGAAAAATATTGTTGAGAAAGATGATGAGATATTTTAGATTATTATGTATTGTCCAAAACAAGTTTGGGGGGGGGAAGGAAGAAAACTGAAAAGTAACAATACCCCCTACTTGTAGTCTTTGTAGGTCCTAGCCTAAATAGAGAAAACTTCCTTTTGCTTGGAAGTATGAGGGATAAAGGGTAGTCTTACTCTCTCACTTTGAATTTCAATCCCTTTCCATCAAATCCCCCATCACCTTGGCCTTACATTACAAGCTAATAAAGACCTAATGATCTTCTTGCCAATGCTTGTGCATGTTTTCTTTGCTAAGTGAGTCATATAGAATTGATCAAACACTTCATATTCATGTTATTCACCAAAGTTCACTGTGTTAGCATAATCTTAGCTATTACAAGTAATTGGGATAGGAGAGCATTGTACGTCATACATAGAAGTGCATGGGATGGATGTATAAATTTTTGAAATCCTTGGTGACCTCTCTTTCTGTAATAGACCGGGTTTGGATGGTAGATCACATATTATATAATGCATTGGTTTTACATAAAATTTGATTTTCATATGAATGTGGTGTTTAGCTCAATAAAACTGTTTTAGTTAAGATATTCTCTAAGACTGGTGATCACACACACACATGGAAATTAATAGTAGTAGCAGATTTAAGTAAAAGTAAGTTGGTTTTATGTGATTTAGTCTACACATATGTGGTGAGCATCGAACTGAGACTACTTTGTTATGTCATGCTATTATAACTTGAGGTTGAAGCCAAAAAGATTTTTGTTTTATTAGTTTAGTTTTTATATGCTTTTGTATTTATCAATTTTTGTATTTATCTGCATAGTCGAGTCACTCGAAAGAGTCTCCTTAAGTTTGTGGGTTTCTAGAGGAGTGTAAATAGTGTCACCCTCCAAAAAGATTTTCATTATTTTTGTCATTTAAAATGCTTTTGTATTTATAAGTATTGTTTACTCGTGGACGAGCAAAGTTTAAGTTTGGGGGTATTTGATCGATGTATTTTATACGTCGATTTCCTATACTTCTATAACTTAAATTGAGCGATTTCACGAGGCTTTTGGCTACTGATATGTGTTTTCTAGTGATTTTGTGAGTTTCAGGGTTTTAGGTGAAAGTATACAAATTATAGGGATTCCTGGTGACAATTCCAAGAAGTGGTCAGAGTGAAAAATTGAAAAAGAAACGAAGAAGAGCCAAGCTGGGAACCTTGCGGTCGCAAGGTGCAGTAGACCTTGCCTCCGCAAGGTGGACAGAAACTTCAGAAGACAAACCCCGGATTATTGAAGGACCTTGCGATCGCAAGGTGCCTCATACCTTGCGACCGCAAGGTAGTCAGAATGCCCGATTTTGCGTTTTCACAAGAGATCTAATTGCAATACGACTCCATGGTATAAATAGAGGTCGGTAGCCAGAGCATAAGACAGTTAGAAACGGCTGGAGACGGCTAGAAATTAGTTTTCCATAGCTTTAGAATAGATTTTAGGTTGTATAACATAATTAGTTATTGTAATTACAAGTGTTGAAAATCGATTCATGAATTCATTCATCTCCATGTGTTGTTCATCTTCAAGGATGAACTAAATCTTCATTAATCTAGGAGGTGGGAGGTAACTTGTATCGAATCTATGCTTTAATTTATATTTATGTTCATTCAATTCTTGTTGATTGTGGTGATTATCAATCCCTCTATTATTTCACTTTGAACAAATGAATGTAATCGTGAATAATAAAGGCCTAGAGGTGCGGATAGCTGCATGATCAATGTGCATATGTCGTACACTGACTCACCATCACAATAAATTGGACCTATCGATGCACGAGAGTGATAAGTTAGAGTCAGGTTCCATATATGACCTAGGTGACAGATAGATCATATGTTCTTGTGCTTAGAATATAGAATGGATGAATTATTTGGAGATGCAGACTGAACGGTAATTCAACAGGCTATATCTATATTTTGTGAACGAACCCAAGAGATTAAACGAAACTTTATTAAAATTAAGCATAGGGGAGATACAAGTGAAACCCTAATCCTAGATTGTCATCCACCATAAGATCTTCATAACCAGTAATTGCTGCTAATTAGTTAAACACCTGAATAATAATAATTAGTTTAGAAAGAATAAATATAAAAAACCCCCCCTTAGATTAATAATTTGCTATCAATAAATCGTACTATTTGTGATCTTCTTGTCTCTGTGGGTTCGACCCCTGCTTCTAAAACTATTCTCCAATAGTCTTGTCCACTTGCAAGGAAAATAATTAAAATAAGATATCGATCAAGTATGAAGAACTAACCTTGGCATTTGATCGGCCATTTCCGTCGATGTTGATGGGGGCGGTGGTGTGGCTGAGAGAGAATTGAAGAAAGGGAGAGAGAATTATAGAGAGAAGACTGATTTTAGAAATAGTTGTGAGAAAATGTCTTGAGAAATTGATGGGTAACATGGGTTTGTCCAAATATTTCAGGTATAAGTTTTGCAACATATGACATAACACTTTTGACTAAAATCTTTACTTTTTTACTTTCCCAATGCTTTAGCCATCAGCCGGTCTTCATAATTTTTCCAAACTTGAACTTATGAGGTTTGTAATTTAGTGGAATCAAAACCGTGGGGCTGCCCATAGTTATGATTAGAAAGTCTTTGAGTGACTATCACTATTAAAAATGTACTCTTCAAAATCAAAATATTTTCATTTTAATTTTGGCAATGGGTTTTTGGCGGGAACTTTCTTAAAAAGGAATACTTTCTTGCTTTTATATATATATATATATATATATATATATATATATATATATATATATAATTAACATCAGTGAAAAAGCTATGTTATTACTCATAATAAACATTGATCTCTACAACTTTTACTACTTTACCTTTAGTTTTTTGCATCAAACTTTAATTATAAGCTACATGCACATGAATTTTAAGGAAAACTAAACATCAAACTAATATTAATAATCAAGTCAATTGTTTTTCATTAATTCGCGTGTTGTGTCGAACATAACGTACAATAATTTTGGGATGAACGGAGTATTAAATAAAATTGAGGGTTAATCGCACCATTGGTCCCTTGACTTTGTGTCATTCTCAGTATTTGTCTCTTAAGATTTTTTTTGTCAAAATTAGGTCTAAAGAGTATGAAATTTTAATAGTCGCAGTCCTTTTGATGAATATCGTTTAAGAAATACAGTTAAGTTGCTCAGGTCTATTTAGTAAGGGCTAAAATGAAATTTTCTCAAACCTAAATTATAACAAAATTTGCAATCAAGTTCTTAGGGTTTGAAAATAGACCAGAAGGTCTTCTTTCTCAAATAAATACTTACAATATCCGTAAATCGAACTTAGTTCTCCCCTCTTTTCCATTGATGCTTTCCATTATTGCAACTTCACCGTTGTTGCCGCCGTCGACATAATTTCCTCCTCTACTGGTCGTCATCGCTTGTTTCTGACTCGCTCTTACGGGCGTTAACGAATGTGATAGATGGGGATGAGGTACTAAGAGAAATCAAAGCACACAACAACACCGCAACAGAATCGAGTGCCATTGTAGGAGATGGAGAGTTGGTCGTAGCACCAGAGCAATCAAAAACCGATTGTGAATGCCATTAAAGATGGAAAATATGGTTTGGCTATATGGTGCTGCTCGATAGTTTCATGCCAAGGAATCAAAAGGGTTTAGGGTTCAAGGAGTTGAAGAGGGATCGATCTCCCTTCCAATTCGATTAATCTCACCACCGTTCAAATAAAACCAGATCCATTTGATTGATTTCTCTAACTTCCAATTCGATTTTCAACAGCACCCATTTCTCGATTTTCTCTCTCTTGAATCGTTAATCCTGAGTTCTAGTTGAGATTTGGAAGTAGGAAACTACTGGTTCATCGGTTTGAGGAGAGGAGAGATCGATCCCTCTTTCAAAACATTTGGGGAGGAAGGGCTTATGGTCTTTTTTAAAACCTTAGGGACTCGATTGCAAATTGTGATATAAGTTAGGTTTGATAAAATTACATTTTAGCCTTTACTAAATATACATGAATAATTTAACGGTATTTATTTAATGACATCTATCAAAAGGATTGCGGCTGTGAAAATTTCACTCTTAGGACCCAATTTTAACAAAAAAATATTGAGGGACTAATAGTACTGAGAATGACTGAAACTCAAGGGACCTATGGTGTGATTAACCCTAAGATTAAAGTTTTCTCTTTTTATCTGATGGATTTCAGTTATCTTTTTTCTAGCGGATTGTAATTAAGTTTGCTAATATTTGATGTGTTCAAACTTATTTTTAAAGGATTTCTCGTGCTAAGACCATTTGATTATATATTGAGTAAGTCTCCTACAAGACCGTCTTACGGATCTTTATTCTTAAGACGGAACTCAACTATCTTACAGCTCAGCCCACCAACACACGGTAGGTCGGGTAAAGATGATCCGTCTTATAAAAAATATCCGTAAGACTGTCTTAGACAAAATTTTATCTTAATTATTATTCTATCAAGAATAATGTTAAATCTTCGGTCGTGTCAGATTGTCAAACATGCTTACGATAATTTACCTTCCTAATGCATTTTATTTCTTTATTATTTTTTACTCATAGATGTTTACAAGTACGTAAACCCAAAAATGAACACCTACTGCCGGCAGCCGGCCGTTGAATGAGAAACCGCCAAGGTTGCTGGGAGCCACCTAATGTGGCTGGACGGACGATCTCAAAATTGATGAAAAAGTTGGCCTTATAACCCCAATTCCTCTTTACTTCATCCTTTTCTCTCGGAAATGTATCTTCTCATAATAAACAAGGAAGAAAATACTCATTTTTGTTTTTATGTATTAAAAAAACATATGCTTTTGTCTGACAAATTGAACGTTTGGTCTTACTTTGTTCTTGTACCTACAATTTGTGATATCCAATGTTAAAAACTAATTAGTTTTTTTAACTAAATTATACACAAACAAAATAAAGAGAAAAAATAACTACAGAAACACGACTTTAACAATGGTACTCTACTGTTAACAATGGGAGGATTTTGGAGGGAATGTAGGATTTTATATTGGTGGTAATATTTTGAGATTCAAGTTTCAATGCAATTTATGGTTTATTTCAATTCAACAACCAGTCGGTTTAGGTTCTACATATACAAATACATTTGTAATATTAATGACAATTGTTCATATACCTATGAAGTAGACGTATATTGTGTATTTCTAATGGTTAGAGCATCTCCATTGTGTCATTTTGCCAAGTTCTTACCCAAATTCTTAATAAGAATTTTTCAAAAACTTCCCATTGTATGCTTCTAATAATTACATGTAGGAGAGAGAGTGTAGTGAAGTTCTAAAATAAGAACTTCCATTTTGCATAGGAAAATGGGAAGTGTCAGGCGGCTGTTGGGGGAAAGGGTGGGGGGCTTGGATGGGCGTATTGGGGGGGGGCGGGCTTCCACTTTCCAAAAAGTGAGTGTGTGTTGGGGGGCTGTTTTATGTAATTTTTACTTTGTTTTTTTAAAATTTTTTCTTCTTCCCCTATATATACTACTTCAATATTTTATATTTATTCCACATTATTCTCTTTTCCATTTTTTCATAATCTCTTTTAAAAAATCATTTTCTTTAACATAATTATTGACGTTTTTATGTAATTCTAATTATTGAATTGTTTTGATGTAATTTTTAAGTATTTATGTTTTATGTAATTTTTTATTTATGTTATTGTACGAGTTATGTATAATATGTGTTTTATAGATAATTTATTTATTAAATTATAAATTATAAAATTTAAAAATAATAATGTAATTATTATTTTTAAATTAATTTATGTCTTAATTTATAAATTAATTATTTATACGAAATATTTAAATATGAAATATATTAAATAACGTGTTTTAAATTTATTTGTTGGATAAGTATAAAAATAAGAATGAATTATAAAATTAATGAGGTGGCAGTGGGACCTAGTTAAGAATATGTTAATAATAGTATACAATGGGAAGATAAATTCTTAAGTTGATAAGAAGTGAAAAATGTGTAGGTGGCAGTGGGACCCACTTAAGAAGTTGTAATAAGAATTTGTACATTGAGGGTGCTCTTATGTGCTACAACAATTGGTCCAGCTATTAATATAAATGATGAATGTCAAATGTTTCTAGTTTATGCATTCCCACAATAATAAATCTTTATTCGTAAAACGGAATTTCACTCTCTTACAGCTCAATCCACAAATACACGGTGAGCCAGATAAAGAGGATCCGTCATACAAAAAATATTCGTAAGACCGTCTTACATAAGTATTTACCTATATATAAAGGGTATTTTTATTAATTTGTTACTCTCTTCGTTCCGAACAAAGAGTTCACTATTTTATTTTAGGATATTTTACTTAAAAAATCTACTTTAAAAAATTAAGATATAAAAGTATCATTTTATTAATAATGGACTACAAAAAGTGTCATTTAATTTTTAAAAAAATTAACTTTCAAACGAGGATTCTTTGACTTTCAAACAAGAATTTTTTACCCAAATCGAATAGAGTATTAGTTAAAAGTTCGCA
This sequence comes from Codonopsis lanceolata, assembly GCA_013146195.2. Lineage (NCBI taxonomy): Eukaryota > Viridiplantae > Streptophyta > Magnoliopsida > Asterales > Campanulaceae > Codonopsis > Codonopsis lanceolata. The sequence goes on from CM028383.1 coordinate 34,292,077, forward strand.
CTGCATTAATTGATGATTAATTACTTGATCAGCTACACGGACGGGATATACGCTTGCCCTCTCCTGAGTCCTGACCACAGCCTCACTAAAATAATTAGTACATAAAGTATTGGAAAAGTAATCCATAATAATAAGATAAGTGTGTATGTTATCTAACAATATTGGGCAAACTACACAATTGGTCCTTGTAGTTTTGGGGTTTTTGGCTTTCCGCCCCTAAACTTAAAACTTTGACACAGTTGGTCATTCCGTCAACTTTTGATCGTTAAATATGCTCACATGGCATGCACATGTATTTGTAGAGGGGTAAAATAGTCATTATCTGTTAAAAAGTATATGGACCAATCTTAAAATATAAAAAGTCTTTGAAGGCAAGTAAGTCAACCCCCTCTCCTTTCTCTCTCTCTCATCCATAGCCACCCTATCCTTCCTCTCTCTTCCTTCTTCCTTCTACCACCCCCGCAACAGCACCACCACCACCACCACTACCCGCCTCATCCTAACATCCCCATCCCTCAACCTTCGCACAATCTCTCCCAATTTTCCCACCATCAAGGCTTTCTCATCCTGTAGACACCTCAATTTCGTACCCTTGTTTTATGACATGCTATAAAATATCAAGACATGTTAAAAGGATTAACGGATGCCAAGTTACAGGGTTTAAAATACAAAAGAACGGAAGAATGAATAAACAGTGAATTGCAGGAGGCCAAAGTGCCAGAAACAAAAGAAAAAAAGGAAGAGTGTGTGGCCCATAGCCTATCTGGGCGCTACGCCCACAACTCCCATAGGCGACGCCCAGAAAGCCCCCCGGATGCGCCCACAGGTTCCTGTTCAACTGTTGCAATTACCTTTTAATGCAACTCTTTCAACACACGGTACAAGTCGTTAAAGCATGAAAGAAAATATATGGCTTAACCTTCGCTATTAAGGAAACTCTGCCTCAGCCTATAAATAGAAGGCCCCGGGCAGTTAAAAAAAATAGGAACTCACAAAAGGAGAAACTCTCACAAACGAAAGAAGAACTCACTTACTGTTTTGAGAGAACTCTCACAGTTTATGGAGAGAACGCCGAGGTTATTTCCCATCCAACCCCAAAACTCCGCTAGGCTGCCAAAACTTCCCCTAAACACTAAAACCCTTCGGCCAAAGTGAACCCTAACTACCTAATTAGGTTTCCGCCATATTTCATCGGTTCAAAAAACCCAAAATTAAAGAGCAGTTGTCCTGCCCGAATCCAGACGTCAAATCCAGCCTAAGCAAGCAGTTGCTTTGCCCGATTTTAGACTCAACGACAGAAAAAAGTAAGCAAAAGCAAGCAGTTGTGCCGCCCGGATCCCGAGGTGAAACCAACAAAAAGGAGCAGTCACGCTGCCCGAAATCCAACAAGAGCAAAAAGATTTCCTCTCCCTGAAGGACGGAGCGAGCAAACCCTAAAGCCTACTAGAAAAGAAGTTTGGTCTGGGATAAAACTCACACGCTTCAAGAGATAGGTACCCTAAAGTATTTAATATTTTATCTATTAAAAAAGTGCTATTTAAATAGTAAAAGATCACGAGATAAGTCGTTATGTTGCTCAAATTTCAGATATAAATAACACTAAAATAAACCGTTATTATGGTCAAATTTTTATAAAGTTTATATGCAACTCTAAAACGATGCTGATGTAAGTTTCTTTATTTCTTTCATTATATATATTTAAATATTTTATTTAAATTGTTAACCTTATAAAAGAGCATATTTAACCAAAAATCTATTATAAGTCAGAAATGGCGAGTTTGGTGTCTAACCCCTTCCCAACTTGTAACATAGCCTCCTAACCCTTTTACAAATCCGGTATTTTTTGTTTTTCTTTATTTATCCTTAAAATAAAGATGACAACTCTGTTATTTACATTTTGAGTCCACAATTGAGGCCGGGCGTATTCCACGTAAGTTTTGAAACCACTCGTTTTTCAGTAGTGGGGGAAATGTCGAAAAACGGGACACTCTCACATCCCCATCCCCTTCCCCTCCTTTAACCCAAGACGACCTCAAAAAACTCGCCGACGCCTGACAAAGCCCTCACACAGCTCTCAAATTCCTTCGACCTATCCACACCACACTCTCTGATCCTACGAACAGAAAACACCAACATATCTTCAAGCACATCTTTATACATAATACCCGACGACCCGCTCGTACCCAGTTTATAAGTCGAAGCCTTTAATAGGGTCTCGATTTCAAGCTCAGTATCTCCGTCCACCATTACAAGTGACCTTTCATTCGGTTGATGATCAACATTTTGATAACCGATTGTTCCTGGTTGAAGATTAAAGTTATGATACCCAGTTGTGCCCTGTTGGTGATTGCCTTTGTGATAGCGGGTTGTGCTCGTTTCTTCACTTTTCGACCCGGTTGTCGACGTTTCTTCGATCTCCGTGACCCGGTTGCCTTTGTTTGGCTTTTCGATTCTTTCGAAATGGTGAGTTCGTCTTTGTGGGTTGGAACTGGTTTGGAAACAAAGTATGGGGATGAGGATATTCTGGAGCCAATGACAGCTAAAGAAGATATTAAAATATAAAGATAATTGAAATATTTATTTTGATTAAAATATAATTGCTATTTTATATTATAAAAATGATTAAAATATTTATTTTAATTAAAATATAATTATTTTTTTGAAAATATTAAAATAGAATTGTTAAGTTATATTATTATAGTTTGTAAATTTAAAATTATCAAGTTATACTATAATAAACAGTAAGGTTAAAAAATATTTTTTTTGTTTTTTTTTTCAAAAAATAAGAAAAAAATAAGTTGTTCAGAATAAATTTTTGTAAAGCGAAGCACCTGCTAGTTAGAAGTTAAATAGTTTCTAATTTTTTAATAACCTTTTACTACTAAACACATATTACACATATTTTAGTAGCTTAATATTATTTAAACAACCCTTACAAAAATAATAATAATAATAGTTATTCTCGTCTACACAATTGGTCCATGTATTCTCAAAAGGAGAAATGATTATTTTACCCTATTCAAAATACATGTGAGACGCATGTATATTGATTTAACGGGCAAAAATAACGGAATTAAATGGAATGACCAACTGTGTTGAAATTGATTGGTACGAAGACTAGTGACAAATGTATTTTGTATAGGACGAAGAGTAAAAAAATTAAAAACTTTAGGAATCAATTGTGTAATTTGCCCAATAATAGTACTTCAATTTTAATTGAAGATATTACCCTTTATTACGTTTGTCATAATGTGATTAGACACATTTTTACCCTTTGTATACACTTCCAAACATGTATGTCATTTTCAAAAACTAAAATAAAATAACTCCATCCGTTCAAAAATACTTCATCAGTTACAAAAAGGAAAGATGACAATTATTAATAACCGAACAAAAAAAAAAGATATGACAATTGTTTCGGAACTAAGGACAAGGACGTATAACCATTTTGATTATATTTAAGTACTTTTGTTACAATAATGCTATAGTTATCTAGAAAACAAAGTGCATACAAGATACATATATATCCTTAAAGCATAATCGTGGGTTGGGTGATAACTTTAAGGGTAATGTTTGGGCTACTTTCATTTTGCACGAAAATATAGGTACTCTAACTTTAATTCTAGCAATGTTGATTTTGTTGTAAGGGCTTCTCCATTGTCTTATTTTCATCAATTTCCAATTAAGAAGTGAACAATTTACTCATCATTGTTCATTTCTTAATTGCCAATTAGGATAGAGAAAATAATTGATTTCCTAAATAAGAAGTTGGGAAGGAGAGAGAGAGGGGGACAACTGTTCTTTTTGTGGGGTGTGTGGGGTGTGTGTGTGGGGGGAGGGTTTTTTTTTTTTTAATTTTAGATAATGTTAAATTTAAATTTTTTTTTATGTAAGAAGATTATACATTAGAAAGATATATTCTTAAGTAGGTAATAAGATAAAAATATATAGGTGACAGTAGGACACAACTAAAAAGCTGTATAAAAATTTATCACATTAAAGATGCTCTGACACCAATTTCAATAATCTAGATCTCTTAAGTCTTACCTTTTTGACTTTCAAACATAATTTCTTTTTAAAAGGCATATGTATTGCTTGCTATATATGTGTGTACGTACTATTTTGATCTCAAAATAAGTGTGTTTTAACGATCAACACATGTTATAAAAGATGATAAAAGACCGATCCATCCTTAATTAAGTTTAATTATTTTAACTAAGTTGTATTAGTATTTTTTTTTTTAATTTCCTCTGAACAACTTTTCTTTAACAACATTTAATTTTAGATTGAAAAATGACAGAAATTTTGATAAAATATGCTTATTTTAACACTTATCTTAGAATAAAATAACTTCACTAAAAGAACATTTGGGATGGACGTTGTAGTATAAGTGCTTGTTTGGTGGAGCGTTTTGGTCAAAATGCTGGCAAAAAACACAGCGTTTTCTTTTTAAAAATATTTCAATGCAGCGTTTTGAAATAGTTTTCCAAACGTGTTTACAAAAATAAAGCTGCGTTTTAAAAATGCTGTGTTTTGAAAACGATACGTTTTAAAAAATCTGTATTTTCAAAACGCTCTATCAAACGAGACATAACTTGTATTTTCAAAACATTGTACCAAATGAGGCATAACTATGACTTTTCAATGTACGACTATCCAGACATTATTGTAGTCTTTTTTAAGTATATGTTTTTCGTATATATAACATCACTCCTTTCCAGCTTACAAGGTACTACTACCCTTTGCACTCTCTCTCTCTTTCTCCCTCTCACACAGGGGTTTGATTTCATGGAAACCCAAAAGGCTAGTCTGAAAGTGTTTATGTTGCCATGGCTAGCTCATGGACACATATCACCCTATCTAGAGCTAGCCAAAAGACTCGCAAAAAGAAACTTGTTCATCTACCTTTGCTCCACCCCTATCAATCTCCAATCCATCATCAAAAAGCTTGACGGCAAGAACTCTCAGTCAATCAAGCTGGTGGAGCTCCACCTCCCATCTTCACCAGACCTCCCACCGCACCTCCACACCACCAACGGCCTCCCACCGGACCTCATGACCACTCTTGGAGATGCCTTCCAAAGATCACAACCAAACTTGTCCAATATCCTCAAGGAACTAAATCCCGATATCGTAATACATGAACTTATGCATCCTTGGGTGGGAGAACTTGCTTCATCTCTTAACATTCTAGCTATTGATTTTCTAACTGCTGGTGCAACAACAATTACCTTCTTCATGCATATGATTAACAATCCAGGTTAGTGCATAGCTTATTTTGTTTGTTATATATAGTACTCCTTTTTACTAACTATTCATCAATCATCAAGCATATGATTGGCCACACACTTTCCCCTGTGAGCCTCAAAAGGGTATCGAACTCGGACACATGACTGAGTTGACACATTTTCCTTTTGATTTAATCATCAAGAAATGAAAAATCTTGGGAAAATTCCAAAAAGTCATACTAAGAACATTTCATATACAGAAAGTCCCTAAAATAATTAGTTTATCCAAAAAGTTCTAAAGTTATGCTTTTTATACTAAAAGGTCCGAAAGTTAACGTTTCTACTAACGCCGTTAGGATAAAAACATAGAATTTTATATTTCTTTTCAATGATGATAAAAATAAATAAATAAATAATAATAATAATAATAACAACAACAATATTAGTAATTAACATCAATACTTTTGATACTATTATTATTATCACTATTATTATTCTTTACTACTACTACTATGGCTACTATAATTTCATAAAGGTCAAAAAAGATAAGTTTTTTTTGAATTTTTCCAATGAAAAGATTAAAAATTAGATTTTAGAATAAATAAGTACTTTTTTAGGTCCTTACGACATGATTTATTAAAGAGACTTTTGGTATTTTTAAATAATAATAATAATATTGGCATAAATTACTTAATTCGTTCCTAAATTATTGTCCTACAAATTATGTGTTTAATGAACTTAAAAATACATATTAAAATTTTAATTTGAAATAATCCAATTTGATTAAAAAAAAAACAACTAGGACAGTAATTTAGGAACACAGGGATTGAAAATAATAATAATAACAATTACACTATATTATTATCATTAAAACAATTACTATTATTATGATAGACACTACAATCTTATAACCATTAAGAAAATAAAATTTTATCCTAACGGCATTAGTAGAAGTATTAACTTTTGGACTGTTTTGTATTGAAAGTCTAACTTTGGTACTTTTTAAATATAATAATTATTTGTAACTTTTCTCGACATGAGAATTTTTTATTAGAACTTTTTGATATTTTTCTAAAAAAATATGTATTGCTATTTATTATCCTTTTTGTTCCAATAATACTTTTTAAATATCTGGTGACTATTTTGGAGTATTTACAAAAATGGCCAAGTCAAAGATGACTTGGTCATTGTAGCCTCGCTTAAAAAAAAAAAAAACTCTTTTATGACCTGGTTTATTGATAAATCACTGATAAACCACGACTGGTTTATCGGTAAACCAGTAAAAATGCACCCCCTTAACATCCGAAATCACTAGTCGACAGTGTGGTCGACAGACCGACCACTTGGTCGACCAAGTGGTTTACAGTGGTTTATTGAGTGTAAACCACGTGCTTGACAACTGGTTTATCAATAAACCAATGTAAAACCACTTGGTCGACCAACTGGTTTATCTGGTCGACCACTGGTTTATGGTCAAAGGCTATATATATTCATCAACCGGGTCAAATGGCCCTATTTGACTAATGCCACGACTTATTTTGGGGCACCCATTTGAGATATTGTTGTTTCTTTGATGCAGGAGTTGAGTACCCATTTCCAGGCATTTATCTCCATGAATTTGAGAAAAATAAGATTTTTCCACAGATTAAATCTGCAGGGAAGGACACTAAAAACAGGCATCATTCCGTTGAAAGCCCTAAAACATCTTGTAACATCGGGTTGATCAAAAGTTTTAGAGAACTGGAGGGTGAAGTTATTGATTATTTTTCTGTTTTAGCCAAGAAAAAGGTATTACCTGTCGGCTCTCTAACGGAAGACCCGGTCGACATATCGGACAATGATAACTCTGGAGTCATCGAGTGGCTTAACAACAAGGATAAATCTTCAACTGTGTTTGTTTCTTTCGGAAGTGAATATTTCCTGTCAAAGGAAGAGATGGAAGAGATAGCATATGGGTTGGAGTTGAGTAACGTTAACTTCGTATGGGTTGTTAGGTTTCCCAAAATGGAAGGAGAAACCACTAGGAGGATTGAGGAGGAATTACCAAAGGGATATCTAGAGAGGGTTGGGGGTAGGGGTATGGTATTGGAAGGATGGGCCCCGCAGGTGCAAATATTATGCCACGAGAGTGTTGGCGGGTTTGTGAGTCATTGTGGATGGGGATCGATTATGGAAAGCATGAAATTTGGTGTTCCAGTTATAGCCCTGCCCATGCAGCTTGATCAGCCAATGAATGCTAGACAAATGGTGAAGGTTGGTGTTGCGGTCGAGGCAACGAGGGACAAAAATGGGGGAATTCAAAGAAAAGAGGTGGCGAAAGTGATTAGACAAGTGGTGGTCGACCAAAGTGGGGAAAATGTGAGAAGGAAAGCAAAGGAGTTGGCCGAGAAATTAAAGGTCAAAGGAGAGGAAGAGATTGATGAGCTTGTACAACAACTGGTGGATATCTGTCAAGAGACTAGGGGCCGCCCGGAACGGCTAAATATCTAAGCACATTCATTTTATACTAAAAATTGAAGGTACTTAATGACTTGGTAGACTATCATTGGTTACATATTTTATGTGTCCTATTTGAGTAGTCATTCAAACCTACGCCATTTGTTTAGCATATTTTTCGGTGTCATTTATAATTAGTTATCAGTACCGATAAGGGAACAAGAAGTCAAAAAATAAAAATAAAAATAAAAATATTAAAAATGTTCCCTTAATTATAGTAGTGGAATTGAATTATGAGAATACACACTTACCTTGATATCAAAATCAAAATTCGGGCAAGAAAAATAGGAGAAGCAAAAGTAGGTCAAACTATAAGCAAAGACATAGAAGTTGCTACAATTGTGGTTAAGTAGGTCATTTTAAAAAGGAGTGCCCTAATCCGAAAAAGAAAAATCAAAATCACGAACCAAACCAAAGTAACTGCAACTTAGCTTCTAGTAGTGATGCTTCCGCTGATGTGTTTATGGTTACTGATTCTTGTGATAATGTTGTGAATTATGTGCATTCTGCTTGTGCTAGCGAATGACGTATAGATTTTGGTTGCACTATCACATGACACCATTGAAATCATTGTTTACTACTTATAAGTCAAATATTTGGTATTGGTGATATTGATTTGAAATGTAATTCTGGTTATGTTTAAACTTTGAAAAATGTGAGACATGTCCCTGAATTATGTAGCAATTTGATTTCATATGCCTTATTGGAAGATGATGGTTTGGAAGGAAAATCGGGAAAGGGTGTTATGAAAATACTAAAGGGTTCTTTAGTTATTGCTAAATGTGAAAAACGTCGAAATTTATATGTTTGTTATGTTTTACCTATGTCTACTTCTGAGATTTATGCAAATGTCGTTAAAGAGGATAAAACAAGTTTGTGTCATAAGAGACTAGGACACATAAGTAATAAAGAGTTAGGAATTTTGCAAAAACCGGGTGTTTTTGGGAATGAAAAATTATCTGATTTATCTTTTTTGTGATACTTGTGTTAAGAGCAAACATTATAAAGTGAGTTATTCACCCCTTCCGTAGGAAAGCATTATAGTAAGACAATCCTTGACTACATACATGTCGATGTATGGGGGCCTTCTAGTGTGCCCACTCAAGGTGGCAATAAGTATTTTTTATCCATCATTGATAACTTTTCACGAAAAATCTGGGTTTTCTTAATGAGACAAATCTGATTCGTTTGAAAATTTTAAAAATTGGAAAGTTTTTATTGAAAATCAAAATGCTTAGGACCGATAATGGGTTAGAATTTTGTAATCATGAGTTTGATGAATTATGAGCTATAAATGGTATTGGTCGACACAAAATTGTTCCCTGTAACCCGCAACAAAATGGTGTTGCCGAGCGTATAAATAGGACTTGATGTATCCAAAAAAACATCATACCGGGGGTGCCAAAGGTAGCGGTGGACGTGAGTCGTCAGAGTTGTCGTCCGACGGCCATGTTGTCGTCGATGGTGGATATATGGCTATATTATCTGTAAAATAAACATCATGAGTCGGTGTGAGTGCCCGTTTTTCGACCTTATCCCCCGCCGATGAGAGTGGGTGGTTTCAAAACCTTTAAGGCGCGTGGGAATACATCCGACCTCAAAAGTATATTGCCCTCTGGCGTAAAGCCTCGTCCCGGGATTTATTGGCCAAGCCAACAGCAGCCACGACACTCCTTGCTAATGAATCCAGACCCCGCTGTTGATTAAGCTGATGACGGGCATCGTGAGGTGGTGGATTATTACCTGCCGGAAGATTAAGACTTGGGATTGCAGTATGTATTTCGTCCTAATTACCGTCGTTAACACCGTTCTCTGCCATGACCAAAACTAGCGAAGTTACAAATAAGCAAATTTTTTGATAAATACGCGTTCCCGGCAACGGAACCAACTGATGCATCCAAAATAATCTGGGACACACATGGCTTCTTAAACTGGATATCTGGCTTTCAACGTATCCGAAATCTCCAAGGCCCAACCCCGTAAAACAAGCAACAAACGGTAAACTGGGCAGGAGCACTCCCTGCAAGAGCCCTCCGGCGTGAGAATTAGTCTAACTGTCAACTGAGTAAACAAATTGACAGAGTTTTACCTTGGTATGAAAATCATGTACCTCCTCATTTGTTTCGAGGGGTTTTATAGCCTGTGCCGGAGAGTAACTGCCCATTAAACATCGTGGCGTGCCTGGCGGGCACATTAACTGCCACATTTATCACAACGGTCTGATCATGGAGGTAATAGCGAGTTTCTCGGAAGTAACTACCCACGTTCAAGACGACCGTTATTTTCATAATCTAGCATGGCAAATCTTGCTCGATGAATATTTGCTGACTGGGTAAGCCCCCAACACGCTGCATTCTTGCCCGCTAGGTGTTAAGCCCCCAGCTCGCAGTACACCTCTGGTCGTTGCCCGTTCTTCAATGTGACCTAAGACTTAGAGTGCATGTGTTCTGCTCCTGACTGATGGAGACATGTTGGGCACGTGACTTGTATTTTGAGCCTATTGGGTCGGGCAGCTCAATAGTTATGTAAAACAAACATACATTAGTAAAATAAAATTATTTGATGGAACAAAAATAGTAGTTACAGAGTCAATAAAACAAAAGTAATTTAAAGTGAGGTTAGTAAAATTATAAAAATAATTTACGAAACAAAAGTTTAAAACAAATTCTTAAAAATAGTTATGTAAAACAAAAATACATTAGTAAAATAAAAATACTTTATGAAACAAAAATAATAGTTATAGAGTCAATAAAACAAAAATAATTTAAACTGAGATTAGTAAAATAATAAAAATAATTTACGGAACAAAAGTATTTCGTAAAACTAATTTCTTAAAAATAAAACAAAAATAATAGTTACGAAGTCAATAAATCTAAAAAAATATAATGGAAGTTAGTAAAATCAAAATAATTTACGGAACAAAAATAATAGTTAACGGTAAAAATAATTTAGTTATTTTGATTTTAGTTTATTTTCTTACCATAAATTCCTTTATTCATAAAATACAAATATAATTTAATAAAAGTAATCATTCAAAATGAAGAACTTATTTGAGTTCAGATTCTATTTGCATGACGGAAAAAATTCAAGTTTGTTCGAAGACATTCATTCTAGAGAGTTTTTGAATAGTATAAAGTGCTTGGGATTGTCAGGCCATGCGTTGACACTTAAAATTGGTGTTCCAGTAATGCTATTGAGAAACATTGAACATGCTGCATTGTGCAATGGAACAAGACTAATCATCATAAATCTTGGGGATCACATTGTTGAAACAAATTTTTTGAAAGGAAGGAATGTTGGAAAAAAGGTTTTTTATCCCAATATTGTTATTAACTTTATCTGACGTAGACCCTGAGGGGTGGCCCAGTGGTAGAGTTGAGACTTTACAAAATGTGAGCTCCCATTCTCAGGATCATTCACTTCCCATGCCCCCTTAGGGGAAATGTCTACAAAAAAAAAAAAAAAACTTCATCTAATGTAAGGCTGACTTTCAAGTTCCAGAGAAGACAATTTTCATTACTAATTTCATATGCAAAGACAATTAACAAGTGCCAAAGTCAATAATTGCATGTAGGTTTTTTCTTGAAGAAACCAGTATTTAGTCATGGGCAGTTATATGTCGCGGCTTTTAGAGTAACAAATTATTTTGATTTGAAGATATTGATATGCGGTGAAGATGAAAAACCAACTAATAAAACAACAAATGTTGTGTATAAGGAATTTTTTTAGAATCTATAATGATTATTGATATACTGATGTGTATTTGTTAATAAAACGATTCTTCTTATTTTATCCTTTAAGATTTTTTATCCTCTTTATTTTGTTTATGTACAATTTAGTTGAAAAAGAAGAATGATCGTGCGTGTAACGCACGGGTTAACAAAACTAGTTTTGTTTAGAAAACTCAGAATTTAGATCAAATTGGTGCGTTAGAAACTAGACTTAAAGGTGCCGTTTGGTAGCCAGGGTTAAAGACAGATAGGATTAATAAGCCGAGTTGTTTGATGTTTGGTACCCAATAGATGGTCGGGACTAATAACACGAGTTATCCGGATTAAGTCATTATTGTCTCACTATTAATACCAAGGAGGAGGGTAGTATTATTAGCGCCCTCACTAAAAAAAATTGGGATTAACATTTATAATCTCAAAATTACCCCCGATATACAAGTGAGGATTAATAGCGAGGACACTAATAATACTGGGAGTAATAATACTGCTTATCCTTGTCTGACTACCAAACAAGCACAAAGAGATTTTTAACCATATCTTATTTCTAATTTTCGGACTTATATATGAATTTAGGCATATATTTTAAGTTGACTGAAATTATTAGGCAACATTTGGGTTATTGAGCTTGTTGGACCCATGGGCTTTTGGCCCATTTACATCCTATTTATTAAATCAGCCGTAAGTGATTATGAGTTTATCTCTTATTTCTCTATAAACAACGGCCATGCCTTCTTACGGTGAGATTGAAAATTTTCAAGAGTTTTGACTTTTAGGCTAGATTCATTGACAAATATTTACATGTTTTCAATTTCGACACCGTATGGATGTTGTACGCGTTGAGGGCTATATTTGTACCCGAATATTTTATGTTTCCACAGTTATTTTTCGGAGGAGGTAAATTACTAATCTCCTTATTTACTTGTGTATGCAATAATAATGTTACATAGGATGTTTCTATAGCAATATATTAATTAACGGGTAAAAAATAGATTACTTGTTAATTGTTTTGAGTTTGGAATTGGTACACGTGTTCAAAATAAATAAGTACTATGTTTAATCGGTAAAATAGCCGATAAGAGTGAAATTGGTGATAATGCAAAATGACAGTTATGATCTGAAAATTATGGAATTGTAATGATTAACAATCTGGTACTTGATTCGTTGAATAATTGACTCTATGGAGTCAAGTAGGGTGAAATAAATTATACGAGGTAGTGTAACTGACTCATATGATGTTTGTATTTAATATGATCAACAGAGTTGTCATCATTATTCTAAGGGAAAACAAATAAAAACCAAATATAATCAGATTTGTAAAAGCGTTCGGAGGCTAAGTTACGAGGTGGGAAGGTGTTAGGCACTCAACTCATCCTTTCGGTCTCAAAATAGTTTTTGGCTAAAAATATGCTTTTGTTATATTTATTCAACAGACAAAATAAAACATTTAAACATATATATATATATATATATATCTGTACATATATTATTACAACACTTGCCACAGCATCCTTTCGGGAGTTACAAATACGTTTATAAATATTTGGTCATAATAATAGCTTTTTTTAGTGCTATTTCCTATAGAAATTCGGGCAGCACAACTGCTTATTTTTATTACCTTGGGTCGGTCTAAATAGAACTTTTAAATAAATAAAACTTTAAATAGTCCACCTTTTAAAGCGTGGGGGCTTTATCCCGTACCAACTAGCTTCTAGTAGATTATAGGGTGCGCTCACTGTCGCCGGGGAGAGGAGTCTTTTGTTGTTGTTTTGTCTTTATTCGGAGATTCGGGCGAGCAAGCCGCTTGCTTTCTTGTTGTTTGCTTGTTGATGGCGAAAATCGGGCAGAGCCACTGCTTGTTTTTTTGCGGATTTGGATTCTGGATTTTGAGCAGGGCAACTGCACTTTTTGGGATTTTAGGATCGGTGGAATAGGGCGGAATCCTAGTAGGATAACTAGGTTTCACTTTGGCCACTTGGTTTTGCTATTTTGGGGAGATTTGATAGAGCTTCGAAGCTAGAGGAATAAATCTCTCGGTGTTCTCTCGGGAAAGGGATCACTCACTGCGCGGTGAAAAGGTGTATGCACCGCTTCTGAATTCTGAAGTCGGGGCCTCGTATTTATAGGCTGGGAGAGGCCTTCCTTCAAGGCTAAGATTTCTCATTTTATGCTTCATCAGCTTGTACCACGCGCTTGAGAGATTGCACCAAAGGCAAACTGCTACAGTGTATGGGCACTGTTGGGTGCCACCCATGGAGGAGGCTGGCGCGGCGCCCAGAGGGTCTATGGGCGGCGCCAGGGGGCTTTTTTGTTCTTCTTTTTGGCACTTAGGCCCCCTGCACTTTACTGTTCATGCATCGTGCTTTTGCTTTTTTGCATTTTTGACCATGTAACTTGACATTCGTTAGCTTTTTAACACGTCTTGATATTTCATGTCATTTACATACCAGGTGTACGAAATTCGGGTGTCTACAGAGCCCCTCAACGACGGAGTTTACGGGTAAATCGAAACTTACCAAGTAAACGAACATTGTTGATAAGAAATAGATTCCCAAATTTCGTGAAAATTATAATAGGGAGAGATGAAATATGCGGCAGTTTATAGGGTGCAGTTCAAATCTCACATACCATAGATATATTTAGTCGGTTATAGAAGGTTATCGTAGTTTTTAAGCAGATATGCAATAAAATGATCTGATGGTCGCACCTACCGGAATAGGCTGCCTATGCATCCCTTTCTCAGGAATCAGACCAAACTTAGTTCGGCCTCATGCAAACAAAAAACAAGCACTAGGTAGGATGGATGGTGCGTTTCGCCCAAAATAGGCAAAATTGGTGGGACTCGGCTGCGTTTCGCCCAGAATAGGCAAAACTGGTGGGATTCGGCTGCATTTCGTCCAAAATAGGCAAAACTGGTGGGACTCGGCTGCGTTTCGTCCAAAATAGGCAAAACTGGTGGGACTCAGCTGCGTTTCGCCCAGAATAGACAAAACTGGTGGGACTCGGCTGCGTTTCACCCAGAATAGGCAAAACCGGTGGGACTTGGCTGTGTTTCACCCAGAATAGGCAAAACCGATGGGACACGGCTGCGTTTCGCCCAGAATAGGCAAAACTTGGTGGGATTCGGCTGGGTTTCGCCGAGGATAGACATAACTGGTGGGACTCGGTTGCGTTTCGCCCAGAATAGGTAAAACCAGTGGGACTCGGCTGCGTTTCGCCCAGAATAGGCAAAACCGGTGGGACTCGGTTTTCGCCCAGAATAGGCAAAACTTGGTGGGACTCGACTGTGTTTCACCCAAAATAGGCAAAACTGGTGAGACTCGGCTGCGTTTCGCCCAGAATAGGCAAAACTGGTGGGACTTGGCTGCGTTTCGCCCAGAATAAGCAAAACCAATGGGACTCAGCTGCGTTTCGCCCAGAATAGGCAAAACTGGTGGGACTCAGTTGCGTTTCGTCTAGAATAGGCAAAACCGGTGGGACTCGGCTGCGTTTCGCCCAAAATTGGTAAAACCGGTGAGACTCGGCTGCGTTTCACCCAGAATAGGCAAAACGAAGCAACCTTTTAAAACGTGTTCCCCCCAGAATAGGGAAAACGATGTCACCTTTCAAAACGTGTTTCCCCTAAAATAGGGAAAACGATGCAACCTTTAAAACACGTCTTCTCCATAATAGGGAAAACAGTACAACCTTTTAAAACCTGACTTCCCCAGAATAGGGAAAACGATATCACTTTTTAAAATGCGTTTCCCCCATAATAGGGAAAACGATAACACTTTTCAAAACGCGTTTCCCCCAGAATAGGGAAAACGATATCACTTTTAAAAACGCGTTTCCCTCATAATAGGGAAAACGATGCCACCTTTTAAAACGCGTTTCCCCCAGAATAGGGAAAACGATATCACTTTTCAAAACGCATTTCCCCCAGAATAGGGAAAACGATGCCACTTTTCAAAATGTGTTTCCCCCAAAATAGGGAAAACGATATCACTTTTCAAAACGCGTTTTCCCCAGAATAGAGAAAACGATGCCACTTTTCAAAATGCATTCCCCCCAGAATAGGGAAAACGATGCCACTTTTCAAAATGCGTTTCCCCCAGAATAGGGAAAACGATATCACTTTTCAAAACACGTTTCCCCCAGAATAGGGAAAACGATGCCACTTTTTAAAACGTGTTTCCCCAGAATAGGGAAAACGATGCCACTTTTTAAAACGCATTTCCCCCAGAATAGGGAAAACGATGTAACCTTTTAAAATGCGTCTTCCCCAGAGTAAGGAAAATGATATCACTTTTTAAAACGTGTTTCCCCCAGAATAGGGAAAACAATATCACTTTTCAAAATGCATTTCCCCCAAAATAGTGAAAACGATGCCACCTTTTAAAACGTGTTTCCCCCAGAATAGGGAAAATGATGCCATTTTTTAAAACGGGTTTTCCCCAGTATAGGAAAAACGATGTAGCTTTTTAAAACGGGCTTTCCCAAGCATAGGGAAAGTGATGCAGCTTTTTAAAACGGGCTTTCCCCAGTATAGGTAAAATGATGCAGCTTTTTAAAACGGGGTTTCCCCAGCATATGGAAAGCGATGCAGTTTTTTAAAATGGACTTTCCCCAACATAGGGAAAGCGATGCTGCTTTTCAAAATGCACTTAACCCAGAATAGGACAAGCGATGCAATTTTTTAAAATGAGTTTCCCCCAGAATAGGGAAAGAAGTATTTTTACAACGGGCTTTTCCCAGGAAAAGCAATGTTGCTTTTCAAAATGCGCTTAACCCAAAATAGGAAAAGCGATGTGATTTTTTTAAAATGAGTTTCCCCAAGAATAGGGAAAACGATGCAATTTTTAAAATGCACTCCCCCCAGAATAACGAAAGTGATGCAATTTTTTTTAAATGCGCTTATCCCATAGGAGGGGCGATGCAGATTTTTTTTAAAATGTACTTATCCCAGCATAGAAGCAGCGATGCAGATTTTTTAAATGTGTTTATCCCAACATAGGAGTAGCGATGCATTTTTTTAAAAAAAATCTGCTTATCCCAACATAGGAGCGGCGATGATTATGAAGCGTTCTGGCGGAATGCTGTCGATGATCGGCTTATGTAGCTTTTGATGATGCTACTGAGGATCTTTGGGAAGAGGTCCTTGGCGAGATGCTGGAAGAACATTTATACTTTTCCAAGGGCCAATGCGGTAGAAGACCTGATAAGATGCAATAAAAGGATGCAAACAAAAGATGCAAGCATGCAAATGAAACTTTCTTTTTCTTAAAAAAATGGACTCTTGAATGTGCATGTGTGTCATCCGTTTCTGAAACATGTTAAGACAAGATAAGGCAAGGTA
Organism: Codonopsis lanceolata; assembly: GCA_013146195.2. NCBI lineage: Eukaryota > Viridiplantae > Streptophyta > Magnoliopsida > Asterales > Campanulaceae > Codonopsis > Codonopsis lanceolata. Next base: position 34,308,867 of record CM028383.1, read on the forward strand.
ATGGAAATGTAATATAAGAGCTTGAGATGTGGCTTCTGGTTGGCTTTGAAGGGTTACGAGTATATGAGTTGATGGTGATATTTGAGATGGAGATGGGTGAAGTTTAAGGTTACTTTTCAGTCTTTTGACTAATGCATCATTCAAAAAAGGAATTCAATCAGGATTAGTGAATCCTACTAATCGATGCCTTAGAAGGACCTTTTTTTTTTTTTTTCTTTTCTTCTCTTTTTTTTTTGTTGCTCTAACTTTTGCTTAGACCGCTCTTTCAGGTTTTCAACCTAGCGAGCCTTTACCTCATAGGGAGCCAGTTTTTCAATGCATGTGAAGATAAACCACTTATTCTTGAGGGATCAAGCCTTTGTAGCCTTTTCGTTTCTTCAGGCGAGATGAAAAGGACAGTTGTTTTTGGAGATGATGAGCCTTTATGTATCCAATGAGTTTGGCGGGAAAAGCCCCAAGATGACTCGATGAACCAAATTTTGTATGACGGGAACGTTCCTGAAGAAATTAACTAAGGACAGCCCCAGACAGACTCGATTTGGAGAGACTTTTGTGGGAGATAGAAATGAGTATGCTCAGAGAAAGTGGGACGACTCTAATGGACAAAAAGAAAAGTCATGATCCAGAGTTTATTGTCGAGTATCATAAGATTTATGGACCCTACTTAACATTTATCCTTTGATAATTTTATGTTTTTTTTAGCAACAAGTTCTATCCTGGATCCAGATCATGTTATGACCGATTGAAACAAAGCTATAGGTGGCAACTGAGTTAGTGGCATAATGTTTAAGTTTTTGGGGATAGGTTGGTTTTAGAGTTGAGAATTTGATTGGCCTCTGGCTCAAAGACATTTTGGGCTATGGATTTGGTTATTTTTTGGAAATGCGATCGCAAAACAATCATTGACCGGCCTTTTAGGCTGTGGGTTTGGATATAAAGTTGGTTTCTGGACCTGGTTGTAGGTATGGTTGGGAGATCGGCTTTTGGCTTTGGCTATGGGTTATGGAGTTGTCCAAAAGTGATTGGTTATTTTTTATTGCGAGAGAGAGAGAGAGATTTTGAGGAAATTGCTCAAGAGAGGCTTCTTTTCTTTTTCTTTTTTTTCTTTTTTTATGCATAGGTCTCTTTTTTTATTTTCAACCTTGCACTTTTTTTTTGACCTTTCGGAGCAATTTGGGAGAGTGCTTGAAGAGATATCTGTCTTCTCTCTCTTGGAATAAAAAGGTTGTCACTCTTAGTGGATATATATATATATAGGGTGGAGCAGCCCCAATTTTTAGGAAGCTGGATCTTAGAGATGGTTAGGCTTTGGTATATGGTTTTTTTTTAGATATTTGGAAGGGTTTTAGTGTATGGTTGGAAAGCCCCTAGTGTGCTATTTAATAGCTTGGTCGCAATTGGTCGAAGATGACCCTTCACCGAGACAGAAGGTTTCTTTATCGAACTCACGTTTTTAATGATTTGTGGGTCCATATTTCGAAATGACTCATTATCAACCCGTGTAGTTTTATCATATTTTTACATGAGTTGATTCGTCTTTTTTTTTTTTCATATAACAGATACTTTGGCGATAGGTGGTGCTCAGAGATCAAAAAGAAGACTCAGCAAGCTAATAAAGGAGAAGCAAGAATTTACCAGACTCAAATATAGATAAATACCTTTGGAAAGCTCGATTTGATGATTTGGTTGGACTTTCAAAATAACGGAGACCAAATGGATTCGTGAGCATACTTTTGCAAGGATGGGATGTAGGCATCAATATGGACAAAAGAGATATCCCTGGGGTTTGAAAGCCCCTAGTCCTGAGTTGCATATGATCCTTGAGTTGCCTGGCTTTTTTGGATTTCCCGGCTTTCCAGACTTTTCTACTTTCTTGGCTTTCCCAGCTTTCCTTTCTTCCCTGACTCCCTATCGGTTTTTTATTTTGTTTTTTATTTTGTTTTTGTTTTTTTTTTTTTTTGAAGTGGTAGACCTTGACATCTCGAAGTAGGACTTACTAATTTGTTTTTGAAAACCGAGAGGGAACGATGCACTAGTCAACTAGTGATGCATTTATGAAAGGTTAAGACCGTAGGTGAAGTAATATTTTTTTTTAGTTATAAATTTGGCTGGTTTATTACTTTAGGGTTGTTGAGAATTAAGATTAATGGTAGGTTTGTATATTTTTGTTCATTTTACAAATTTAGACAAGTGTTTGATAAAATGACAAACATAAAAAAATTTAAATTTGAAGTCAATGTGTTTGATCTTTGATGTAAATTATCAAAAAAAAAAAAGGTAATTATGTCTTAATTCTAGGCCCTGCCTAGGCCCCGATTATGCCCCGACTAGTCCCCTAGGCGCTAGTGTACCGCCTAGCGACTGCCTAACGATTTTTAGAACCTTGGTTAAGAGGGAAGATGCATTTGGAGATGTCAATTGAGAATAATGGTGAGGGAATTCCTGTCTTTTCATGTTTTGGGAAACAAAAAGAAAACACATAGAAAAATATCTCTTTTTTTTAAAGAGTAAATTAAAGCATTTGACCGAACCCGAAGGTTGCCTATGTCCCTCATTTCGAGGCTCAAGTCATCGTAGTTCAATTCTGACAGAGAAACTTTCATTTTGCTAATCTTTTTTTTTTCTCTTTTTTTTCTTTTTTCAGGCACGTAGGACTCTTACCAGAGTTCGGGCTAGTTGTGACAGAGTTGACGTTATCTATAACTCAATGCCTTTGAAGGCACATCTCTTGGTGGAATATACTGGCTTCAGAGTATTTTTGCGGGCTTTTCGCCCTTTCCGCAGCTTGTATGCCTATGTTCGAGGTTCTGCGGATTGTACGTGTGTGGGCTTTGGAGGGGGTGGTTGAGGGACCAATGGTGTGTCTGCCTTTCGAAGTCCTAGGCTCCTAGACATATTGAGTCCTCTCCTCTTGGTTTGTGTCAATTTTAATGGACGGGTATCACAAAATGATTTACAGGAAGAATGAAGGATATTCTCCTTGCAATAATGTTGCAGGCTTCCAGACACACTACAATAATTAAACTCTTGTGCAAATCTTATCAAGAATGGCCAGGGTAAACAATTGAAAAAGGTTCTACCTGTCCCATCCCTTATTTATTTGTTTTATATCTGAGTTTTATGGAATTGCACCTAATATTTATGATGGTTGAGGCAGAGTTGAAATTTTTAGTTATAACCTCTGGAAGTGATTATACCGAAAAAGGGTGTTAAATTATGCAGTTGTGATACACCGGTAAGAGTATAATAATAATCGGTTCCAGTTTCTTTATGAGCATGTTATCAACTTGTATTACTTTACGATTTTCATTCACCATCTTTTTTTTTTGAAATAAAGATTGTATTTGCTGGAACTAGCTAGTTAACAATATATAAAGGAAAAAACCAATTCATTATCACAATGTAATCAAAGAGAGGGGTAAAATTCTTTTTCATTTGATGATGATCATTTGAATTTGATTTGATATAGCTATGTAGGGCTCACAAAAAGCCTAACATCCATTTAGTCAGGGGAATAATAGTAACAACCTGATAACATCTATTTAAAAACATTGCATATTTGATTTCATGATTCTTTTTGTTGATCATAATTCTTGTTTTTAATAATATATTTATTTTTATCGATTTCACAATTTTTCTCACAATTGGTCTTATTTTTCATTTCTGAAAATGAAGGATGACTTGAATTAGAGAGGAGCTTTCGTGGTGAAAGCAGAGCTCCGCGATCAGTCCACCTGCAAATCTAGATTAGAGGGTACTGGTCATTATTCACAGGGACACGTAAGTGAATTTAATTTCATTACTTCTTTATACCATGCAAACATGATATTAACAAAATAATTGCAATATAATGCTAAGAAAAAGATTTTATGTTTATATTTAACGACTGTAGATGGCTCCCTTATCTTGAATAGAATTTAGCTATAGTGAGTAAATGGTATTAGATGCAGTTGTTTAATTTTATTATATAAGTTAAAACTATGTTAAGAGAATTGATGAGAAACTGGGATTTACAATATCTACTAGCGTTGGTATGTGCAATAACAGCGGCAGTCCAATACTTGTACATAAAAAGGTAACTGATTTTAACTTAACAATAATGTGTCCCAATACCTATACTTAGGCTTACCCTAAACAGCGTAGTATTGATTATTGAACTAGGTCGAAACCTAATACGTAAGTTCGAGGATCTGCAACTAGCAAACATATATTCATATGATTAATAAAGTAAAGGGTCTGATGTCGGGAGGCAACATCCCATATTGTGTGCGTTTTTTGATACAAACCTTGTGTTAATCTCTCCAAACTGTTGGTAAAGAGCTGAAGAACACAAGCCAATTATGTGATGATAGGCCACTGGAGGTGCTTACTCTAGGACCAAAATTTGTTGAAAACCAAGGAGATCAGTGCACTTGTAGGAGGCTTATTTCTGGAACAAACTTCTAGTATCTCTAAAGTATTATCGATTTCTATTCTTGCTCATTTCTAGAGTTTCACAATCATTTGATTCTTGTTGCACCTACATAATTAAGATGTTTTGACTATCATGCAACTATAATCTTTAAGAAACATTAATTTCAAACTATTTGAATCCATTAACAGTGCTTTTGACATAGATGAGCTAAATGGGAGCATGATAGAGAATCAGAACGTAATCTTGTTGGTGTACAATTTCTTGATGCATTATTTCTTGCTGCTTGAACTGATGGATGGGCCATCGTGTCCTTATTGGAAAGCAATATGACTAGAAGGATGTGACGAACTGCTATGCACTAAGAACTTCGAGCTAGGCTGTTGATATCTTTTTCCCTATTTCTGTATTTTCTTTTTGATGCTAGGACTAGCTAATCTCTTCTCCTCTTTGTATGTGCTATTCAACTAATATAGATAAACAGATTATTTTTGTGTTGTCTTTTTGTAGCTGAATTGGTGAGAAGATGAACTGGGATATTGTTATTTACTTCAAAAAATTAAAACAGGATTGCTTGTGCTAGGTGCGGGTCCGTAACTCAAATAGGATTGCTATATTTTTTTAAAAAAATAATATTGTTAACTCCTTTCCTTTTTTAAACCTTGTCAAGTCTGCCTCAAAAAATTGTCCACTTTGAAACTTACCTTTTAGAACATCACTTTTACCACTTTACCCTTACTTTTTCACTCTACTTTAATTATGAGCCACATATACATGGATATTAATGGAAACTACACATTAAATCAATATAAATAATCAAGTCAATTACTTTTTCTTAAACTGTGCGTCGGGTCAAGCAAGACAATTATTTAGGGACGGAGGGAGTAGCTATTAAAAACGTAATAGACTTTGAAAAACGTTTAATAGACAAGTAAACGTTGTCTTACACTTTTACAACGTTTTTTATTAAACGTTGTGTTATACTATTTACAACGTTTTATAAAAAGTTATTTTTTGTTTTCCACAATGTTTTTGGAAACGTTGTGTAATAGAATTCAAGGAATACAACATTGTTGTGAAAGGACAAAAAACACAACGTTTTTTTGCAACATTTAATGAAACGTTGTAAAAATAAGGACCTATTACAACGTTGGTTTACACAACGTTTTGGAAAACGTTGTGAAATATCTATTACAACGTTTTTAAAATGTTGTGAAAACCCATTTTTATTGTAGTGCGCTCGTACCCAGTATATAAGCTGATCAAGCCTTTAATAGGGTCTCGATTTCAAGCTCAGTCTCTCCATCCACCATTACAAGTGACCTTTCATTCGGTTGATGATTAACGTTTTGATAACCGGTTGTTCCTGGTTGAAGATTTAAGTTATGATACCCAGTTGTGCTCTGTTGGTGATTGCCTTTGTGATAGCGGGTTGTGCTCGTTTCTTCACTTTTCGACCCGGTTATCGACGTTTCTTCGATCTCCGTGACCTATTGTTAAGCATGACCATGTTGTTTGGCTTTTGGATTCTTTCGAAATGGTGAGTTCGTCTTTGTGGGTTGGAATTGGTTTGGAAATAGAGTATTGAGAAGAGGATATTCTGGAGCCAATGAGAGCTAAAAAAGATATTAAAATTTCAAGATTATTGAAATATTTATTTTAATTAAAATATAATTGTTATTTTATATTATAAAGATGATTGAAATATTTATTTTAATTAAAATATAGTTATTTTTTTTGAAAATATTAAAATAGAATTGTTAGGTTATAGTATTATAGTTTGTAAATTTAAATTAACAAGTTATACTATAATAAACAGTAAGGTTAAAAAAATTATTTTTTTTTGTTTTTTTTAGAAAATAAGAAAAAAATAAAGTATTTAGGATAATTTTTTGCAAAACGAAGCACCTGCCAGTTAGAAGTTAAATAGTTTCTAATTTTTTAATAACCTTTTACTATTAAACACGTACTAGTTTTTTCAACCCGTGCGTTAAACGCACGTCAACTAAATCGTACATAAATAAGAAGGAATATTGGTTTATTAACAATTACATATAAGTATATCACTAATCATTATAGATTCTAAAAAATTTCCTTATACACAACATTTGTTGTTTATTAGTTGGTTTTTCATCTTCGCTGCATATCAATATCTTCAAACCAAAATAATTTGTTACTCTCGAAACTACGACATATAAATGTCTATGGCAAAATATATACTAGTTTTTTTCAAAAAGAGACATACTTATTATTGACTTTGGCACTTGTTAATTGTTATTGCATATGATACCAGTAATGTAAATTGTCTTTTCTGAAACTTGAAAAATAGTCTTATATCGGATAGAGTTAATGACAATCTTAGGATAAAACATTTTCTCCAACATTGATTTCTTTCAAAAAAAAATTTGTTTTAACAATGTAATTCTCAGAATTTATGATGATAAGTCGTGTTCTATTGCACAACCCTACTGCATGGTCAATATTTCTCAATAATATTACTAGAACACTAATTTTAAGTGTCAATTCATGGTCTGACAACCCTGAACGCTTTATACTATTTAAAAACTCTGTATAATGAATGTCTTCGAACAAACTTAAATTTTTTCCGTGTTGCAAATAGAATCTGAACTAAAACTAATTATATTTGTATTTTATTAATAAAAAAAATTCTGAGAAGAAAATAAGCTAAAATTAAAATAACGAAATTATTTTTACCGTTAACTATTGTTTTTGTTTTGTAAATTATTTTGATTTTAATAACTTACATTATATATTTTTTTTTATTGACTTCGTAATTTTTATTTTTGTTTTATTTTAAAAATTAGTTTTAAGGAAAAATTTTGTTCCGTAATTTTTTATTATTATTTTGATAACCTCAGTTTAAATTATTTTATTTTATTGACGACTCTGTAATAATTATTTTTTCTCCATCAAATATTGTTATTGTACTAACGTATATTTGTTTTCCATAACTATTTTTAAGAATTTGTTTTAAACTTTTGTTCCGTAAATTATTTTTTTATAATTTTACCAACTTCAGTTTAAATTATTTTTATTTTATTGACTCCATAACTATTATTTTTGTTCCATGAAATATTTTTATTTAACTAATGTATTTTTGTTTTACATATATATTTTTAAGAAATCTTTTAAAAAAAATTATGTTTTTTAAAATTATTTTAGTAACCTCAATTTAAATTGTTTTTGTTTTTATTGACTTTGTAACTATTATTTTTGGTCCATCAAATATTTTTAATTTTACAAACGTATTTTTGTTATATATATATATATATATATATATATATATATATATATATATATATATTAAGAATTTGATTTAAACTTTTGTTCCATAAATTATTTTATTTTACTAACCTACGCATTAATTTATTTTTGTTTTGTGGATTCTGTAACTTTTATTTTTATAGTGGTTTGTTCAATAAATTATTTTTATATTACTAACCTCTTATATTTTTGTTTTCTTGACTCCGAAACCATTATTTTTGTTTTAGTTACTATTTTCTATGTTTAAAGAGAGAAAAATGTTTAAATATAATTAAAAGACATGAGATGGTGGTGATGAGAGAGAAAATACGGAGGAGACGGGAGAGAGAGAAAAAAAATACAACCAGAGAAGAAATGAGAGAGAAATAGTGAAATGGTAACCTAAAAGTCAATAATTTAAAAGTAAGATTTTAGAAGGAGAAATCTACCTTTGTCATTATATATATATATATATATATATATATATATATATATATATATATATATATATATATATATATATATATACATAGATTACACATATTTTAGTAGCTTAATATTATTTAAACAATGCTTATGAAAATAATAATAATAATAGTTATTTTCGCCTACACAGTTGGTCCATGTACTTTCAAAAAGAGAAATGACTATTTTATCCTACCCAAAATGCACATGAGACGCATGTGTATTGATTTAACTGACAAAAATAACAAAATTAAAAGAAATGTCCAACTTTGTTAAAATTGGTTGGTACCTTGGTTAAGAGGGAAGACGCATGTGCATACACTTCCAAACATGTATGGCATTTTCAAAAAATAAAATAAAATAACTCCATCCGTTCAAAAATACTTCATCGGTTACAAAAAAGGAAACATGACAATTATTAATAACCGAACAAAAAAAAAGATATGACAATTGTTTCGGAACTAAGGACAAGGACGTATAACCATTTTGATTATATTTAAGTATTTTTGTTACAATAATGATATAGTTGTCGAGAAAACAAAGTGCATACAAGATACATATAGGCTTCAAATCATGTGTCACACCTTTCATTATATTTTCTGTCACATTGAATCTAAGTCTTACGTATTTTCTTATAAAAAGAATGTTAAATAAAATAACAAAAAAAATATATAACTGATATTTAATGAGATAGAAGATATGACACGAAATGGGATAGAAGATTTGGATAGGATACATATACATCTTTAAAGCATACTCGTCGGTTGGGTGATAACTTTAATTCTAGCAATGTTGTTTTTGTTGTAAGACCAATTTCAATAATCTAGATCTCTTACCTTTTTTACTTTCGAACATAATATCTTTTTAAAAGCCACATGTATTGCTTGCTATATATGTGTATATTTACTATTTTGATCTCAAAATAAGTGGTGTTTTAACGATCAACACACATATTATAAAAGATGATAAAAGATCGATCCATCCTTAATTAAGTTTAATTATTTTAACTAAGTGGCATTAGTATTTTTTTTTTATTTCCTCTGAACAACTTTTCTTTAACAACATTTAATTTTAGAGTGAAAAATGACAGAAGTTTTGATAAATTATGCTTATTTTAACACCTATTTTAGAATAAAATAAATTTACTAAAAGAACACTTGGGATGGACTATCCAGACATTATCGTAGCCATTTTTAAGTATATGTTTTTCGTATATATAACATCACTCCTTTCCAGATTACAAGGTACTACTACCCTTTGCACTCTCTCTCTCTCTCTCTCTCTCATCACACACACACAGGGGTTTGATTTCATGGAAACCCAAAAGGCTAGTCTGAAAGTGTTTATGTTGCCATGGCTAGCTCATGGACACATATCACCCTATCTAGAGCTAGCCAAAAGACTCGCAAAAAGAAACTTGTTCATCTACCTTTGCTCCACCCCTATCAATCTCCAATCCATCATCAAAAAGCTTGACGGCAAGAACTCTCAGTCAATCAAGCTGGTGGAGCTCCACCTCCCATCTTCACCAGACCTCCCACCGCACCTCCACACCACCAACGGCCTCCCACCGCACCTCATGACCACTCTTGAAGATGCCTTCGAAAGATCACAACCAAACTTGTCCAATATCCTCAAGGAACTAAATCCCGATATCGTAATACATGAACTTATGCATCCTTGGGTGGGAGAACTTGCTTCATCTCTTAACATTCTAGCTATTGATTTTCTAACTGTTAGTGCAACAACAGTCACCTTCTTCATGCATATGATTAACAATCCAGGTTAGTGCATAGCTTATTTTCTTTGTTATATTTAGTACTCCTTTTTACTAACTATTCATCAATCATCAAGCATATGATTGGCCACACACTTGACCCATGTGAGCCCCAAAAGGGTATCGAACTCGGACACATGACTGAGTTGACACATTTTCCTTTTGATTTAATCATCAAGAAATGAAAAATCTTGCGAAAAATACCAAAAAGTCATACTAAGAACATTTCATATACAGAAAGTCCCTAAAATAATTAGTTTATCCAAAAAGTTCTAAAGTTATACTTTTTATACTAAAAGGTCCAAAAGTTAACGTTTCTATTAACGTCGTTAGGATAAAGACTTGAAATCTTATATTTCTTTTCAATGATGATAAAAATAAATAATAATAATAATAATAACAACAACAACAACAATATTAGTAATTAACATCAATACTTTTGATACTATTATTATTATCACTATTGTTATTCTTTACTACTACTACTATGACTACTATAATTTCATAAAGGTCAAAAAAGATAAGTTTTTTGAATTTTTCCAATGAAAAGATTCAAAATTAGATTTTAGAATAAATAAGTACAATTTTTTGGTCTTTACGACATGATTTATTAAAGAGACTTTTGTTATTTTTAAAATAATAATAATATTGACATAAATTACTCAATTTGTTCCTAAATTATTGTCCTACAAATTATGTGTTTAATGAATTTAAAAATACATATTAAATTTTTAATTCGAAATAATCCAATTTCACTCAAAAAAAAACAAGTAGGTAATTTAGGAACAGAGGGATTAAAAATAATAATAATAATAATAATTACACTATATTATTATCATTAAAACAATTACTATTATTACGATACACACTACAATCTTATCACCATTAGGAAAATAAGATTTTATCCTAACAGCATTAGTTGAAGTATTAACTTTTGGACTGTTTTATATCGAAAGTTTAACTTTGGTACTTTTTAAATATAATAATTATTTGTAACTTTTTTCGACATGAGAATTTTTTAGTAGAACTTTTTGGTATTTTTCCAAAAAAAATCTGTCTTGCTATTTATTATCCTTTTTGTTCCAATAATACTTTTTAAATATCTGGTGACTATTTTGGGGTACCCATTTGAGATATTGTTGTTTCTTTGATGCAGGAGTTGAGTACCCATTTCCAGGCATTTATCTCCATGAGTTTGAGAAAGATAAGATTTTTCCTCGGATTAGATCTGCAGGGAAGGACACTAAAAACAGGCATCATTCTGTTGAAAGCCCTAAAACAACTTGTAACATCAGGTTGATCAAAAGTTTTAGAGAACTGGAGGGTGAAGCTATTGATTATTTTTCTGTTTTACACAAGAAAAAGGTATTACCTGTCGGCTCTCTAGCGGAAGACCCGGTCGACAAATCGGACAATGATAACTCGGGAGTCATCGAGTGGCTTAACAACAAGGATAAATCTTCAACTGTGTTTGTTTCTTTCGGAAGTGAATATTTCCTGTCAAAGGAAGAGATGGAAGAGATAGCATATGGGTTGGAGTTGAGTAACGTTAACTTCGTATGGGTTGTTAGGTTTCCCAAAATGGAAGGAGAAACCACTAGGAGGATTGAGGAGGAATTACCAAAGGGATATCTAGAGAGGGTTGGGGGTAGGGGTATGGTATTGGAAGGATGGGCCCCGCAGGTGCAAATATTATGCCACGAGAGTGTTGGTGGGTTTGTGAGTCATTGTGGATGGGGATCGATAATGGAAAGCATGAAATTTGGTGTTCCAATTATAGCCCTGCCCATGCAGCTTGATCAGCCAATGAATGCTAGACAAATGGTGAAGGTTGGTGTTGCGGTCGAGGCGACGAGGGACAAAAATGGGGGAATTCAAAGAAAAGAGGTGGCGAAAGTGATTAGACAAGTGGTGGTCGACCAAAGTGGGGAAAATGTGAGAAGGAAAGCAAAGGAGTTGGCCGAGAAATTAAGGGTCAAAGGAGAGGAAGAGATTGATGAACTTGTACAACAACTGGTGGATATCTGTCAAGAGACTAGGGGCCGCCCGGAACAGCTAAATATCTAAGGACATTCATTTTATACAAAAAATCTAATCTTAACTGGTAGATTATCATTGGTTACATATTTTATATGCCAATACCACTGACTAACGAGAAGTATGTCAAATCATTAAATACATAATTTTTAATGTAAAATAAGAGTGATTCAAGAATTACTCATATTTAAATTTATCGATGATAAGGATAGAAAGATGCTGCACTTGCCTCACAATTCCTCCATTAAAGAATAAATATATAATTTAGTCCCAGACTTTGACTTCCTTGAATTAAATTGAAAATATCTTACGCCGGTTCTTTAATTCAATTTTGAGTTTCATGTGAGTTTCGTAACATTATCTTTGGAAGGGACGTTATTTTTTTGTAAAATGACAATTTTACCCTTGCTTAATTCCGATGAACATAGATGTGGTCATGTGGACAATTTTTTGCTGATATGAAAAATATATATATACATATAAAAAAAGAATTAAAATAACATAAGAGGAGCAACGATGGTGGCGGGACTGGCGGGAGAGAGGGCAAATATGAGCTTATTTTTACTTTGCGGTTGTTTCTCTTTTGTCGCTGATTGTTCTAAGTTTTTCTTTTCTATTTTTGCTTTCTTTTTACACTTATAAAAACTTGGTCCTATTTGAGTAGTCATCAGGGCCGGCCCTAAGGGGGTGGCGGGAGAGCTACGCCATGTGGGCACGATTTTTGCGCCCAAATGTTTAGTGCTACGCTTATATTTAGTATATATATTAAATTGTAAAACAAAATTATAATTGATTCCCTTAGTCCAATGGTTGAGGTGCTCATGGTGTAAGTTAAAGGTTTTAGGTTCGAAACCTGGGTTGTTTCTTGTTTTAATCTTTTTTTTTTTAGTGCGAGCGTATATAAGTTATAATGTGTTCATAATTTTAATGTAGAATTGATGATCCATTGGTTAACATACTTGGTAGATTGTTAGAGATCTTGAGTTCAATTCTTGTTGTCAACTTATTTTTACCAATACTTTAAATGATTTCATTTTTATAAAGGCCTTTTTTTTTTTTGCCATGGGCGATTGGATACATGGGACCCACTCTCATTTACCAAAAACATGACACCACGACCTTTAAGGATCTTTTCATAAAAACAACATTTTCTTTAATAATATAAAAGACCCCCAAAGGGCCAAAACAAAAAGATCGAAGAGCATCCCATAAGTAGATGGCTTCCTGCGAAGACGCTAAATTAGAATCAATCTCTAAAGTCAAACATGATTATAGCAATGGTATAGCGATCGACTACGTTTCTTGGTTGGTAAGCTTCCGTATCTATTAGCTTATTCAAGTGTTATTCATGAGTTCTTAGGTTCTCGATAAAGCGGTTCCATATTGTATTGTTCTCATTTGATTTTTGGTTTATTTTTAAATATAGAATGAACACCCTTCTGCACTTCGCTCTTTCAACTCGATGATGGACATGGCAGACGAGAAGAAAATCGTGGTGTTTTTAGATTACGATGGAATCCTGTCTCCAATATATATATATATATATATATATATATATATATATATATACACTAGTCAAGTGCACGCACGTTGCTGCAGCGTTGCACACATGTTGCACGAATTCAATATTTATGTTTTCCGTGGTGCGAAAAAGCTTGAAACCCGTGGTCGTGGTGTTGAAGGACACATTAATATTAATGGTTGGGTTGATTCGTTGAGAGTTTCTTCTCCCAGTAAGTAAATCACGAGGAATCCGAAAAAGACCATGATTCTTGGATTCTTGGTCGTAAATCACCATATCTTGATTACTTTTTTAGTTTGTGAAATATATATAAGTTATAACGTGTTGATTAATTTAGTGTAGAATAATTGACCCAATGGTTAAGATACTTGGTAAATTATGAGAGATTTTGAGTTCAATTCTTGCTATACACTTTTTACTTTTCTTTTTCCCAATACTTTAAATGATTTTATTTTTATAAAGGACCCCCCCACCCTTTTTTTTTTGCGATGTGCCTCTCGAAACTTAGGGCCGGCCCTGGATGAAAGAGATCTTAACCAAGCTTTACCAGGCAATAGGACTTCGGAGATGGCTTCCCTGCAAGACGCTCAATTTCGAATCAATCTCTAAAGCCAAACATGAGTATAGCAATGGTCTAGCAGATCCGGTTTACGTTTCTTGGTTGGTAAGCTTCCGTATCTATTAGCTTATTAAAGTGCTATTCATGAGTTATTAGGTTCTCAGTAAAACGGTTCCATACTGTATTGTTCTCATTTGATTTTTTGGTTTATTTTTAAATATAAAATGAACACCCTTCTGCACTTCATTCTTTCAACTCGATGATGGACATGGCAAACGAGAAGAAAATCGTGGTGTTTTTAGATTACGATGGAATCTCTGCTTCCAATATATATATATATATATATATATATATATATATATATATATACGCACGTTGCACACGCGTTACACGCATGTTGCCGAATTCAATATTTATGTTTCTGTGGTCTAAAAAAGCTTGAAACACGTGGTCGTGGTGTAACGGAACACATTAATATTAATGGTTGGGTTGATTCGTTGAGTTTCTTCTCTAGTCGTAAATCACCGGAATCGAAGAAGAACATGATTCTTGGTCGTAAATCACCATATCTTGATTACTTTTTAGTTTGTGAACTATATATAAGTTATAACGTGTTGATTAATTTAGTGTAGAATAATTGACCCAATGGTTAAGATACTTGGTAAATTATGAGAGATTTTGAGTTCAATTCTTGCTATAAACTTTTACTTTTCTTTTTCCCAATT
>CM028383.1:34323726-34509509 GCA_013146195.2 Codonopsis lanceolata
CCTGGTAAGCTTCCGTGATCTATTAGCTTATTCAAGTGTTATTCATGAGTTCTTAGGTTCTCGAAAGCTGTTCCATATTGTATTGTTCTCATTTGATTTTTTGGTTTATTTTTAAATATAGAATGAACACCCTTCTCACTCGCTCTTTTCAACTCGATGATGACATGGCGCACGAGAAAAAATCGTGGTGTTTTTAGATTACGATGGAACTGCCTATATATATATATATATATATATATATATATATATATATATACACTCAGTCAAGTGACGCACGTTGCACGCGTTGCAACATGTTGCAATTCAATATTTATGTTTTCCGTGGTCCGAAAAAGCTTGAAACCCGTGGGTCGCAGCCACATTAATATTAATATTAATGGTTGATTCGATTCTGAGAAGTTTCTTCTCCTAGTCGTAAATCACCGAATCCGAAAAAGACCATGATTCTTGGATTCTTGGTCGTAAATCACCATATGCCGATTACTTTTTTAGTTTGTGAAATATATATAAGTTATAACGTGTTGATTAATTTAGTGTAGAATAATTGACCCAATGGTTAAGATACTTGGTAAATTATGAGAGATTTTGAGTTCAATTCTTGCTATACACTTTTACTTTTCTTTTTCCCCAATACTTTAAATGATTTTATTTTTATAAAGGACCCCCCACCCTTTTTTTTTTGCGATGTGCCTCTCGAAACTTGGCCGGCCCCGATGAAAGAGATCTTAACCAAGCTTTTACCAGCAATAGGACTTATGGCTTCCCCTCGCAAGACGCCATTTCAATCAATCTCTAAAGCCAAACATGAGTATAGCAATGGTCTATGCATCCCAGACGCGTTTCTTGGTTGGTAAGCTTCCGTATCTATTAGCTTATTAAAGTGCTATTCATGAGTTCTTAGGTTCTCGCAAAAACGGCCCATACTCGTATTGTTCTCATTTGATTTTTGGTTTATTTTTAAATATAAAATGAACACCCTTCTCGACTTCATTCTTTCAACTCGATGATGACATGGCAAAACGAGAAGAAAATCGTGGTGTTTTTAGATTACGATGGAATCCTTTGCCTAATATATATATATATATATATATATATATATATATATATATATATATATATATATATATATACTAGTCAAGTGCACGCATTGCACATGCTGGTACCTTATGTTGCACGAATTCAATATTTATGTTTTACGTGGTCTAAAAAGCTTGAAACACGTGGTCGTGGTGGCCGAGCACACATTAATATTAATGGTTGGGTTGATTCGTTGAGAGTTTCTTCTCCTAGGTGAAATCACCTGAATCGAAGAAGAACATGATTCTTGGTCGTAAATCACCATATATGACATTACTTAGTTTGTGAACTATATATAAGTTATAACGTGTTGATTAATTTAGTGTAGAATAATTGACCCAATGGTTAAGATACTTGGTAAATTATGAGAGATTTTGAGTTCAATTCTTGCTATAAACTTTTTACTTTTCTTTTTCCCAATATTTAAATGATTTTATTTTTATAAAGGGCCCCTTGCCATGGGCCTCTAAACTCGTGACCGGCCACGGTAGTCATTCAAACCTCGCCATTTGTTTAGCATATTTTTCTGTCATTTATAATTAGTTAACAAGACGATAAGGGAACAATAAGTCAAAATAAAAAATAAAAATATTAAAAATGTTCCCTTAATTATAGTAGGAATTGAATTATGAGAATACACACTTACGTTAATACTTAGTGAGTGGTCTTAGTCTCTTTCTTTATTGGATCTTAATTAGTCTTGGTTTTGTAAAAAATAATTTTTGCGATGAATCTTATCAATTATATAGTGATCAATTAGCAAATGACAACAAATATCTATGACTAACATTATGTTTCTTAGAATTACTTTGGATTGTGGGTGTGCATAGTACATACACCTCAATCTCGCCTCATACTATACTTTTATTTCTATATATTTCGTACATAAAATAAACTAACTAAAATTTATTTGAAATAATGCAGGATTGACAAAATGCGGAAGGAAGACATCTAAGGATTTAAAGTGCGCATGAGAAAAGTTATAAGGGGAGAAATTGCTAAGCCTAAGAAAAATGAAGAAAAGAAAGAAAAAAAGAAAAAGAAAAAGGTAGTCACATGCATGGCCGCCCTTGTTTTATAAAAAAACAAAAAAAAACCCACCGAATCAAAACCACCCACCCTCTTTTGTCAAACCCTCACACGCGTAATACCCACTCATCATCATCTCTCTCCCAAGTACCAAGTACCAAGTACCAAGTACCAAGTACCGACTCCTACTCCCTCATTTTCCTAAAACGGTTTCGGTTTTGGTTTCAATAATTGAAAAATCATTAGGTTTGATTTATGATTTTTGGAATTGAATCAAATCAATCTATATATTTTTATTTATTTATTTTATAATATATATATATATGTATTAAATCAAATAAAATCTTGATTGTAATAGAACTATTATTTCATCAATTATTTGTGTTTATTTAATAATTTGTATTAATTTCTTTATAATAATTTATATTTAATAGGTTATTTTCTAATTTTGATGTTAATTCTAAATCAAAATATTATTTTTATTGTTATTCTTGATGTTGGTTAATTTAATTTAAAAAATTATATAAACAACAAAACTATACCAAACCAAACCGAATGGTTCGATTTGAAATTTTTGAAACTAATAAGGGCGGTTCGATCTATGAATTTTAACTAAACCAAATCAAACCGAACCACATGCACCTTTACCCACAGATACACTCCACAAGTCCCCCGGGGCATAGCCGAGTGGTAAAAGGAGGGGGACATAAGATTCTGGAGGCATGCAGCGTGGGTTCAATAATTGGTGGAAGCAATTTACTTTCTTCTGAGGTTGGATCTTGCATGTGTTATTAGTTGACATATTCTCAAATCATGTATCATTCGGGCACATCCCACGATTTTCTTGATAGTAACAATGAGGAACCGAAACTACTACCCAAGATTCAACTTGGTTAAAAAAAAAAAAAAAAACAGATACACTCCACAGACCCCCTGCACCGATAACTCCCACTTTATCCCTCCATTCGGTCCCGGACCATCTCTCGACCAAAGAAAGTCCACCAACAAAAATAATATATTTCCTCCTCTCAATTTCTCCCATCAAATCCTTCTCCTTTTCTCTCTAAGAAACTGACCAAAAAAATACCCCATTCCTTTCTCATTTGCAAAGCTTAGTTTGAAGTCTTGGTTGGACTAGTATATTTTGTGTATAATCAATGGAGATTTGAGCTTAAGTATTATAAGCCCTAAACAGATTCGAATTAGGCTCCGTTGAGCCGAGGATATTCCGTTACAATTTTCTTTATATATTGTCTTATTATATTTGTGTGTTGCAGGTTAACATATTATTATTTGAACTGTTAATCTTCAATTTTGAAATATTGTAAGTCTACTGCCTAAGTCGAAGACGGGTATTGTTATAAAGTCACGTAATGACGATTTGGTGCAGCTCCGAATGGTTCTGTAAATATCCTAAATTCTCTACAATGGTATTAGAGCTTAAGGTGTATGAATCAAAGGTTTTGTGGAGCTTCCTTTAATCCAAATTGGGTTGTGACCGGTGTTTTCTTGCGTACTATTAATTGTGATTTGCATTTTGTTTCCATATATTTTTCCTTGGCCTGCTAGAAATAATTTATTTGATTTATGTTGCATGTGCTAAAATCTTTGTTTTCTTTTTAGTGCGTATAATTATGACTAATAGTTATAATTTGGACATTTTCAACGAAAAAACTGATTTTTCTATATGGCAACAAAAGATGAAAGGAATTTTGATAAAAGAAAAGTTGTTTTCAGCTATAACTTTAAAATTCAAATAAGATACTTCTGAAGATGTTAAGCTTGAAATTGATGAATGTGCTTACTCGTTTATTATTTTGAACTTGTCTGAATCTGTGATTCGTAAGCATGATAAACAATCACAAGCTAACCTTTTATGAGATAATCTTGAGGAAATTTATTTTGAGAAGAACTTACCAAATAAGACTTATCTATTAAAAAATTTCTTTAGTTTTAAATTAGACTTCAATAAGGATATCAAAGAAAATGTTGATACCTTTACCAAGCTAGTTCAAAAAATAAAGTAATCGGGTGATGAGCACATAGATAACTACACTTCTATTGTCCTATTAAATGTTATACCCGATTCTTACTCTGATGTTAAGTCTGCGATCAAATATAGTAGAGACCAAGTTACACTTGATACGATGATTAACAGATTAAAGAGTAAAGAGCTAGATTTAAAGGTCAATCAGGGGAAGTCTTGTATAAATGAGATTAATATGGTTAGGGGTAGACCACTCCATAGAAACAATGGAAAATCTCATCAAAATCAAAATCAAGGTCAAAATCAAAATTCGGGCAAAAAAATGGAAGAAGAAAAAATAGGTCAAACTCTAAGCAAAGATATAGAACTTGCTACAATTGTGGTGAAGTGGGTCATTTTAAAAAGGAGTGCCCTAATCCGAAAAAGAAAAATCAAAATCACGAACCAAACCAAAGTAACTGCAACTTAGCTTCTAGTAGTGATGTTTCCGCTGATGTGTTTATGGTTACTGATTCTTGTGATAACGTTGTGAATTATGTGTATTCTGCTTGTGCTAGCGAATGGCTTATAGATTCTGGTTGCATTTATCACATGACACCATTGAAATCATTGCTTACTACTTATAAGGAAGTTGATGTTGGTTCTGTTTCTCTAGCTAACGAGAAAAAATGTCAAATACTTGGTATTGGTGATATTAATTTGAAATGTAATTCTGGTTATGTTTAAACTTTGAAAAATGTGAGACATGTGTCTGAATTATGTAGCAATTTGATTTCATATGCCTTATTGGAAGATGATGATTTAGAAGGAAAATCGGGAAAGGGTGTTACGAAAATACTAAAGGGTTCTTTAGTTATTGTTAAATGTGAAAAACGTCGAAATTTATATGTTTGTTGTGTTTTACCTATGTCTACTTTTGAGATTTATGCAAATGTCGTTAAAGAAGATAAAACAAGTTTGTGTCATAAGAGACTAGGACACATAGGTAATAAAGAGTTAGAAATTTTGCAAAAACCGGGTGTTTTTTGAAATGAAAAATTATCTGATTTACCTTTTTGTGATACTTGTGTTAAGAGTAAACATTATAAAGTGAATTTTTCACCCCCTTCCCTAGGAAAGCATTCTAGTAAGACAATCCTTGACTACATACATGTCGATGTATGGGGGCCTTCCAGTGTGCCCACTCAAGGTGGCAATAAGTATTTTTTATCCATCATTGATGACTTTTCACGAAAAAGCTAGACTTTCTTAATGAGACACAAATCTGATTCGTTTGAAAATTTTAAAAATTGGAAAGTTTTTATTGAAAATCAAACAGGAAAGAAAATCAAAATGCTTAGGACCGATAATGGGTTAGAATTTTGTAATCATGAGTTTGATGAATTATGAGCTATAAATGGTATTGGTCGACACAAAACTGTTCCCTGTAACCCGCAACAAAATGGTGTTGTCGAGCGTATAAATAGGACTTGATGTATCCAAAAAAAACATCATACCGAGGGTGCCGAAGGTAGCGATGGGCGTGGGTCGTCGGAGTTGTCGTCCGACGGCCATGTTGTCGTCGGTGGTGGATATATGGCTATATTATCTGTAAAATAAACACAGTGAGTCGGTGTGAGTGTCCCGTTTTTCGACCTTATCCCCGGCCGATGAGAGCGGGTGGTTTCAAAACCTTTAAGGCGTGTGGGAATACATCCGGCCTCAATTGTGGACTCAAAATATGATCAACATAGTCGTCATCTTTATTTTAAGGGAAAACAAAGAAAAACCAAATATAATCAGATTTGTAAAAGCTTTGGAGGCTAAGTTACGAGGTGGGAATGTGTTAGGCACCCAACTCGCCCTTTCGGTCTCAAAATAGTTTTTAGCTAAAAATATGCTTTTGTTATATTTATTCAACAGACAAAATAAAGCATTTAAATATATATATATATGTACATATATTATTACAACACTTGTCACAGCCTCCTTTCGGGAGTTACAAATACGTTTATAAATATTTTGCTATAATAATGGCTCTTTTTAGTGCTATTTCTTATAGAAATTCGGGCAGCACAACTGCTTATTTTTATTACATTGGGCTAGTCTAAATAGAACTTTTAAATAAATAAAACTTTAAATAGCCTTCATTTGAAGCGTGGGGGCTTTATCCCGTACCAACTAGCTTCTAGTAGATTCTAGGCTGCACTCACTCTGTCCGTCAGGGAAAGGGAGTCTTTTTGCTGTTGTTTTGTTGTTGCGGGGATTCAGGCAGAGAAACTGCTTCCAAAATTTGCTTTCTAGCCTCGGGATCCGGGCGGAGCAACTGCTTGTTTTTTTGCTGTTGTTTGCTTGATGACGGTGGAAATCGGGCAGAGCAACTGCTTGTTTTTTTGCGGATTTGGCTTCTGGATTTGGGCAGGGAAACTACTCTTTTTGGGATTTTGGAATCGGTGGAATAGGGCGGAATCCTAGTAGGGTAACTAGGTTTCACTTTGGCCACTTGGTTTTGCTGTTTGGGGGAGATTTGGGAGAGCTTAGGAGCTAGATGAATAAATCTCTCAGCGTTCTCTCGGGAGAGCGATCACTCACTGCGTAGTGAAAAGGTGTGTGCACCGCTTCTGGATTCTGAAGCCGGGGCCTCGTATTTATAGGCTGGGAAAGGCCTTCCTTCGAGGCTAAGATTTATCATTCTGTGTTTTATCAACTTGTACCGCGCACTTGAGAGATTCCACCAAAGGCAAACTGCTATAGTGATATGGGCATTGTTGGGTGCCACCCATGGAGGAGGCTGGCGCGGCGCCCAGAGGGTCCATGGGCGGCACCATGGGGACTTTTTTGTTCTTCTTTTTGGCACTTAGGCCCCCTGCACTTTACTGTTCATGCATCCTGCTTTTGCTTTTTGCATTTTTGACCATGTAACTTGACATTCGTTAGCTTTTTAACAGGTCTTGATATTTCATGTCATGTTACATACCAGGGATACGAAATTGGGGTGTCTACAAAGCCCCTTAACGATGGAGTTTACATGTAAATCGAAACTTACCAAGTAAACGAATATCGTTGATAAGAAATAGACTCCCAAATTTCATGGAAATTATAATGGGGAGAGATGCAATATGCGGCAGTTTATAGGGTGCAGTTCAAATCTCACATACCCTAGACATATTTAGTCGGTTATAACAGGTTATTGTAGTTTTTAAGCAGATATCTGATGGTCGCACCTACCGAAATAGGCTGCCTAGGTATCCCTTTCTCAGGAATCAGACCAAACGTAGTTCAGCCTCATGCAAACAAACAACAAGCACTAGGTAGGATGGATGGTGCGTTTCGCCCAAAATAGGCAAAATTGGTGGGACTCGGCTGCGTTTCGCCCAAAATAGGCAAAACTGGTGGGACTCGGTTGCGTTTCGCCCAGAATAGGCAAAACCAGTGGGACTCGGCTGCGTTTCGCCCAGAATAGGCAAAACTGGTGGGACTCAACTGCGCTTCGCCCAGAATAGGAAAAACCAGTGGGACTCAGCTGCGTTTCGCCCAGAATAGGCAAAATCGGTGGGAATCGCGGCTGCATTTCGCCAAGAATAGGCAAAACTTGGTGGGACTCGGCTGCATTTTACCCAGATGGGCAAAACTGGTGCGACTCGGCTGCGTTTCGCCTAGAATAGGTAAAACCGGTGGAACTTGTTTGCGTTTCGCCCAAAATTGGCAAAACCAGTGGGACTCGGCTGCGTTTCGCCCAGAATAGGCAAAACTGGTGGGACTTAGCTGCGTTTCACCAAGAATAGGCAAAAACGATGAGACTCGACTGCGTTTCGCCCAGAATAGGCAAAACGATGCAACCTTTTAAAACGTGTTTCCCCTAGAATAGGGAAAAACGATGCCACCTTTCAAAACGTTTTTCCCCCAGAATAGGGAAAACGATGCAACCTTTAAAACGCGTCTTCCCCAGAATAGGGAAAACGATGCAACCTTTTAAAACGCGTCTTCCCCAGAATAGGGAAAACGATATCACTTTTTTAAACGCGTTTCCCCCAGAATAGGGAAAACAATATCACTTTTTAAAACGTGTTTCCCCCCAGAATAGGGAAAACGATATCACTTTTCAAAACGCGTTTCCCCCCAGAATAGGGAAAACGATATCACTTTTCAAAACGTGTTTCCCCCCAGAATAGGGAAAACGATATCACTTTTAAAAACACGTTTCCCTCATAATAGGGAAAATGATGCCACCTTTTAAAACGCGTTTCCCCCATAATAGGGAAAACGATGCCACTTTTCAAAATGTGTTTCCCCCAGAATAGGGAAAACGATATCACTTTTCAAAACGTGTTTCCCCCAGAATAGAGAAAACGATGCCACTTTTCAAAACGCGTTTCCCCAAAAATAGGGAAAGCGATGCCACTTTTCAAAATGCGTTCCCCCAGAATAGGGAAAACGATATCATTTTTCAAAACGGGTTTCCCCCAGAATAGGGAAAACGATGCCAATTTTTAAAATGCGTTTCCCCCGGAATAGGGAAAACGATGCAACCTTTTAAAATGCGTCTTCCCCAGAGTAGGGAAAACGATATCACTTTTTAAAACGTGTTTCCCCCAGAATAGGGAAAACGATATCACTTTTCAAAACGTGTTTCCCCCATAATAGGGAAAACGATATCACTTTTCAAAACGTGTTTCCCCCAAAATAGGAAAACGATGCCACCTTTTAAAACGTGTTTCCCCCATAATAGGGAAAACGATGTCACTTTTTAAAACGAGCTTTCCCCAGTATAGGGAAAACGATGCAACTTTTTAAAACGGGCTTTCCCAAGCATAGGGAAAGCGATGCAACTTTTTAAAACGGGCTTTCCCCAACATAGGGAAAATGATGCAGCTTTTTAAAACGGGCTTTCCCCAGCATAGGGAAAGCGATGCAATTTTTTTAAACGGGCTTTCCCCAGCATAAGGAAAGTGATGCTGCTTTTCAAAATGCGCTTAACCCATAATAGGAAAAGGGATGCAATTTTTTAAAATGAGTTTCCCCCAGAATAGGGAAAGAAGTATTTTTAAATGGGCTTTTCCTAGCAAAGGAAAAGCGATGTTGCTTTTCAAAATGCGCTTAACCCAAAATAGGAAAAGCGATGCAATTTTTTTAAAATGAGTTTCCCCAAGAATAGGGAAAACGATGCAATTTTTAAAATGCACTCCCCTAGAATAAGGAAAGTGATGCGATTTTTTTAAAAAATGTGCTTATCCTAGCATAAGAGCAGCGATGCAGATTTTTTAAATATGCTTATCCCAGCATAGGAGCAACAATGCAGATTTTTTTTTTAAATCTGCTTATCCCAACATAGGAGCAGCGATGATTATGAATTGTTGTGGCGGAATGCTGTCGATGATCGGCATGTGTTGCTTTTGATGATGTTACTGAAGATCTTTGGGAAGAAGTTCTTGGCGAGATGCTGGAAGAACATTTATACTTTTCCAAGGTCCAATATGGTAGAAGACCTGATAAAATGCAATAAAAGGATGCAAACAAAAGATGCAAGCATGTGAATGAAACTTTCTTTTTCTTAAAAAAATGGACTCTTGAATGTGCATGTGTATCATCCGTTTCTGAAACATGTTAAGACAAGATAAGGCAAGGTGATGGAAATGTAATATAAGAGCTTGAGATGTGGCTTCTGGTTGGCTTTGAAGGGTTATGAGTATATGAGTTGATGGTGATATTTGAGATGGAGGTGGGTGAAGTTTAAGGTTACTTTTCAGTCTTTTGACTAGTGCATCATTCAAAAAAGGAATTCAATCAGGATTAATGAATCCTACTAATCGATGCCTCAGAAGGACCATTTTTTTCTTTTCTTCTCTTTTTTTTTGTTACTTTAACTTTTGCTTAGGTCGTCCTTTCGGGTTTTCAACCTAGCGAGCCTTTACCTCATAGGGAGCTGGTCTTTTCAATGCATGTGAAGATAAACCACTTATTCTTGAGGGATCAAGCCTTCATAGCCTCTTCGTTTCTTCAGGCGAGATGAAAAGGACAGTTGTTTTTGGAGATGATGAGCCTTTATGTATCCAATGAGTTTGGCGGGAGAAGCCCCGAGATGACTCGATGAACAAAATTTTGTATGGCGGGAACGTTTCTGAAGAAATTAACTAGGGACAGCCCCAGATAGACTCGATTTGGAGAGACTTTTGTGGGAGACAAAATGAGTATGCTCAGAGAAAGTGGGACGACTCTAATGGACAAAAAGAATAGTCATGATCCAGAGTTTATCGCCGAGTATCATAAGATTTATGGACCCTATTTAACATTTATCTTTTGATAATTTTATGTGTTTTTTAGCAAGAAGTTCTGTCCTGGTGGATAGGTTGGTTTTAGGGTTGAGAATTTGATTGGCCTCTGGCTCAAAGACATTTTGGGCTGTGGATTTGGTTATTTTTTGGAAATGCGATCGCAAAACAATCATTGGCTGGCCTTTTAGGCTGTGGGTTTGGATAGAGCGTTGGTTTATGGACCTGGTTGTAGGTATGGTTGGGAGATCGGCTTTTGGCTTTAGTTGTGGGTTATGGAGTTGTCCAAAAGTGATTGGTTATTTTTTGTTGCGAGAGAGAGATAGAGATTTTGAGGAAATTGCTCAAGAGAGGCTTCTTTTCTTTTTCTTTTCTTTTTCTTCTTTTTTTATGCATAGGCCTCTTTTTTTATTTTCAACCTTGCACTTTTTTTTACCTTTCGGAGCAATTTGGGAGAGTGCTTGAAGAGATATCTGTCTTCTCTCTCTCGGGATAAAAAGGTTGTCACTCTTAGTGGATATTTATATAAGGGTGGAGCAGTCCCAATTTTTAGGAAGTTGGATCTTAGAGATGGTTAGGCTTTGGTATATGGTTTTTTAGGTATTTGGAAGGGTTTTGGTGTATGGTTGGAAAGCCCCTAGTGTGCCATTTAATAGCTTGGTCGCAATTGGTCGAAGATGACCCTTCACCAAGACAGAAGGTTGCTTTATCAAACTCACGTTTTTAATAATTTGTGGGTCCATATTTCGAAATGACTTATTATCAACCCGTGTAGTTTTATCATATTTTTACATGAGTTGATTCGTCTTTTTTTTTCTTCATATAACAGATATTTTGGCGATAGGTGGTGCTCAGAGATCAAGAAGAAGACTCGACAAACTAGTATAGGAGAAACAAGAATTTACCAGACTCAAATATAGATAAATACCATTGGAAAGCTCGATTTGATGATTTGGTTGGACTTTCGAAATAACGGAGACCAAATGGATTCGTGAGCATACTTTTGCAAGGATGGGCTGTAGGAATCAATATGGGCAAAAGAGATATCCCTGGGGTTTGAAAGCCCTAGTCCTGAGTTGTGTATGATCCTTGAGTTGCCTGACTTTTCTAGATTTCCCGGCTTTCCAGACTTTTCTGCTTTCTTGGCTTTCCCAGCTTTCCTTTCTTCCCTGACTCCCTATCGGTTTTTTATTTTATTTTTAGGGATAAGTGTACCATTAGTCCCTGAACTTTGGCCAAGCACATCATTAGTCCCCAAACTTTCAAAAGTTTCACCACTGACCTAAGTAGGCCTTTTTTGCTCATCAGAGGAGTCCCTAGCCCTAACACCGTTTGTTTATTTCCGTTAAGTGAACATGTGCCACTCACATGCACAAAATAAGAGAGTTATGTGTAACATCATCAAAATAGGGGCTAATGTGAAAATTTTAAATCCAAAATAAAATTTTAAAAATAAAACCCAAAAACCAGCCTTCCCTCTTCCTCCGGCTCCACACCCCGCCTCCTCGTCTCTTTCCATGGCCACCATAGCCAGTCGAGGGCCCATATAAAAGTTGCCAACTACCAAACGTGTCCCTAGGGCTTTCTGCCGGAGTGGATCCCTGTTATTAAATCGAAACCCTTGGCGCCGACCACGAAAATTGTATATATGATATGCCATCCTCTCATGTTCTTGGGGCGGCTCCGAATCGAAGCTCACATGGATAAAGGCTTTGGTTTTGATCTGAATCAAGAAGTTTGTTCCGAGGATATAGACCGGGTAATTAATCAGGCCTCAACCCCGATTTCTATTGTTTTTGCTTCAAGGGCAGCGGCAGTCTCTGGATTGCCTATTGCTCCGTTGCAGTTTGAGGGTGCTCTTGGGTGGAAGGGGTCTGCTGCAACTAGGGCTTTTCGGCGAATCCATGAAGGTGACAAGTCTCTCTCCATGTTAGGGAACCACATCAATTTGAAGCAGCGGTTGGATTACCTTGATTTTGATCTGAATGTGGCTGAGGGTAGAGAGGACAAAATCGAAGATCTATTATTGGGAAAACAGATCCCGAACTTATCTGGATTTTCTTCTGGGAAGAATCTTCGATTGAAGCAGCCAGTCCAAGAAGATCGGACATGATGCAGTTAGATCTTAATCGTGTCAGGCGACTGGCTATGGTGGCCATGGAAAGAGATGAGGCGGGGTGTGGAGCCGAGGAAGACGGAAGGCTGGGTTTTGGGTTTTATTTTTAAAAATCTCTTTTGGATTTGAAATTTTCACATTACCCCCTTATTTTGATGATGTTACACATAACTCCCTTATTTTGTGCATGTGAGTGGCACATGTTCACTTAACGGAAATAAACAAACGGCGTTAGGGTTAGGGACCTCCGATGAGCAAAAAAGACCTACTTAGGTCAGTGGTGAAACTTTTGAAAGTTTGGGGACTAATGATATGCTTGGCCAAAGTTCAGGGAC
The DNA here is from genome assembly GCA_013146195.2 of Codonopsis lanceolata. Taxonomy (NCBI): domain Eukaryota; kingdom Viridiplantae; phylum Streptophyta; class Magnoliopsida; order Asterales; family Campanulaceae; genus Codonopsis; species Codonopsis lanceolata. The sequence goes on from CM028383.1 coordinate 34,336,519, forward strand.
TAATGGTACACTTATCCCTTGTTTTTATTTTGTTTTTTTTGTTTTTTATTTTTTTTATTTTTATTTTTTGAAGTGGTAGACCTTGACATCTCAAGTAGGTGAAAAAAATTTATGCACTATTCAACTAGTGATGCATTTATGAAAGGTTAAGAGGGAAGATACATTTGGAGATGGTAATTGAGAATAATGGTGAGGGGATTTCCTATCTTTTCATGTTTTTGGAAACAAAAAGAAAACACATAGAAAATACCTTTTTTTTTGAAGAGTAAATTAAAGCATTTGGCCGAACCCGAAGGCTGCCTACGTCCCTCATTTCGAGGCTCAGGTCATCATAGTTCAATTCTGACAGAAAAACTTTCATTTTGCTAATCTCTTCTCTCTTTTTTTAAACAATAGCTTTTTTTTTTCTTACTCGAAGAGAAAGAAATCCTTTTTGTTTTTTTTTTTTTTTTTGCGAAAAGAAACGATTATATTTTTTTTGAAAGGAAAAGAGAACTAAGTATTACACATAATTTTTTTAATTAGAAAACTCTTTTTTTTTTTTGCGATCCTTGAAATAAGATGTGACGATTACGTACCTCCGGACAATCCTCTTAGGAGAGTACATGATAAATAACCAATTTTTTTTTAGCTCCTGCAAAATTGTTAGTAGTACCAAAGGAAAACAACAAAGAATATCTCAATATGCATAAACACAACACATGATTTAAAGGAAAGAAAAATGTTTCTTCTTTTTTTGATGATTTTTTTTGAAAGATGAGTAACAAGAAAAATGAGTGCACCAAACGGTAAAAATAAGCGACCCGACGAATAAAATGGGTACAACATCGAAAAAAATTGTTAAAAATGAGGAACGGGCCACGTGGGAAGCGGGTGGGCGTAGCCCAAAGTCAATTTGGGTGCGATCACATTCATGTTCATAGTCACTTTTGACTTTTTGCCACTTTACTCCATTCACCTTTTCCCCTTTTGTCATTTAGGCTCCTCTAAATTTCCTTTTAACGTTTTGGTCCGCTTAACGTACTAAAATTGTTTTTTTTTTTTGAAAAAAACGAATAAATTTTTGTTTGCTCTTTTTTATCTAAATTTTTTATTGAACATTTTTTTGAAAAATGAAATTATTATTATATTTTTTGAATGAAAAACGAATTTTTTCTTTTTTGAAAAATGATTTTTTTTTGCTTGGAGAACATGAGTTTCTTTTTTTTTTTTTTAGAAGAGATGATTTTTTTTGGAAGAGTGATTTTTTTTTTGAACAAATGAATTTTGTTTTGTTTTGAATTTTTTTTAAATCTGAAAAACGATTTTTTTAGAATTGAAAATTATATACATACAAGAAGCCAAACAAATATAAAAGAGAAAAGAAAAAACAAACATATTGATATTAAAGGAAAGAAGATTTTTTTATATATAAAAAATACAAACATGTATGTATGTACAAATAATATAACAGAATAAAAGAATATTTACATATTTTGCGCGGTATAAATAAATAAAGTAGAATAATAATAATAAAATAAAGCAAAAATAAGCACATTATTTTTTTATCCTGCCCGAAATTCTATTTTATTATTTTTTATTTCTTTTATATTCGCAACGATACCTGAAACGAAGCTGCTGCAAGTTTATGATTATTTGCACAAATATATATACATATATATAAAAATGCAATATTTAAAATGCTAAATAAATATAATAAGTATATTTGGCCAAAACAAAAGAAAAAACTTGTTTTCCTTTTTTTTTAAAGAAAATGAGTCTAGCCATCTATTTTTATTTTCTTTAAAATAAAAACAACGTCCCCAGCAGAGTCGCCACTGTGAGTGCCCTGTTTTTCGACCTTATCCCCGGCTGAAGAGCGGGTGGTTTCAAAACCTTTAAGGTGCGTAGAAATACGCACGACCTCAATTGTGGACTCAAAATATGATCAACAGAGTCATCATCTTTATTTCAAGGGAAAACAAAAAAAACCAAATGTAACCAGATTTGTAAAAGCGTTCGGAGGCTAAGTTACGAGGTGGGAAGGTGTTAGGCACCCAACTCGCCCTTTTGGTCTCAAAATAGTTTTTGGCTAAAAATATGCTTTTGTTATATTTATTCAACAGATAAAATAAAACATTTAAACATATATATCTGTACATATATTATTACAACACTTGCCACAGCCTCCTTTTGGGAGTTACATATACGTTTATAAATATTTTGTCATAATAATAGCTCTTTTTAGTGCTATTTCCCATAGAAATTCGAGCAGCACAACTGCTTATTTTTATTACATTGGGTCGATCTAAATAGCACTTTTAAATAAATAAAACTTTAAATAGCCTACATTTTAAAGTGTGGGGACTTTATCATGTGCCAACTAGCTTCTAGTAGATTTTAGGGTGCGCTCGCTCTGTCCTTCAGGGAGAGGGAGTCTTTTTGCTGTTGTTTTGCTGTTGCGGGGATTCGGGCAGAGTAACTGCTTCCGAAAGTTACTTTCTGGTCTCAGGATTTGGGTGGAGCAACTGCTTACTTTTTTGCTGTTGTTTGCTTGTTGACGGCGAAAATCGGGTAGAGCAACTGCTTGCTTTTTGCGGATTTGGCGTCTGGATTTGGGCAGGGCAACTACTCTTTTTGGGATTTTGGAATCGGTGGAATATGGCGGAATCCTAGCAGGGTAACTAGGTTTCACTTTGGCCACTTGATTTTGCTGTTTTGGGGAGATTTTGGAGAGCTTCGGAGCTAGAGGAATAAATCTCTCGGCGTTCTCTCGGGAGAGCAATCACTCACTGCGCGGTGAAAAGGTGTGTGCACCGCTTCTGAATTCTGAAGCCGAGGCCTCGTATTTATAGGCTAGGAGAGGCCTTCCTTCGTGATTAAGATTTCTTATTTTGTGTTTCATCGGCTTGTACCGCGCATTGAGAGATTGCACCGAAGGCAAACTGCTACAATGATATGGGCATTGTTGCGCGCCACCCATGGAGAGGCTGGCGTGGCACCTAGAGGGTCTATGGGCGGTGCCATGGGGCTTTTTTGTTCTTCTTTTTGGCACTTAGGCCCCCTGTAATTTATTGTTCATGCATCCTACTTTTGTTTTTTGCATTTTCGACCCTGTAACTTGACATTCGTTAGCTTTTTAACAGGTCTTAATATTTCATGTCATGTTACATACCAAGGGTACGAAATTGGGGGTGTCTACAGTCGGCGGGGAGGGCCCCCGCCAAAAACCCTCTGGCGTGTTTATCAGTACACTGAGTATGAAAGAGATGGCACGTATCCCCATGTATGTGTGTGATTCTAAATCAGAAAAAAGTGAGAGCCCCCTTCACTATGAACTAATGGGGTTATTTATACATGGATGGAATGGGCCTAGCTCATGGACTATCTGTCTGACCCAAGCCTTCTGACATTATGTAAAATATAATGGGCCATTAGATAAGGCCCATACGCCATTGAGGCGGATCCAAAATAAGCACATCAGTAGTCCCCTACTCATTATTCTTCGAGATTCATATCAAGGGTAATGAGTACTATTCGCTCATAATCTTCTTTAATTTCTCGGGATGTCCGAGGCTTAATAACTTTTATCTTGGCAGACACGATAACAAAAGTGCTGGGATGAGTCACGACTTTAGTCGCTTTTGACCGCCATTGTATATTTTAATTAACAAGTATGCTTTGTAACTTGATTGTTTAAGTCCTTTCTATAGCATGCAAAGTGCCACTTGGGCGAAGGTCAAGTCCCAGTACTCGACTATGCAAGCAGAACTACCTTTGAAAAGCTAGCGAGTAGAACGCCACATGGGCCAAGGTCAAGTCCCAGTACTCAACTTTGTGAGCAGAACTACCTTTAAAAAGCTAGCTAGCAGAAGCACATGTAGGCGCGGTGTACAACTCAACCGCGAGTAATTAAACTCGAGTGGGAGTCTTTTGGCAAGCAGAAACATATCATGCTCGTCATAAAGATGAACATTTGGTCTTAGGTATAATCTAAGAATCACTCGAACACCAACCCTTTTTCACGAGCAAAGATATGTCCTACTCGCGAAAAAAGACATAATCGAGATAACAAACTCGAACACTAACCTTTTTTGACAAGCAGAGGCACCTCTTACTCGTGAAAAAAGGTATAATCGAGATAACAGGCTCAAACACCAATACTTTTTGACAAGCAGAGGCACCTCTTACTTGTGAAAAAGGGTATAATCGAGATAACAGGCTTGAAAACCAACCTTTTTTGACAATCAGAGACACCTCTTACTCGTGAAATAAGGGTATAATCGAGATAAAAACTGACTTTACAAGATGACACTATCAATGGAGATTGAACAAGGTCATTTATTTCTCAAGTCATAAAAAGCTAGCGGGAGGATAACATGAAGCTCAGCCGCGAGTAAACTCAAGCAGGGAGCATAAGCGCAGGTAGGCGTGGTGCACAACTCAACCATAAGTAAATTCGAGCGGGAGGACAATATGAAGCTCAGCCGTGAGTAAACTCGAGCGGGGAGCAAAAGCGCGGGCAGGCACGGTGTACAACTCCACCGCAAGTAAACTCGAGCGGGAGGACAATATGAAGCTCAGCCGTGAGTAAACTTGAGCGGGGATCATAATCGCATGTAGGCACGATGTACAACACAACCGCGAGTAAACTCGAGCGGGGAGCATTGGCGCGGGCAGGCGCTGTGTACAACTCTATCGCAAGTAAACTTGAACGGGAAGACATTGTAGAGCTCAGCAGCGAGTAAACTCAAGCGGGGAGCATAAGCACATGTAGGCGTTATATACAATTCTACCCCGAAGTAAACTCAAGCGGGAGGACAATGTAGAGCTCAACCGCGAGTAAACTCGGGCGGGGAGCATAAGCGCTGATCATCTGGTCGTGAGTTTGCGAGCAAAAGTGCATGCATGCGTAGAACAAAATATGAGAAAAGTGTGGCTCGGGCACAGTAATAACGTGCTCCGGCGCAAAATATAGTGTGGCTCTCGGGAAAGAGCATATCATGCTTTCCCTTCCTAGGTGTAGCCCCCTACTTCTCAAATGCAAGGGTTCATCTTGAAGTCAAGAAGTATCGCTGGTCAATACTGTTTGGTCTCGGGCACAAGCAGACATATGATATGCTCATTCTGGTCGCTCAGATCTCTGAGTAGTTACTGATTGAGAAGGCTCGTAGTGTGCTCGATCACGGTGGAGCTGTTGGGGAAAGCCTAGGCTCTGTTGACATGGACTTTTACTCCTGAAACCTTAGGAGCATCATTTGAAAATCAAGCAAACATATTTCCTCCTAAAACAAAAATGAGGTTTGTTTTGTACATTTAACGTATGCGAGCAAGAAAGTAATCACGTTTCTACGCAACATGACATAAAATGTCATAATATCATTATTTTGATTTATAAACAAATAAATCATATTCTCGAATCTTCCATCTTTAGATTTTCAAATTTTGGCATATTCATTCTAAGTTTAGCGTGCCTAACTCTATCGGATCCTTCACAATGTCTTTGAAGGGCATCTCAGACATCCTTGGCACAACTACAATTAAAGATGATTTTAAAAATACTAAGATTAACAGTAGAGTTGATAGCATACATGGCTTTAGAGTTATAATTAGCAAGTAATAACTCATCATTAGACCATTCAATCTCGGGTTTAGGTTCATTGTTACCTTTATCACCCGTATCCAAAGGTACAGACCAACCTATGAGGATGGCACGCCATGCTTGTTCATCAACTAATTTGATGTAAACACGCATTTAAACTTTCCAACTAGAATAGTTGGTACCATCTAGAAGGAGAATCTTATGATAACCATTATTCTGAACGTTCATCATAGCTATAATAAAAAGGACCTTCTCTTTGTATGTCAAGAGTTGGCTCTGATGACCAATTGAAAGAATGACTATAACACGGATAAACCATAATACTCAAATAGAAACGAAACAAATTGTTTTGAAAAGATCTGGTCAATGAAGCTTGCAATGAAAAGTTCATTGAAGACTTTATCGAGATAAATATGCAGCGAAACTAAAATCAAAACAGTAGTAGAAAACAAAATTGAACACGAGAGATTAACCTTTTAATCTACAAGTAATTACTTGTTGATTGCGCCTCATGGCAAACAATATTCCACTAGTAAAATATAAGTTTAGCTCATTACAACTTAAAGAAACTAACAAAGTGGAAATTTATGAAAAGCTCTCCTAGATAGAAGATAATCACTTTTAATAACACATCATCCAAATATGTAATTAAAATAAGACAGCATCGGGTGTAAAGTGTAAGTACTGTGCTAGACTGAGATGAATGAAGCCTCCGATGATAGCACATCCGACAATTCATTCACTAGTTAGCAGAAGCCTTCTTAATCTTTCTCTATCTAATAATTATGTGTATGATCTTTGCTCAGTAATTTGTCGTAGCTTTCATGGCAACATCCTCTCTTATTTATACTTGCACCTCGTGACCAAGAAACCTTGTAGAATAAGAAAACCAATTACCATAACATAGTGAATAGGTTAGTGCAATAAAATATAACTTTAAACTTAACATAAATAGACTTACCATTGGAGAAGGATTCCTTACCAAAATGAAAGTAGTTCAGTCATGTCTTATTACAGAAGACAAACGACACAAATACAACCATGTTAACAAGAACACAAAACACTAATATTCTAGCAATTTATAAATCGTAAAAACCAATTAAATATAATGTCCAAAATAACATTTCTATAAAAGGTGTAACAATAATAATTAATCAAAGTAAATACCAAGAAAGGCAAAATAATTAATTAATTAAACTGAAACAATTAGATAACATAAAACTCAATTAATTAATATCAAACAAGTAAAATTAAGATCTTGATGGTGTTGATGGTGTTGAAAAAATATCTGTCTATTTATGTTTATTTATATTTTTATAGATTTGTCAATGCATTACTTTTTCTTTTTATCCATTTTATTAGATGTGTAATTTAGATTCAAATATGTCAATACGTTGTCTCAATAATTGTGATGAGGATTTAAGTTCGTTAAGTAGTACTCCATTCGTTTTCAAATTATTGTCTACTTTGTCCTGGCACATCGTTTAAGAAAAAGTAATTGACTATATTTGTGGACACCTCAATTTCGTACCCCTGATATATAACTCTGACATGTAATATCAAGACCTGTTAAAACTTAACAAATGTCAAGTTACATGAGTTAAAAGATGCAAAAGGCAAAACAAGATGCGCAAAACAGTGAAATGCAGGGCTAAAGCGTCAAAATTGAAAGGCTGAATAGTGCCTTGGCGCTGCCAAAAGGGGTCCTCTTGGCGGCGCCCATGCTGCGACAGTGGCTCCCAAACTTAACGCATTGTGCAATTTTTGCAGCGCGGTGTACAAGAAAATCAAGCACGCTGAGAGAAATTGTAATCCCGGATGAGTCCTTCCTTAGCCTATAAATAAAGAGCTCGGGGCTCACTTTCAGACACCGTAAAGCCCGATCAGTGATCACAAACTCTCCGCGTCCTCGTTACGCTGAGAGAAAATAGAGCGAGAGTGATAGTGAGTTCTTCCTATAAAGCCTCAAAGCCATGCCAAAACTCCGCCAAACCTAAAACCAACCGGTCAAAATGATCCCTAGCCCTGTAGTTAGGTATCCACCCTATTTCCCCGATCCAAAAACCTCGGAAAGAGCCGTTGCTCTGCCCGAGTGAAAAGGACAAAACACAAAAAATAAGCACTTGTTCTGCCCAAATTCCGCTAGTGACAAGCAAGCAAATCACCAAAAATAAGCCGTTACTCTGCCCAAATTGCAGCAGCAACAATATAAAAAGTCTCCCTCTCTCAAGAAGGACAGAACGAACACACTACGCTCTAAAAGGTAAACCCTTTAAGGGCATTTATTTTATAAAAGTTATTTTCAAATCCGGCCCAATGTAAAAATATAAGCCGTTGTACTGTTCGGATTTAGTTAGGAAATAGTATTTAAAAGAGCTGTTATTATGACCAAATATTTTTAAATGTATTTGTAATTATTGTAAGGAGACGGCTGCAAGTCCGTAAATAATGTAGTCATAGATGTATTTGCTTTTATTTCCTATCTTTTAATGCTTTATTTATTTGCTAGATAAATATTACAAAAAGTATACTTTAGCCAAAAACCGCTTTTGAGACCGAAAGGGCGAGTTGGGTGCCTAGCTCCTTCCCAACTCGTAACTTAGCCTCCGAACCCGTTTTTGCAATCTCTGTTTTTTTTTTCTTTATTTCTTCCTTAAAATAAAGATGACGACTCTATAAAACATTTTGGATCCAGTGGGGCATCGCAACACTCCTTTCTTGCACTTTTCCGTTTTCCCCTAAAAAATGGAGAATGAGAATGAAATGGTGATGTATTCCTATATCTTGGTATCCCTTAAAAATGAGATAACTTGATATAGAAAACCCAAAGCACCCATAGTGATCCGAAATAGGCCATAAGACAATTTTCATAAAATCCATAGTGGGGCCTCGCAACATCCTTTCTTGCACTTTTCCGTTTTTCCCTAAAAAATGGAGAATGTGAATGAAAATGTGATGTATTACTATATCCTGGTATCCCCTAAAAAAAGGATAACTTGATGTAGAAAACTCAAAGCTCCCATATTGGACCAAAAATTCACTAAAGTCACCGATGCATATTCAACACGCTATTTTAGACAACACTCCTCTCACACTTTTAATTTCGTCTTCCCCTAAATAAGGGAGGATGAAATGAGAGCAGTGGTGTCCCGCTTCCGCACGTACGTGCACCCCTATCCAAGGGCGCGCGAGGCGCGGGCGCACGCCGGGCGACCCACAATATTATAAATATTAGTGAAATGTGTGGTTTCTTTTAATGCCCTTGAATATGTGACCATAATTAAAGTAGGTAGAAAAAGTAAGTGTAAAGTGGTAAAAGTGTTTTCCTAAAAGGGAAAGTTTTGAAAGAAGACAATTATTTTGAAACGGGCGACAAAGGAAAGGAGAACGATAATTTAAAAACGGTGAGAGTTTTTCAATATGAATTATATTTTCGTTGGTTAATGTTCAAGGTTTTTTTGTTTGACCTACATGCTCGGGTTGAAATTAAATAATTATTTGTTATTTAATTTTATTTGTTTCTAATATTTGAATAAACACACTTTTGTAAGGACTATTTACTTTTATATAAAAGTAATAAGATTTGTATAATATATGTTGGTTGAAGCCAGTTGTTTAAGTTCGTCATCTTTTATCTTGTATAAGACCACACATTTTGAATGTATAAAATATTATTAAAAAATTTGATCTCGATTTATTAACATGTAAAATAAACAATAAAATTAAGATGTTGATGGTATTGAAATATTTTTTACATGTTAAATCATTAGAAGTTTGTTCATATTCTAAGGTAGTATTTGGTTTTCATATTCCAAGGGAGTATTTGATTTTTACATTTCAAGGTAGTATTTGATTGATTAGGAACATGTAATTAATTAAGAATAAAATAATATTTTGGTCCATGAACATGTCAAAAAAGAATTCTTTGGTTCTCGAACTTTAAAACATATTAATGTTGTCCCTCAACTCATTTTTTTGGATCAATTTCCCCCTCTCACTGTTACCGCTACATTTTCCATCCAATATTATTTCAAATGTCAAAAATATCGTTACTAAAAAGTTTAATATGGGCTGACTTTTCAAAATGTTCAAAATATAGGGGGTTAATGTGTCAAATTCAAAAAAAAAAATTCATCTTCAATCTTTGGACAAAATTACAACCAATACAATTATTACTTCGACTTCTTCATCTACCTACGCCGACCTTCTTCTACAGCCGGCTCCTTCTCAGCTTTCATCTCCGTCTCTAGCGTTATGCCCGCCATAGCTTCCGGCTTCAAGTCGCCCTAACCTCGATCATCTTCGTCCCTCCATCATCATCTCTCTCTCATATCACACACTTAATCTGCCTAGATCTGGCTGCTGCTTAGCGCTTTCTCCAGATCCAACGAGGGAAACACCAACGATTTGTTTATGTTCAAAATGTGCCCTTCTCTCTCCGATTCCAGCCACAACAACCTCGTCTCTAGTAGAATCCATTCTCCATCTCTCCCTGTTGCTCCTGCTTCCAGTGCTGACCATCACCATCTCCATCTACCAGGGCCGACCTTCTTCTACAGTCGGCTCCTACTAAGCTTTCACCTTCGTGTCTAGCGCAATGCCCGCCATAGCCACCGGCTCCAAGTCGCCCCAATCCCAGTCATCTCCGCCCCTCTGTCATCATCTCTCTCTCTTATATCTCACGCTTAATCTGCCCCAGATCTGACCGCCGCCTAGTGCTTTCTCCAGATCCGACGAGGGAAGCACCAACAATCTGTTCAAAATGAGCCCTTCTCTCTCCGATTCCGACCACCAACGGCCTCGTCTCTGGTAGAATCCTTCTCCAACATCAATGCCAACAATCTCTTTCGATCCGGTTCTAGTTACAATTTTCAATTGTCATCTCTTGCCAAGTAAGATTGTTTCAATTTTTTTCTGATTAATTGCTAAATTTGGGAATTTTGTTGCTAAAAATATGTTGATAGTATACTCTAGTTATACTTAAATTAATTGGTGATTTTTGAGAATGGAATCGTGGGGGTGTGTGAGTTTGTCTTCACGGTTGAAAGTAACAAGGGTATTCTCGCCACTTAAAAAAATAGACGGTAAAACTAACGCTAACAGTGGGAGGGAGGATATTGATCCAAAAAAACCAGTTGAGGGATCACATTAATATGTTTTAAAGTCCGAGGACCAAAGAATTCTTTTTCGACATGTTGAGGGACCAAAACATATTAATCCATTAATTAATGTATAATCAAATTTATGTTTTCAATACATGAGCCACCACTTTTATTACATAGAAATAGATTTCTATTTTAGAAATCAAATTTTGGCGGGATTTTACTATTTTTAAACTACCTAGGCTTTATATATAGGGCAAACTATACAATTGGTCCCTGTAGTTTCTGATTTTTTTTGCTTTTCGTCCCTACACAAAAATTCATTTTCCAGTGGTCCTCGTATCAACAAATTTCAACAAAGTTGGTCATTCCGTTTAGTTAAGTTATTTTTTCCGTTAAATCAATGCACATGTGTTTCACGTGCATTTTGGGTTGCGTAAAATAGTCATTTCTCTTTTTGAAAGTACAAGGACCAACTGTGTAGGCAAGAATAATTATTGTTATTATATTTTTTGTAAGAATTCTTTAAATAATATTAAATTATTAAAATATGTGTTCAATACTAAAAGGTTATTAAAAAATTAGAAATTATTCTATACTAAACTATTTAAAAATAATACGAATATTAATTTGTGTAGTTAATACAATGCTACAAAAAACCTTATTTATTATAGTATAACTTGATAGTTTTAAATTTACCAACTATAATAATATAACTTAAATTCTATTTTAATATTGTTCAAAAAATAGTTATATTTTAATTAAAATAAATATTGCAATCAACTTTATAATATAACTTAACAATTATATTTTAATTAAAAAAATAAATCAGTTATGGAAAGACAACACAACATAAGTAGCACCAAGAAAATATCATTATATTACTAAAAAAAAAACCTTGTTGTAATAAAGAAATAGGAAAAAGAAGAAAACCTAATACTCCCTCCGTCCTAAATAATCGTCCTGGTTGATCCGGCGCACAGTTTAAGAAAAAATAATTGACTTGATTATTTATATTTGTTTAATGTGTGGGTTCCTTTAATGTCCATATATATGTGACCCATAATTAAAGTATAGTGAAAAAGTAAGGGTAAAGTGGTAAAAGTGATGTTCTAAAAATGTAAGTTTCAAAGTGGACAATTATTTTGAGACGGACGAAAAAGGAAAGGAGGACGATAATTTAGGGACGGAGGGAGTAAATTGAAAGCTTGCAAATTAATAAAAAAAAACTTAGTTAAACTCCAAAAATACAGGAGGCTTTGGAATTGCCGAACATCCATATTCTTAGCGCAAGTCGGAGATTCGTCGACTTAGCAAGAGGTTTGTGTTGAAGTCAGGAGAGAGACTCAGAGATGCCGAAGAAATCACTTGCAGACAAATCCAATTTGGACATCGTTGCCTATGATGTGAGCGTCATTGCCTATGATGTGGGCGTTGTTACCTATGATGTGGGTGTCGTTGCCTCCGATGTGGGTGTTGTTCCCTCCAATGTGGGCGTTGTTCCCTTCAATGTAGGCGTCGTTGCCATGACCTTTGTTAGGAAATCGACCGGAACCTGTAATGTAGGAAATAAATCAGCCATGTGAAACGTATTTCCACCTGCATCCAGTCCTGGAGCAAACCCATCGGCCACTCCTTTGATATCTTTGCAAGTATAACCAAATGCAAGTCACTCAAGCATGCATTGAGTTGCAAAATTTATGGAATGAGATTGATGATCATTTTTTAGAGAAATATCATACGTATAAAGGGAAAGGAATTCCAACTCCCATTTCTGATTCTGCTCGAACAATTGCTTTCATTTACAAAAGCGTACTGCTATTGAAAGAAATAAGCAAAGCTTTCAGGCAAATCCAATTTGGGCATCGTTGCCTCCGATGTTGGCGTCGTTGCCTATGATGTGGGCGTTGTTGCCTCCAAGTTGCAAAATTTATGGAGTGAGATTGATGATCGTTTTTGAGAGAAATAATAACATATTTATAAAAGGAAAAGAATTCCAACTCTCATTTTTGTTTCTGCTGGAACGATTGTTTTCATTTACAAAAGAGTACTGTACCAAGAAGAGAGAGAAAATGTGGGGGAAGAATGAGGGGAAGAAAGAGATAAAAGTTAAAAGCACCGATCACCATCAATTATAGGGCATTTTCTTTGGATCGATGTCCAATTTTTGTTTCGGAAGCATTGCGATGCCTGAATTTGAGATGAGATTTTTGCATTATGGTGCCCAAAAATTTGAGCGATTACCAAATTTAGATAGGAGCTTTATCCGCTCATCTTTCTTTCATTAAGAATATCTTCGTCATTTTTTTTAAAAATGTACCGTGACGGTTTAACACAAATATAAGAAACTTTTTTGGTTATAATTACACTCAAATGTACGTTTGTACCTGCCCGAAAATCATAATTAGATTCGTACGTATGGATCGGGTCATAACTCAACGCATTATAGTAGTCGTTGAATTTTACTACTCCTGCTACACTGCTGGTTAACTCAACGCATCATTTAAGGGATTTAATTTAATTTCGAAACAGAAGCTTCCTTCGCGTCATTACTCATTTCCAACGCTACCCTCCACAAACCTCACTATCGGACATAGCCACTGCGCTCTCTCTCTCCCTTTGTCTCGCGTGAAGAAAGTCCACTAGGAACAGGAAGGATGTAAGCTCGAATCGTCCATTGGATTTCAACTTATCTATTCCGTTGCAGTCCTCTCATTAGGTAAATTCCTTCATGTTTATTGGGCTTTCTATTTGATCTATATTTGATTTCTTCATTTTATATATCAGTTCGATGTCTGATTTAGTTGCAGTAGCTAAGCTCAGGTAATTGCAGTAATGTCGAATTTAGGACCTCGATAGATTCGATGTATTGATTATTGATTTTTTATGGATTTGGATCGCTTTGATTTTTGATTGTCGTAGTCTTTTCTTTTGTGAATGTGATCGTGGAGTTAAGTTACACTCAGGGAGAACATTACTTTCAATGGCAATTCGTTTTTGGATGCTAGTATGTGAACCAAAGGTGAGTCCTAAATTAAACAGTAGGTTTCTTGTGGATCTTAATTACTTCAATACAACCACACAACTAAATGAATGATTTATCCGCACATTACTTTCATTGTCACTATTAGTCTAAATCAGAACCAAAAGGAATGGCAGCATATGATAGAATTGGGAATTCAAATCTAAAAGTATGATCCACTAATTCTGTGAAAAAATTAGGTGGACCAACCTGTTTGTGGGGAATAGAAGCAGGGATTGAGCAACTAATTTTATGAAATTAACTTATACTCTCACCCAATCATCATCAATCAGCCACCACCTGTAAGATTTTGAGTTTATCGTACCCAACATGACTATGTTGGAGTGCCGGCTTCTCCTTTTATATACTCAAAGTATAAGAACAATGAGACTATGTGATCTGTACAAAGAATATGAAAAGTCCCTAGCTAGCCTACCACTATTGACCATTTTTAAGAAAGAGACATCAAGATACAAGGAATTATACAAGAAACCACAGATACATTAGATACATATTTCATCACTCCCCCTCAAGATGGATCGTGAAGGTTCCGAACGCCCAACTTGTTAACGAGGAAACGAAATCGTTTAGCTCCTAGAGGCTTGGTAAATATATCAACAACTTGATCTGTTGTTGTGATATGTCGTGGCTCAATTTCATGAGACTCAACCCTTTCGCGAACAAAGAAACAGTCCATTTCAATGCAACCATAAGATTTCACTAACAGTATTTGCCATGGCCCTGTACTCTGCTTCTGCGGAGGAGCGAGAGACAACATACTGTTTCGTTGTGCGCCAAGAGATTGGCGCGCCACCAAGTGACATAAAATAGCCTGTTCGTGAACACCAGGTCATGAGGCATCCTCCCCAATTTGCGTCACAGTATGCCTCAAGCTTGAAACCACCTTCTGCTGGAAGAAACAGACCCTATCCTGGTGTTGATTTTAAGTAGCAAAGAATGCAAATTATTGCATCCATATGCGTGCGACAAGGATTGGACATGAACTGACTCAGGGTATTGACAGCAAAAGCAATATCAGGGCGTGTCACGGTTAAGTATAAAAGTCTTCCAATCAAGCGACGATACTGGGCAGCATCAATAGACAGGTTATCTACATCAACATCTAATCGGAGATTCTGATCCATTGGAAATGAACTTGGTTGGCATCCTTGCAGGCCAGTTTCCTTAAGAATATCAAGTGTATACTTCCTTTGACTTAAAACAAGACCTTGTGGAGAACGTGCAACTTCAATTCCCAGGAAGTATTTTAATGGGCCCAAATCTTTGATTCTAAAAGTTTCATCAAGGTATCTTTTAACAACGTTAATCTTGCTGTCATCATTGCCGGCTAAAATAACGTCATCAACATAGATGAGGGCACATACAAAAATTGTATCATGCTTGAAAATGAATAACGAGTGATCTGCTCGAGATTGTCGGAAACCAACATCAAGCAAGGCCTTAGTAAACTTGTGGTACCAATTTCGTGATGCTTGTCGAAGTCCGTATAAGGACTTACGCAATTTGCACACCCTTGTGTCTCCGTGTTTTGCAAAACCTTGTGGAACCTTCATGTAAACATCCTCCACAAGATCGCCATGGAGAAAAGCATTATTGACGTCTAATTGTTGAATTGTCCAGTTCTTCTTTGCTGCCACGGCTAGAACACTCCGGACTGTTACAAGTTTGGCAACTGGAGCGAAGGTTTCATGGAAATCTATACCCTCAACTTGTGTGAAACCTTTGGCAACGAGGCGAGCTTTATATCTCTCGATTTCGCCGTTGGGTTTATACTTGATTTTGTAGACCCATTTTGAGTCTACAAGTTTCTTGCCCGGAGGTAATGACTCCAAGGTCCATGTGCCATTTTCTTCCTAGGCTTGAATTTCTTTCTTCATTGCATCACACCATTGTGGATTTCTCACTGCCTGATGAAAGTACTTTGGCTCATCATGAGAGGTGATGGCTGCAAGATAAGCTTTATGAGCACTAGAAAAACTTTTATAACAAGACAAAATGTGATAAAGGATGTATCGTGGAGGTTCCTGAATTGGACATGGGTTGCGAATGGTCTATAGATTGTGGGAGCACAGTAACGTAATCATCAAGATGCTTTGGTCAAGTTGGAACTCGTTGACTGCGATGTGGACCTTGTTCAGTAGCATGTTCATTCATTTGAGGATTGAGCTGCTCAGTCTCAATGGTAGAGTCGCTGCTTTGTGGATCCTTTCTTGTTGGGATTGCACTGAAAAACATTTTCAACAAATGTTACATCCCATTCGCCTATCTTTCAAATCATAAACTTGGGCAGACATTTGGGTACTGGAGTGTCTCCCCCTTTTCATCAGCCCTTTTTATTGTCTCGAGCATTTAAGCTAGGCATCCAAAAACACGAAGCAATCAGTCATACTTCAGGTGGATTAATCTCTGCAACCTATTTATAACATAAGTAGTTGAATAGATGCAAATTTGCTTGAAATCAGGCTCTCGCAACTTCAAGTATGTGGTTTCCTTTCTACCACTCCTCATAAAAAATTGTGTCCCCCTAATTCTCTTAACCTTCTTTTAAGTTCTACCCTGATGTTTCACTTCTGATTTATGTTTCATCAAAAAAACCCAGACTCCACGACTGTAATCATCAACAATGGACAAAAAATAATGTGCACCCAATAAAGAAGCGGTCTTATAACCTCCCCAAATGTCGCAATGTAATAACTCAAAACAAGAATTTGTTTTTATGCAACTAATGGGAAATGGAACTCTTGTTTGCTTAGCTCGCATACTGGAGTCACATAATTCTTCATTATTTCTAAAAACTTTACCAAGGAGCTCGACATGTTGGAGCTTTGTATCTGACGCATGACCCAATCTTCTATGCCAAACCTCCGATCCAACTGAGATTGCCATAGCAATGCTCTCACTCTTCACTGGCTCCATGTAATATAAACCATCACGACATTTACCCACTCCAATCAGGTTCCTCGAAGGTAAGTCCTGTATAACATAAAAGTCCGAAAAAAAATCAGTGCACAATTAAAGTCTTTTGTGAACCTACTAACTGAAAGTAAGTTGCATTTAAAATCCGGAATATTTAGAACGTTGTGAATTTTCAATCCATTTGGCAAGAAAGCATTGCCAACTCCTTTTATAGGCACATTATCACCATTCGGGATTTTCACCGGTATCCCTGTTTTGCATTCTATTTGTTCTTCAAGAGAACCTTCATGACATGTGATGTGATCGGTGGCTCCGGAATCTATTACCCAAGGTTCTTTGAAAATCATCTTACCAGCCATATTTGCGGAGGGATGTATTTGTTTCTGTGTCACCTTCGAGGCATCGCCTTCTGCACTAAAATATCGAATCATTTTAGTATACTGCTCCGAGGTAAGTCCTGGAATGGGGCTGGATCCTGCTTCTACGTTGGCCGCCTTTGGGTTTGGCCTTCGTTCACCTTGACGCTCATTCCTTTGATCTCTATTACGTGGGCCTTTTTTCCAACTCTGTGGATAGCCAATGATCTCAAAGCATCCTTCCACAGAATGACCCGTTCGCCCACAGTGAGTACAACTCGGTCTGTCATGTCTTCCCCCTCTTCGTTCATTGCCTTCTTTCTCATTGCGCTGAATTTGAAAAGCTGCTGCTTCAATGCTTGGTCTTTGTGACCCTGAGATTTGGCGCTGCTATTCATCTTCTGCAGCAAGATGATAGGTGAATCCAATTGATGGAGTGGGTTTGGTGCTAAGTATTTGTGTTTTGACTGTCCCAAAACTTTCATCCAAGCCCATGAGAAATTGGTAGAGTTGTTCCTTTTCGAGCAGCTCTGTCACTTGCTTCGAGACATCACTGGTGCACTTACCACATGTGCATTTTGGCATCGACGATACAGACCGTATCTCATCCCAAAGCCCCTTCAATTTTGTGTAATACCCTGAAACAGACATTTTTTCTTGTCGCGTTAGGGTCAGCGCACGCTTTAGTTCGTACGCTCTAGGTGCGCTTTCCTTGCCGAATCTTTCTTCTAAGTCCAGCCATACTTCAACCGCAGTCTTAGCGTATTTTACGCTGTTTTTGATCTCCTTTTCCATAGCCGTGTTCAGCCATCCTTTGACCATGGCATTACATCTCTTCCACAACATCAATTTTGGAGAAGTCTTATCCGGCATCGGAATGGAACCGTCGACGAAACCTATTTTGTTTTTGGCAAATAGGGCGTTGCTCATCTCACTAGCCCAGTCACTATAGTTTCCGTCGTGAAGGAGGTGCCCCACATAGAGTTGGCCGGGATTATCCGAGGCGTGAATGTAGTATGGTGACATGGGATCCACAGTGATATGACTGCTTGACCCGGAGGCTTCTTCACTGGATTTCGTCATGGCTTATAAGGTAATTGAGGAAGAAGATAGTGGGTAGGTGTGTTTTGGCCTTTTGGTTTTGTAGGTTGGATCTAAAACTGCTCTGATACCATGTAAAATTTTGGAGTTTATCGTACCTAACATGACTATGTTGGAGTGCCGGCTTCTCCTTTTATATACTCAAAGTATAACAACAATGGGGCTATGTGATCTCTACAAAGAATATGAAAAGTCCCTAGCTAGCCTACCACTATTAATCATATTTAAGAAAGAGACATCAAGATACAAGGAATTATACAAGAAACCACAAATACATTAGATACATATTTCATCACCACCATTATCATGGCATATGCCACATGTCCTCCTTATTGATCATAAGCTTTATCATGAGAGGCAATTATTGTCTCAAGCTGGAGCATTGGAATTTTTCACCTACGGGCTAGGAAAGAAATTTCAGGGAACAAAGTACATGGGGCATGTGGTCGGAATGGGGAAATGTATAAAACGTAAACTTAACTAAATGGGTCACACTGACGAGGGGTGGGAGAGATGGCAAGGGCACTCAAGCAATGACCTTGAGGTCCTTGGTTCCAATCCTCGTACGAAAAAGGGGTCACTCTTACCTATCAAAAAAAAAAAAAAACAAATGGGTCACACACGGGGAAAGGATTTTGACTATGCTTATAATGAGTCATATAAAAAAAGTACTACCAATAAAGTGCTTTATAATTTTGAAAAATAAAATAAAAAATTATACGCCAAATGTCATTTGAAAACACCTGGTTTGACTCGAAAAGTTAAAACAGTACAATAATTTTGGGATAGAGAAAGTATCAATTAAGTTTGGTGGGGCGAGTCTAGGCGCTGCAATATTGCACCATTATGACCTAAAGGGCATTGGTTGGAAATAGATAGCTGCTCTCTACCTGCTTACATAGGTAAGGCTGGGGACATGGCAACCTTCCTAGACCTTGCTATTTCGGGTACTGGGTTGTCCTATTGAGTAGAACATTTGATAGATTGTGAGTTCTTTGGAGGTGTAAGCTAAGCATAGCTTCTTGAGGTTGAAGGAATTGTTAGACTGGTTGGTAGTATCAATAGTATTTTATTGCTGGTTTACCATTTATTACTTGAATAAGAGTCTGACACGTGTCCACACACTGTAGGTTGTCTAGTATAGAATGTATAGATGTTAGAGAGATCTCTTTGATTTAGATTGTAATTCCTATTGTTGTGGGCCAAAGCAACCTTGGTGAAATCTGATGTGTCCACTTGTGTTCTGTTTGCATTGCATAATGCTTTGTTCTGCTTTTGCTAAACTGAAACATTTAATTTATTATAATTATAATAGTTAAGTGATGGAAACCCCCCCAAATTATAAAAAAGGGATAAATGCACCATTAGTCCCTGAACTTTGGCCAAACCCATCATTAGTCCCCTAACTTCAAAAGTGATCACCATTGACCAACATCGCCCTTTTGTTCACCGCTAGTCCTAGCCTTAATGCCGTTAGTGTATTGCCGTTAAGTGAGAATGTGCCACTTACATGCACAAAAATTGAGGGCAAAACTGACTTTTTCATTTCAAATAAGGGGTCAGTTTGTTATCATTATCAAAATAGGGGGTCATGGATAATATCATCAAAATAAGGGGGCCAATTGAAAATTTTAGTACCTAGTACATCTTTACCCAGACTCATTCCCGATCTTCGCCGTCGGCCACACCCGTCCCGATCTCTGTCGCGCCATCTCCATGTGCCCCCAAGTCCTCTCCTCCCCTCTCCTTAACATCATGACCGTCTTCACCTTCCTCCTGTGCGAAGCCCACGTCTCCGGCCACCAACTCCGTCGCGTCATCCATGTTTGTCCTTTGCAGCACAGATTAAGTTCAAGGCTTTCGTGGTGAAGTAAATCGTTGGAAGCTGAGCAAGTCGGCGGGAAGGTAATCCTTGATGCTGTCGGTGTCTAGGTTGTATAATTCAGTGTGGACGTCCATGGTGACTTGTGATTCCGGTGCGTAATTGGCGAAGAAGAGGAAGTATTCATTGGGGAGGGAGACCAGGAAGGATTTGTTCGGGAAGGAAAGCGGTGACAGGGAGAGGTAGCAGAAGCTGAAGAGGAAGGTGATGAAGTGGGAGTCAAATTTTTCACATGGGCCCCTTATTTTTATGATGTTATCCATAGCCCCCTGTTTTAGTGATTGATAACAAACTGACCCCTTATTTGAAATGAAAAAGTCTGTTTTGTCCTCAATTTTTGTGCATATGAGTGACACATGCTTACTTAACGGCAATACACTAATGGCGTCTAGCGGTGAACAAAAAGGGCAATATTTGGTCAATGGTGATCACTTTTCAAGTTAGGAGATTGATGATGGGTTTGCCCAAAGTTCAGGGATTAATGGTGCATTTAGCCCTTAAACAAATTACTCCCTTCGTCCTTTCAAAAAGTCTATTCGGCACACAAATGAAGAAAAATCAATTGACTTTATTAAAAATATTAGGAAAGCCATCCCATGAGAAGTCCAAGGCATATACATAGAGAAGGAAACCGAGTTGCGATTTATCTAGCTATAATTTAGGACATAATGTTTGTGAGTCCTGTGTTGTTCTCCAAGAACCACCTGTTTGTTTGTTTTTTCTAAGTGATGAGTGTGGTCCTGTAACTTTTAGAAGGCAGTCAGCCTGGGGATGTCCTTTGCACAATTTTTTATTTATTTATAAAAATTAGGATTTTGAGTGTTTTTCAATGAAGCACATGTGGTGGTGAGACCCACTATCTGAAGTAGGGCAGATAAAGGGTAAAGTGGTAAAAGTAACATCCAAAAATGGAAAGATTAGAAAGTGGACACATTTTTTGGAATGACCGAAAAAGGAAAGATAGACTCTTTTTTAGGAACGGAGGGAGTATGTGGTTTGCTGAGTTTAGAAAAAAATGTTTAAGTACGATGCGAGGATAAATAGGAGAAAGATCTAGAAATTGCAGTTAGGAATACAGTTCTATAATTGCTTTATGAATGCAGACTATTGCTCACAGTGATGACCCTTAACCATGCAAGTTGTTATGCCAGCAGCTACACATCTGGAATTGGCACCCTCTAATGCTATCATGTAATGGCATCTTACTATCTTAGAGAGTGAAGATTTTTCATGTGATTATGAAGCATCCTTTTTAAAAAGTCAATAATAATGTACTTTCTTGGTTCACATTGTTCATGCTAAGATTGTAATGGGATAATCCATTACTCAATCAAGTTTGGATGACATTAGATGTATGTAACTGCTAGATCAGCATTCAAGGTATTTATCAAAAGAAAAAAAAAGATCAGCGTTCAAGGTAAAATCATAATTGCCACTCACATTTGGCATTCACATTCTTTTTAGAAGAAACTTGTCTAATATCCCTTCTTAGCATCGTTCTCTCCTGATCGTATCTTATTTTCTCATACAACTTGGGGAGGGGAGGGGAGGGGGGCGTTGATTCTCTTTTTCTATTGTATTTGGATATAAAATAAGGTTTTTGCTTAAGTTGTAATTCAAAACTTAAAGGAACTACTGGAATTTGGGTTTTGCATACGAATGACTACCAGGTAGACAATGTTCACCTTCTTCAGTTGTTGTATGTGGATAGTATCACTAGTATGTCATGTTTTTGAGGGAAAAATAGGCTAATCATTTTTTTAGACATATTGTACGATGAATGTGCTTCAACTCTCAATTATCCTCTCTCCAACTTGCCAATGACACCTGATGCTAATTTCCTAATTTGAATAATAGAGCTGGCACCTGTTACCTACAAGGCTTTGGACCATATAAATAGAGAAACATATGAAAATATATGTGCTTCATGTATAGGGCTCCATCTTTTATAGGGATATGTAAAGACCAGTAAGCAGTTTGTACTTTGTAGAGGTGTGCAGCCATGTCTACTAGTCTTACCAGGCCGAAGCTATATCTAGTTCAGCGTAATGGGGTTTTTCAGAAGATTTTCTTTCTGACAGAGGGTACAAGTACAACAAACTAGAGCCAGCCTTCTTGTTCCCAGTTACATCTTGGGAAAGGGAAATGACCGTGGAAAGACTGATCTAACCAAAGGAGCAGCGTTGTTTGATCCACTCTAGCAACAGAAGATCCTTCATAGTCAATCGAACATGCAAACACATTTTTTGCCTGGTGTGTGCATATATATTTTCTGTGGAAAAGACTGACTGAAGGAGCAGCGTTGTTTGATATAGGTATTCACTCATGAGATGGAATATCACTCATAATTAAAATGAGCGCACAGACAAAATTATTGTTTGGTGTGTGTATATTTGTGTGATGCTAGTTATCTCAAGAATGTTTCAAAGTATGGTTACTCATGCACCAAACACTTGGTGGCTCGTTGTGTAACCAATCATATCCGTGCACATCAGGGAGTCAAAGCTGGGATGTTCATGTATGTGGATATGTGCATTAGGGAGTCAAAGTTGGGATGTTAATGTATGTGTGTGTGCATGTATAGGCTTATTACGTTTATGTATTTCTTTTTTGATGCAGATATTAGTTTGGTATATGAAGATCACCTGAGGGGTAGGTAGTAGTGATGCACTTGGTGCTGTTTGATGGATTCAAGGTAGTCTGAAATAAAATCAATGAAAGTCGAGTCTGAAGTTTAGAATGGCCTTTTATGTTGAGTATAGGGGTGGCAATTGGGTGAAAGCCATTATCTACCCAATATAGTTAATGGGTGTTATTGGATATTATCCAATAACACCCACTAATCTCAATGGGTGTTATTGGATAATATCCAATTCTATCCATTAATAAATAGATATTATCCGGATAATACCTAATAAGTAACATCATATTTTAATTTGTTTTTGAGTATTACTTTCCTACATATATTATTATTCACTAATCACAATACATAAAAAAAAAACACAAAACTAGACAAAAACACTTAAACACACACACACACACACACACTAGCTGTAAGACTATATATATATATATATATATGCAAACACTCACACAACACCTTTTCAAAGAATAACACAACTATAGCTTGTGTTAATTGCAATTGGCAAGCAAAACATCCATAGCTTGGGGACCTTTCTAGGAAACTCTATATCACAAAATGCTTCAGTTGTCTCGCGACATGTTGGATATAAAATATTTTTGTTCTTACAAATAAATTAGAGAAATTATAGTAAAATCAAAATAAGTGACAGATGCAAAGATTAAAAAACAACAAGTAGTGAATAGCCAATCATTCCGACTATACTAACAAACACCCACGACTATCAGACCAAAATACTCTCTTTGTTCCAGGTAAAAAGTCCACTATTTCCTTTCGGAATGTTTCATTTAAATAGTCAACTTTAAAAAATTGAGGTATAAAAGTGTCATTTTATTACTAATGGGCTACTAAAAGTTAATGAAATGAATGGATCATCAAATATTAAAAAATGCATATTTTTTGTTAAAAAATGTTATAATTTGTGGTCATGAATTTTTATTATAAAAAAATGTATATTAAACTTGTGCAGAGTTTGTTTTCTTTTTTGTCTTGCCAACTTTTAATTTCTAGCTAAATATTTTTTAAACCAAATGAAATGGAACAACAAATATTAAGCTAAGTAAATGAAATTGAGCCAACTGCTAATTTAACAAAATGAAATTGATAAGTAAATGAAGAGTGTGCGGTACAATAAGTTGATGTAATTTAGGTGCAATTTTTACAAAATACAAATAAAATTTAAATTTAAATACTTATATTCATTATAATTATAAATAATCCAAAACAAAATAATAAATAAGTTCATAATAATCAACAACTTTTATGATTACTTGTTTATATTTATATTAAACTTTCAAGTAAATTTCAAAAAGGGGTCTAACCTGGTGATAGCAAGCTTTGGTATAAAGCAACTTGATCCAAGTTCGAATCTTGTTAATAGCATGTTCCATTTCTATTTATTATCATTTTTAAGTAAAGAACATATAGTGGTGGTGGTGGCGATGGGTGATGGGCGAAGGTGCCGGCGGCAGGTGGTGGTCGGAGGCTGAGGTTGGCGGCATATGGTGGTGGTGGCAGCAATGGCAGGTGGTGGCCAGAGGTTGGTGGCGATGGGCGGCATATGGTGGTGGCGGTGGGCAGTGGTGATTGGTGGCGGTTGCCGGAGTTGGGATGTGGTGGCGGTGAGCGGAGGCGGGTGGTGGTGGTGGCATTAGTTGATAAACCAAATGGTTGTGGTGACATTAATGGATAAACCCAATGGATAACCGGTTAATATCCATAATTATCTATTTTGTTATTAGTCTCTAATGGGTGTTATCCATTAACACCCATTAACTTAATTGAGTGTTAAAGGATAACACCCAATAAGTCTTTTATAATGGTTATATTGGATTAGCCAATGGACTGGATAAAATTTTGCCACCCCTAGTTGAGTATAATTAATTACTTACTTTTCTTAAGAACTGCATTGTTGAGCTTTCCACACGTATGTTAGTGATGCTGTTATTAAAATGTGAAATATTCAGTGAAGCAAAACTGGAGCCCAGATTCTTGAACCTATTCTTGTTTTTAAAATGACAAACAAATTAAAAGTTCCCTGTATTCCATTTTCTTCTGATTTGATGATTAGTAAAAATCTAGTGGAAGTATAATTTACATTTAGGTTGCATACAACTTTGTAATACCTGCTGTCATGGGTTTGCATCTGTGCTCATAATGTGATTTGCGTAAGGTAGGTTCAATCCAAAATCCATTTAGAAAGATGAAACAATGAAACATTTTTAGCATCAACTATCTAAAGTTGTTCTGTTGCACAAAAGGAAAACAGAAAAGGAAAAGAACACGAAAAGTAAAAGTGGGCAACGTAGTAAAACACTGATATGACTGGCAGTAGACCATCATAAGACCATGTATATAATGAATGTGTGTGCTTTATCTGATTGAAGCTGTTTTCTTTCGAGTTAGAGCTTAGCTTTGATTAACTGGGATTAGTTGAAGAGCTGAGATTTTAGGACGTCTTTTAGCAAGGCTAATGCAGCCCTGTATTTCTTCTCGAAGGACCATGACTATCAGTCTCTTGCTATATAAATATCTTTCATACCTCATGATTAATGCTAAATAAGATGGAATTGAGTTGGTAACTCCTGGTTGAATGTTATTTTTGTTATCCAAATGAGTGGAAATCTAAAGTCAATACTCCCTCCATCCAAAAATTATTGTCTTACTTTCCTTTCTCGTCCGTCCCAAAATAATTGTCTTCTTTGAAAGTTTCCTTTTTAGGTCATCACTTTTACCACTTTACCCTTAAATTTTCTTGTTACTTTAATTTTGGGCCACATATTCATGGGATTTAAAGGAAACCATACACTATTTCAATATTAATAATTCAGTCAAATGTGTTTTCTTAAACCGTGCGCCAAGTCAACTTAGACAATAATTTTGTGACGGAGGGAGTACTATTTTTTGCATGGAGTGCATATTCATCTTGCTTACTAGATGAAAGGTGTTGGGTAATGTTAGAGAAGAATGCTTCATGATTACATGTTTATGCTAATTTAATTAACATTTTAAGTAGATTAAAGGAATCTTTTTAGTTTGGTCCTGATAATGAAATTCATCTTTCAATTCCATTGTAACCAATAAGTGGTTTTTGTATAGGTTCTTCTTTCTGAGTGTTGTTTACCTTTTGGGGTTGTTAATGGATCTTTTGTTTCATTTTCTTTGTAAAATGAGTCTTTCTTTTGGTTTTTAGAGTGAGGGAAGAAGAGAAAAATTCCAATCTCTATTTCCTACTGAGATATTTACTTTTTTTTTTGATAAGTACTCGTAATATTAACACTGCGTTAAAAGAGGTGACGCGTCCTTGTATACAGGGAGTATACAAGACCAAAAAAATTAAATCTACAATCTATCCACTATATTAACATTAAAGTCTCCTAAACTTGAAGTCACATCAGAATGCCAAAAATCTAGCTGATGCACCTCCTTTAGTCTGTCAACATCTACCTCCTCATTGTCAAACACCCTATTGTTCCTCTCCTTCCAAACACTCCACCAAATTGCCAAAGGAATAGACTTCCATCTTCTATTGTTGCTTATACTGCCACAAGAGCCCCAACCATGAAGAAGATGGAGAGAAGTCCTTGGCATCACCCAAGAAATACCTGTTGCACACAAAAAGGAATCCCATAAAACTCCAAGGCAGTGCATGAGCAAGTGATTTACTGTTTCCTCCTTTTTACACATGAAACACCTATTAACATAAACCTTCTTTCGAGCTCTCAGATTATCCCCAGTCAAAATGGCCTCCCTTGAAACCTCCCATGCAAAGAACATCGCTCTACTTGGAGCCCTCGACTTCCAAATTGCTTTCCACGGATAGCGATTCCCGACCTCATTTTTTAAGAAAGAGTAGAAGCACTTTACTGAGAATATATTCCTTTTCGAACCGTCCCAGATTACACTATCTTCCCTCGAAACCCTTCGGGCATCATACATCATTCCGAAGAGTCTAGAGATATCGTCAAACTCCCATTGGAGCATTCCAAGAATTTATCCCATTGGAGCATTCCACCACCTCACTAACCATCTCATCCTTGTTTACGGCTATCTCACATAAACTAGGAAAACCCATTTGAAGGGAAGCCGCGCCTCACCACTTATCCTTCCAAAATCTCACCTTCTCCCTATTTCCAACAGGTTTTCGAAGAAGTCCTAAACTTTCCTAATTCCTTTCCAAACATTTACCCCACAAGAGCAAGAGCAGGACACTTCCTTTGGAAACCACAAATGGTTTCCTACACCGTATTTGTCCACCACTACCCTTCTCCACAGTGCCTCCCTCTCCCCCAAAAATCTCCATAGCCATTTACCAAGCAAAGCCTTATTAAACTCCTTAATACTCTTAAACTCCCAAGCCTCCAATCCTGATGCTACTACACACAGTTTTCCAGTTTACTAGATGATACTTCCTGTCTTCCGCACCCCCTTCCCACAGAAAATCTCTTTCCAATTTCTCGATCCTCTTTACCACCGACGACGGAATCTGAAAATGAGAAAGCATGTAGGTTGGCAAATTTGACGGAGTACTCTTGATAAGCGTTAATCTTCCTCCTTTTGACAAATAGCGTTTCTTCCAACTCGCCAACCTTCTTTTGAATCTTTCGGGCACTGAATCTCACATCCCTAAATTCTTGAAAGCTCCTCCCAAAGGAATACTCGGATACTTCGTAGGAAGATGACCTGCTGTGCACCCAAAAAACTCTGTCAAGCTCCCCAAATCGAAGACTTCACCCACCGGAATTATTTCACACTTAGGGATGTTAATTTTCAGTCCCGACGCTGCTTGAAAAAATAGGAGAACCAGCCTTAAGTAACCCAATTGAGCTTTATCCGCCTCACAAAAAACAAGAGTATCGTTAGCAAACATCAAATGCGAGATAGTAAAGTCTGCATTACCTTCACCAACCTTGAAGCCCTGGATGAAACCTCTGTCACTGTCTTATCAATCAACCTGCTCAAAGCCTCCATCACTACTATGAAAAGAAACGGAGAAAGGGGATCACCTTGGCGCAGACCTCTCGAACTCAATTGGCTCTCCATTAACCAAAACCGAGAATCTCACCGTAGAGATGCATCAATAAATCCATTTTCTTCATTTCTACTGAGATATTTACTATCCATTCTCCTTTTTTGTTCTCTGCATTGGAGGTCAAGTGAAAGGTGCTTAACCTTTCTCTTCTTGTGTCAGTTGTGTAGTATGAACATCATGTATATGACAATTAAGTTTGCATGTAAATCATTATTGTTTCTTACCATTGTGTACCAGGAAAATACTAACATGGAGGATTCGACTGCAATGACGATTGAATTTCTTCGGGCCCGACTGTTGGCTGAAAGATCCGTCTCAAGAACAGCAAGGCAAAGAGCTGATGAACTGGCCCAAACGGTTAGTATCAGTATATTATTTGAACCATATTCGTACACACGCAAACACACTCTAACTGATAACTCTCGTCCCCCAGTGGGATATTTTCACCCCTTAAGTCATCATGTTGACTAGACTTGTCTGCAAATTCTTTGTGTATAATCTTATGATATTGGTTTGTATTCTGTAACAAAAAGGTAAGGGAACTGGAGGAGCAGCTAAAGATTGCATCTCTTCAAAGAAAAAAAGCTGAAAAGGCAACAGAAGATGTTCTTGCAGTTTTGAAGGATCATGGGAGAAGCGATGTTTCTGAAACATATTACTCAAGTTCTGACCAGGAAGCAGAGGTTGGTACTAGTTCAGTGAAGGGGAAGGAACCCTCCAGCAATGGGAAACTTGGGGAAAATGATGTGCACACATTTTCAGGTTCTGAACGTGAATCCTCTACTCCTATTGGCAGAAACTTGTCTTGGAAAAACAGTAGAGGTTCTCTGCATTCTCTTGAAAAGAAGTACATAGATTCTTCCAGACGCAGGCGTAGTAGTTTTGCATCATGTGGTTCCTCTTCACCAAAATGTGTTGGTAAATCATGTCGTCAGATAAGACGTAGGGAACATAGGTCAGTTTTCCTCCTTTTTTACTCTTTGTATGTAATCTGGATATGGTCTGTTGATGTCATCAATTGATCTATGGAAGAGCCATGATTATAATTTAGTTTGATCAACATCAATATGTTTTTGTTACGATAAAAAACGCTAAGTATTTTTGTCGGAGGGAACATGACAGCTGATATTCAGCTTTGGAGATGTCCCCCGAAACATCCCACGTATGCTTATAATATTCCTATTAGACATAATTTCTGGGTCTGCAATACGATCCATGTTGTTTATTAAATCAATTGAAAGAAAACAGAAAAACAGAAGGAAAACTAAAAAAACGAAAAAGAGGAAGAAAAGAAAAGAAAAGGAAAGAGACTTTAACCGTGTTTGGATGCGTGTTCTTTTTTTCTTTAGCGGTAAACTTTGTAATGATCGAAGCAAAAGGTAAGAGAGAAAAAATGGTGGGACTAATGAATAAGAAAGTGAAGATCGGTGTTAGAGGGTGTCACGTGCAAGGCCCTTGATTTGGAAGCGTCGACAGGTTTAGAGTAGCTTTTTATGGAAGAGGAAGTGGTGTTGATCTTACAGAAAATGAGTGGAGACAAAGGCCCGGGTCCAGACGGCTTTTCTTAGGCTTTTTATCAGCAATGCTGGGAGGTAATAAGGGAGGATATGATGAGAGTTTTCCATCATTTTCATGAGAATTCGTGCTTTGGAAAAAGCGTAAATGCTACGTTTATTGTGTTAATTACCAAGAAGAAAGGTGCTAGAGATGTGAAGGAGTTTAGACCCATTAGCTTGGTTGGAGGGGTGTATAAGATTATTGCGAAGGTGCTATCCCATAGATTGAGAAAAATTATGGATAAAATCATCTCCGATTCCCAGCATGCGTTTTTTCGAAGCAGACAAATCTTAGATGTGTCGCTGATTACAAATGAAGTAGTGGATGCTAGAATCAAAGGAGGAGTCCCGGGTGTGCTATGTAAATTGGATGTAGAAAAGGCATATGATAATCTGAATTGGGATTTCCTGATGTTTATGATGGAGAGAATAGGGTTCGGGACAAAGTGGAGAAAATTGGTTCTGTTTTGTATTTCTTCTGCTCGCTTTTCCGTTTTAGTTAACAGGGAACCTTCAGGATTTTTCGGGAGTACGAGGGGTTTGCGCCAAGGTGATCCTCTTTCTCCATTCCTCTTTATCATAGTTATGGAGGCTTTGAGTAATTTGGTGGAGAAAGCAACTCTGGGAGGCTATATCAACGGTTTCAGGATGGATAGGGCAGGCGGGCCGGTTATCAAGGTGTCTCATCTCTTGTTTGCGGACGACTCTCGGATTTTGTGCTGGGTGGAAAAGTCTCAACTCGGATATCTTCGTATGGTGCTATTATTCTTTCAAGCAGCTTCAGGTGTCAAGATCAATATTCTAAGAGTGAAATCATTCCTGTTGGAGACGTGGGGAATATCGGGCCTTTGGCTTCTTTTTTTGGGTGTAAGGTAGCAAGGCTCCCTGTTTCTTATCTCAGTTTACCCATTGGAGCTCCTTTCAAAGGCAAAGCAGTGTGGAATGTGGTGATTGAAAGGTTTGAACGTTGGCTAGCAGGTTGGAAGAGACAATATTTGTCCAAAGGGGGGAGGTTTGTTCTAGTGAAAAATACATTGTCCAGGTATGCCTAATTTTTTATCGCTTCTTGTGATTCCTGCTTCGGTTAGGAATCGTTTAGAAAAGTTGGAAAGAGATTTCTTGTGGGAAGAAGGGGTTTGGTCTGTTCGGAGGGGAAAAAATTTCATTTGATTAAGTGGTCGTCAGTTTGTAAGAGTTCAAAGGCAGGAGGGCTAGGGATTAAAAATCCAAAGTTGTTCAATGAAGCCTTACTAGGGAAATGGTCGTGGAGGTATCTTACGGAGAGGGAGGCTCTTTGGCGGAAGGTGGTGGAGAGTAAATATGCAAAGGCAAATCATTGATGGTTTCCTGCTACCATTAGTGAGCCTTTTGGGTTGGGCTTTTGGAAAGGAATCAAAAGAGGATGGGAAAATTTTGTCAGACACATCTCATTCAAAATTAGTGATGGATCTTCAGTGATGTTCTGGATCGATAATTGCTGCAATGGAGGGGAGTTGAGCAGATCTTTTCCAATCCTGTTTGACTTGGCCAGATATAAGGAGTGTTTTATAAGTTCTGTGCTTAATTTGGAGGAGGGAAGGATATTGTGGAATCCTTCGTTTCGCAGAAATTTTCAGGACTAGGAGATTGAGTCAGTTGCGAGATTATTTGAGCTGTTGTATGTTCAGAGAGTTAGCTTTCCAGGGGATAGTGTTATGGGATGACTTTAAAAGTAAAGTGTTCTCAGTGAAAGGGTACTATTCAAAACTGGATAGCAGCGAAAGAAACTTGTTCCCATGGAGGTCAATATGGAAATCCGGGGCTCCA
This sequence comes from Codonopsis lanceolata, assembly GCA_013146195.2. NCBI lineage: Eukaryota > Viridiplantae > Streptophyta > Magnoliopsida > Asterales > Campanulaceae > Codonopsis > Codonopsis lanceolata. Next base: position 34,367,535 of record CM028383.1, read on the forward strand.
AGAAGGATGGCTTTGTTGGCATGGGAGGTAGCAAACGGAGGCATTTTAACAAGCGATAATCTGAGGAAAAGAGGCGTATTGGATACCAATTGGTGTTATTTGTGTAAGGAGGATGAAGAGAGTGTTAACCATCTGATGCTCCATTGTCCGGTGGTGGGGGAATTATGGTCTGCGCTTCTTGGGCTGTTTAAGATATCTTGGGTGCTTCCAAAGTCTACCAAGGATCTCTTCTGGAGTTGGTCTTTTTTTGGGAGGAGTAAGAGTAGGAATAGATTATGGGAAGTTGCCCCGTTAAGCGTATGCTGAACGATTTGGAAAGAGAGAAATCGGAGGGCGTTTGACAATGAAGAGGGATCTATGACTGTTTTGAGAAAAACACTGCTCTCGAACATGTTTGAATGGAGTGTAGGGGAATATAATACTTCTGCTCATTGTGATAACACTAGTGTAGATGTTGTGAATAATTTTCATGTTGGCTAGTGGGTATATTTTGTGTAGTGGATACTTCTATTGTTCAAGGACGCGTCACCTGTTTTGACTCCTTTTCATTTATATATACTTTACCTTTATAAAAAAAAATGAATAAGAAAGTGAAAAACAAGAAAAAAACCTTGAAACACTGAAAAACCACCTATCTAAACACGACCTTTATCTTCTTAGTTCATGGGTAGTTTACTTTTTTTGGTCAACTTCAGCTTTAGTTAAGAAATCTCAGTTACTAGACAACTTTTGTATATGCTCTATTGAGACTCAGAAATGTCAATTATTTTGGGTGAATTACACAGTGTGCCCCCTTCTGATTTTTCGAGTTTACCGGTCATCTCCCTTGAAATTTAGCCGGACTTGATACTCTCTTCATTTGCTGGCTGGGAAACATGACAAGACACTGTTAACTGAAATCCTTAGTTAGACTAAACTGATAACCATCGTTACTGATTAGGCCCCCTCCACACCTAGACCTATAACCATCGTTACTGATTAGGCCCCCTCCACCACCTGGACCTCCTCTTCCCTGCTTCCAATCCAGCTTGACAGTCAGAAATCTGCTGCCTCTCACTGTCTTATGGCCAGCATTGCGTCCATGCAAGAACCTCTCTCACCCAAAGCTCTTTTGCTTTATACCTAGCCCTCGTACCAGGCACATGAAATGCAATCATATAAACACACGTTCATATGCTCATATACCATCCACCTCAAATTTGATATTTTGGTTGGAGAGGGGCGCTTCAAGGCTTCTAGCATCAGAGGTGTTGGCGGAATTGGCTCAAAACTGGGGTACGGTATGATGGTCTTATTATCCTTTCCAAGGTCTATTATTTTTTTTATTTTGATTGATGACTATTTGTAGCCTCTGTAGGGGTGGACTTATTTTTGTGTTGCTAATATAAGTTCTATTATGTTACTTTTGTGGGTAGTTGAAGATAATGTATCATCAAAATGAAATATTTTTTGTTTCATAATTCCTCAAACTTGAGACCTGAAGTTCGTATTCCATGCATTCTAACAACTTCATATTGGGTACATTCGAGTGTGTTTCAGTCTGAGCCTGCAGGGTTCTTTCATCATTGTAAGTTTTATGAAGTTGATAATGTGGCAAGCTGTTGCATAAAATGAAGCAATTAGCTGTGGTCAAAGGTGAGTTGTTGGCAGTTTGGTGGTTGGTTGTACAACGATGCCAGATTTAACACCAGCTGAAATGCTATGGTGACAGAGCTAGTTGAGATTTGAAGGTTTGAGTGGGAGGTTGGAGAAATGGAGAATAGTATTCACCCAGAAATATGCTTGATAAATAAACATACGTGATATGTAGCTATACATTGTACTTTGCATGATATGTTATGTGAAAGCTGTAGTTTTATTTCATGCTTAATAATAATGAGTGAATATTATTGTTATTGAAAAAGCTCCATCTCCAAGTGATATGACTGACTTCATACTGTACTTTTTGGTGGAAATTGGAAAACAAGTAGAATGAGCTGATGTGTCAATTATATAAAATTTATGAGTTTTTGTCGAGTAAAACATTTTAGTTACCATGGGTTTTTGTCAAGTAAAATATTTTAGAGAGGTGAAGCCTAAATGCTGACCCTCCCCCCAACCCAAAAGAAAATAAAAGATTCTCTCTTTCACCAATTACTTATAGTTTTAACAAACACTTAATCTGTTCAGATCAGCTGTTGAGGAGTCACAGAATGATAGCAGAAATGCTCCTCCTGAAGATGAGGTAGGTACAAGTTCAGGTGATATTCATACTGTTTCTGACATTGGGCTTGAGACCTATAGAGAAGGTACTGAAAACAGCGACAAGAGAGATTTACAGGATGTCCCAGTTTCAGTTGTCTTGGAAAGTCGGAGTGCAAGTAATGGCCACCATCTAAACTATGATAGAGGAAACAGAGACATGGAAAGGGCATTACAACATCAAGAACAACTTATTGGGCGATTTGAAGCAGAGGAAAAAGCTCAACAAGAATGGGAAGAGAAGTTCAGGGAGAATAATGACTCCACACCGGTATGTTTTATCATTCAAACTCACTCATCGCTCATGTTAAGGAAAAAAAACACTATTCGCCTGTTATTCAAGGACTTTGGAAATGTTTTTACACCATCTTCTCTGTACTTTATATGGTTAGTTTCATATGGGGCGGATTCTTTCTGTAAGATTGAGAATCACATTCCAAAATCACAATTCATCCACTTGTTACAGATTTCATTCATTGTAAAAATGCAGAATTTCTGTGTACTCTTAATTTACTTTGATGCTTTGATTGGCATTTATTTTGATGTAGGCCTGTGATGTCTTCTGTTTTGGTTCTTCATTGCCCATGATGTTAGTTCATGTCCACGCCCTTATGTGAAGGCCATCATGTCCTGGTACTGATATACATCTGAGTCAAAAGAGTAGTTGTTAAGACCAGCAGAATGAATATTTAACATGTGTTACAACGGTACAAACTGAAGAAGGCATTAAGAAGTTTGCTCAGACCCCTTCACGGCTTCACCCTTACATGAGTCCTTTCTATTCCAACTTCCTGGTCTTCGTACTCTTTCTTCTAAAGCATAATCAAGATTCAACTGGCCTAAAGTGCACATAAATAATTCCTCTACTCTACCTTAACACGAGCTACTAGCCTACTGTGTGCTTAACATGTCAGTATTACTTGTTGACCTGTTTGTGAAATCAACTCTTTTTTTAATTAAAGAGTGGTTAACCTATTGCTTTTAAAAAACTTAATTCCAAAAGTATTACATGAGATACAAGATTTGGGGAACATTTGTAAAAAGGATGACGTATCAGTTGCACAGGTTTGCAATATACATGTGTATGTGTGTGTATTATGTATATATCCATAAACGTTTGAAATCTATCAATTAGACTGTGGTTTGTGACAACTTCGATATAATGTGCTAATTTCCTGCCTTAAATGGGTTGTGGATATTGGGAAAATAGAAGGCTGTGATAATTGTGAATAGATAGAGATCTTCGGACCCTTAATTTGGTGCGAACCCTTTTGGAATTAATTTATGTAGTGATTTCTTGCACTTTCCTGCATAATGCCTTAGATTACACTTCAGTTTCATCATTTGCTACAAACCCCTGGTTCAAATGGAATTGTATATTCATGTCACATGATTTTGTGATATTCTGGGATGCATAGTTTGGTTCTATTTTTTTTTATTATTATTTCTTTTTTTTTTTTTTTGATAAGTGAAAGTTTGGTTCTATCTTCCCACCTTGTTATTTACCGTTCCTATTGGACTTGAATACTTGCGTTGAATTTTCTTTTATTACATGGAATCGTTTAAATCACTTCTGTTAAAATGATTCTAATCTATCACCTTTATTGATCATCAATGTTCAGGATTCATGTGACCCTGGGAGCCACTCAGATGTGACTGAAGAAAGAGATGAGATTAAGGCTCCAGCTCCACCTGTCTCTGATGGGATAATTACCTCTCTGAACCAAGAAGGTGAGTTTGGGGCTGATAAAGAACTCAAACCCTCTAGTGGTCAGCCTTCTGAGGACAAGGGAGATGAAGATAATTTAGATAGTTGCCAACATCTACCATTGGATGGTTCTCATCATAGTCCAGATTTGCGTGATATGCCTGTGAAATACTCGGTTCACGTCTCTTCTTCTGAGGTCAGTAGCTTGTACAGAGGAGAAGCTCCTGAAATTGCAAGTGAATTTGCTTTGATGCCACAAGAAAATTCCAATAAATTAGGATCTGTCCTGGAGGCACTTCAACAGGCTAAATTACAATTACAACAAAACCTCAAAAGATTGCCCTTGCTAGAAGATGGACCAACCCAGAGAGCTATTGAATCTTCTTTACCTGCAGTGAGATATGAGGACAGACATGCAATGCCTGTTGGATCCGTTGGGCTTTTCAGGTTGCCAACTGACTATCAATATGGAGAAACTAGCCGAGTCAGCTCCTTTGGTTCTGGTTCTAGATTGAGCATGAGTAATTACTCTCCTGACCCCGCTGGTGTTAATATCTTTTCTAGCCCTTACGGAGAGTCTAAATCCAGTTTGTTTAATGATGATCGGTTTCTTACTGTTCCCACTTTCCCATACCCGGAAATCAGGTCCAGAATTCCTACTGGATCACCCGTCTATGAGTCTGGCTTGGATGCAGCTCTACCCTCCTTTAGAAATAGATACACTAATCTGGATCCTCAATCAAGTGCAGGGCTTCCAACACGACCGCCTGTTTTTGATCCTAGTAGCTTAAATGCAGGTCTACCCCCTTTTAGTAGATACAATAATCTTGATCCGCACTTAAGTTCTGGCCTTCTTACAAGACCGCCTATGTTTGAGCCTGATCCACCCCTTTCTAGTAGATTTACCCATACCACTCGTCCCACCTACCCAGATTGGATACCGAGGACACCCTCTGATGGAGGGCTTCCAAATTTTATTTCAAGCAGAGATGTCGGTTTACCTCCATCTCGTTTTCCTTATTATGATGATCATACAAGACCAAATATGTATAGATAGATGCATGCAAATGATGATTATAAATATGGTTTTATAGGTCTACTCTTTTCTTTCAATTTCTTTGTTTTTGTTGTTTGTAGCAAGTATGCAAGGATGTGAGCTCTTGACCCATGATGAGATGATTTGAGGTCTTGAGTTTGTAAAGAGCCTGAGCCCGTGTAATGGTGTGCTTTTGGGTTTGTTGAACATCTACAGCTCTTATATTCTCTTTTGTATGAATCTCTTTAAATTGTCAATTACACCTTATTAATTAGACTATTCAAATGTTCAGTGTTCCAAGGTATAGAAAGTTGCATTTCTTGCCAACTTAATTCAAGAACAAAATTTGTTGTTGGCTTCAAGTTAGTGGGTGTAAACATTATACTCCCTCGTTTCCAGGTAAAAAGTTTAGTATTCCATTTTGGGATGTTTCACTTAAAGAGTTTATTTTCAAAAATTAAGGGATAAAAATGTCATTTTATTAATAATGTATTACAAAAAGTGAGATTTTCTTTAAAATTTTGACTTTCCAAAAGGGATTCTTTGCTCCGAACGAAGGGAGTAATATCCATTGTGACTACATGTTTCAACTTGTTTACATTTGTAATTATGGAAATTGCTTCCTCACCTCGTGTTGCCTTGTACGCTGCGCTGCTGGACCACAATGGCCTTGCGCTAGCTTAACCAGTTTGTATGCTCTCTGAGCACTAGGTTTGCCGTGTTGTATGCCCTCGGAGCACATTAGCGGTGGGTTTAAGTGCAGATAAGTTCAATTTCCATTGTCTTGAGGATGAATAGGAAACTGAAGGTACTTAGAAAATGCAAGCCCCTAGGCCCTAACTAAGTCCACGGCGCGTTGCTTGCCTTAGTGACCAACCTCTGTTTGACTCTTACTAGAAAGAATCTCCTAGTTTGATTTTTCAGCAGGGAATTCCACAATGTTATATTATATATAGCCAAACAAGGGAGGACCCAACACATTCAACCACACAAACACTCAATTTCAATCTTTTCTTCACCTTAATTTTATAGTTTCAGCTCTGGAAACTGTTGTGTCAACAAGAGAGTGGTTTCCGTTTCCAGCAAGAAGGAATTAGTAGTGAAAAGATGGAAAAGCCTGTTATGATACGATGGAAATCCGGGAAAAAAGTCGATCCAAGGTTGCTGACGATGCTAGAATATTTCCGGGAACTCTACGAGAAACGGCAGGAATTCTTCAAGAAAATATTTCCGGGGCATCACTATGACTTTGTTGATGTGTTCAAGAAACTTGGTGAAGTGGCGTCGACGAAGAAGGATCATGTGAAAGTTGAAACAATGCAAAGGAGCTTGAGCCTTGGTTCCCCGCGATCATCTGAATTGAGACTTGATCGATTCAGAGTCAGGACGCCGGCAATAGCTGTGGTTCGGTTGGGTGGCCAAGGTGGTGCCGGTAAGTAGGGTGGAAGGAACCACCAAAGGTTTAAAATGATATATTTATTAAATTGAGGATGGAGGAGAGGGGGAGAGTAGTACCTGTCCCAAAGGACATCATATAAAATTGGAACGATACAGACAAGATTAGCACGATCCTACGGCTGCTCAAAGATGGCACGCACAGTCCAGAAATGGTCCACAATTTGTTTTTGTTTTTTTATAGAAAAAAGAAAAAAAGAAAAAAAAAAGAAAAAGAGAGAGAGTAGTACCTTCGAGTTTGCGTAAACTATCGTCATCTTGTTTGAGTAAAATAATTCGAACATGTGCGACACTCTTCAATAATATTAATAAAGTGGTTGGTTATGTGTAATTACTTTCAATGTATTTTTTAGTGATGTTAAATTAATGGGTCTCTTTGACTTATTTTTTTTTATCTCTCAATTGATAAGAGTATTATAAAAAATAAAATACTATTATCAATTTAAAAATATATTAAAAATAATTATTTTCTAACGACTTTAAAATAATACTCCATTATCATGTTTGACCCGAGTCACAACTTACAAATTAAAGAAAACCAATTGACATGATTATTAATATTATTATAATGTATAGTTTTTTCTTTATAGCTCATGTGCACAAGACACATAATTAAAGAAGAAAGAAAAGGTAAAAGTAAAATAATAAGTGTTGTCCTTTAACAAAAAAATTACAAACAGATAAGGATTAATTAGTAATTAGAGTACAAATCATGAACATTGTTATTCGGATCGGAATTCATTAAATAAATTGTTGGAAATGAACAAGTTTAAAGTTTATAGTTAATTGTAAAGGATGGTTTGACATATATTTATAAGAGGATAATTATTATTAATTGAAAATGCTTCATATAAAAAAATAAGGATTAATTAGTAATTAGAGTTTATGGTTAATTGTAACTCTTTTTTATAAAAGGATTAATTAGTAATTTAACTTTTAAATGAATGTGGAATTTAGTGTTTTTTGTGTTACATTTAGGGTCACTCATTTTTTTTTGTTGGAAGATACAAAAATAATGGTACGACAATACTTTTAGGACAGATAGAGTAAGAGATATCCATTTTTGTTCTACTAACAAAAACATATATTAAAAATGATATTTTTTTTTAGAAAGTTTGACATTCAAACGGTAACTTTTTGTCAAAAATAATTAATATTAGAAACTTTTACAAGAAAACGATAAATCTTTTTTTTTTTTTTTTGGATTCCCTAAATCTAATCAAACCTCTAAAAAACTTTCTAACAAGATTTGATCCTATCCTAGAACCAATAATAGGAAGAGTAAATGCTTTAACCAGTAAAGTAAACACTGAATTTCATTGAGCAACAACCTCAATACAACAATTAAGCCGTCTAAAACTCTCATTATAAGGTTTACCAATAAAGATAAATCTAAGTTAAAAAAACAGACGTTACCATATTGTCATAACTTTCAAGTTTGCTTTACCTTGTCATTATAAGTTAGCGTATGATCTAGATCTACGGTTCTAGTTATTTACTCCCTCCCATCCTAAATCCTCATTTATTTATTTTTGTCCATTCCAAAATATTGTTATCTTCATAATTTTTATTTTTTTTAAAAAATTATTTTTATCAATTTATCTTTACTTTTCTATCTATTTTAATTATGCTCACATACACAAAGGTATTAAATAAAACTATACACTACACAAATATTTATAAACAATTAATATGTTACTTTAGGAGTTACGTTTTACATTTTGTTGTTTGGCCCACTGTTACACGAATATATTTAGAAATAGTAGGTCTCCTGTAAGACCGTCTTATAGATCTTATTTTGTAAAACGAAATTTCACTCTCTCACAGTTTAATCCACCAATATACGATGGGTCGAGTAAAAATAATATGTCTTATGAAAAATATTTGTAAGACCATCTTACACAAGTTTTTACCATTTAGAAATTGATTAATTGCGAATCGGTTCTCTTTCCTGAAATTATAACCGCTTTACTACCCTATTTTTTTCCCAACCGCATATATCCACTTTTATAATTTTTTTTCAATAATGGTCGTCTTCCTCCACTTCATCTCCTTCATCTTCCTTCAATTCCTCAAAGAGAATCCCTAGCTATTTTTACTGTAAGTACTGCAATTGAAGCCCTTATTTTCCGAAGCCTACAAAGATTGTTAAACAATATAGTACATGTATGTTGGAAAATTAGTGTTTTTGAGTGAAGTAAATTGGGGCTTTGAGACACTAATTTATTTGTGAGTCATTTATGCAATGATTATGATAATTGTGGAATTATGTTCTTCTCCGTGAATACATAAGAATACTATATTTATTTATCCAGTACTTCCACCGACAGACTTCATACTTCCACCAGCAGACTTGAAACAAAGCCACCAGCAGACTTTGGTTTCAAGTCACCAACAGACTTCACAAGTCTTCTGCAACTAGAAGCTTAACAGTTTTGTTTTTTTTATTTTATTTAAATTCTGGAAGATTGTATAGGGTTTTACCCAACAATGTCTTCAGTAGGCAGCCTAGAGTAGTCTTACCTCGAAATTCCTTTAGAGCAGATTTTCGCGTTTGAGAAAGGAATAGGTTACGATCTAAGAGCACTTTCTTGATATTTGGCTTCCATCTTCCATCTTACCCGCCATGGGTCTTGCATTAGCTGATGTACATCTTGGACTTAAGAAAGACATCAAAGCGGAGATCCTCCATTTAGGTGCATCGTAGCCTGATTGTGGGGAAGACATTCCAGCGAATGAAAGAGCTCGACGCGTTACTCTTTGTGTGACCGCTCCAGCAAGAAAAGGCAGATGAAAGAGGATGAGCTAGAACTGGCGCTAATCTCTTTCTTATGTTTTTTCCTTTTTGAAGCATCTTTCACTCATCTGTTTAAGCACGATTTGCAGGAGATGAAAAAGAATACATAATTAAAGGTGTGCATGATTTTTTCGAAACCGACCGAACCAATCAAAAATGGATCGGACCAATACTTTGATTTGGTCATAGATTTGAATTATCATAGAATTGGATATTTGGATCGGTCCCGATTCTCGAACCAAAAAAATACGGAATCGAACCGAAACAACCCAATATATTGTTTATTTATTAATTATTATAATATATATATATATATATATATATTATTGATTTCTTCCACGATTTCTTTTCAAATTCGATGTAATGAGTCTGTGACCCATTTTTTTTCTATTCTGACTGTTTCTTCAAATATGTGTCTATTCCTTGACCTTTGTGTTTTAGCCGGTTGTCACAAGTGATTCTCACATGGTTTTAAATAGACGACCTCTATATTTAGAAGGTTGGGAAAACGTTAAATATGGGTAAAGACTTAAGAGAACCAAAAATTTCAGCAAGGGAGACACTGCAGTAACCCCCAAGTCTGGTAACCCTTTTAAATCTATTTTCTGACTTAACTAGCTATCATGCCAAGCATGACGCTCTTACTCAGTTTCTCAATTTGTTTAATCTTTTTGCAATATTTTTTAATTTTTTCATAAAGTTTAAGTCTTTAAAATTTTATTATGTATTTATATTTAGCTGGTAAAAAGTAAAAAAAAAATCATAGTATTGGTCTGGTGTTTATAGTCATACATCTTCGATTGGTTCTGGACAGAATAAATGTATTGGTTCTCATACATATTGGATTGGTTCCGATTCTAATTTTTTTGACAACTGGATTATTGGTATGATTCCAATTTTCTCTTTTTTTTCTAAAAAACTGAGTCGAACCAGACCAAGCTCACCCATATACATAATATTCCATATTGGAAGAAGAGAAAGGAGGGTGTGAGTGTGAGAAATGAAAGCATTAAATAATAGACCGTGTTTTGAAGTTTTTGAAACGAAGGATAAGAAGAAGTTTGAAAACGAAATGTTGGGTCCTAAATCAAGTCTAATTAGAGGACCGAGTTCAATTTTGAAAGTATATGAAAGAATATCTTCCGTGGTCCATTATCATTCATCAGCTGGAATATATACAAGTTTCAAAAGCATAATCTAAGGCATAATCTTATGAACACCTATCTAAACAAGGAAACCTATCTCTATACAAGAACTACCAGATTACACAAAATATATACAAAATATATCCCTAATACTTAGGGATATGCTAACACTCCCCCACAGTCGAAACGGGAGGGAAACGGACGCTAAGACTGTCGCGAAAATCTTCAAATAATATTAAAGGCATCCCCTTAGTAAAAATGTCCGCTATCTGATGACGAGATGGAACATGTAACACCCGGACTTCACCCTTGGCGACCTTCTCACGAACAAAATGTATATCCATCTCAATATGTTTAGTGCGTTGGTGGTGAACAGGATTACCCGAGAGATAAACAACACTAATATTATCACAGTATACAATGGTAGCACGATGAATCGGACATTTTAGTTCGAGTAGCAAATTCCTTAGCCAACATGATTCCGAAACAACGTTGGCCACCCCACGATACTCGGCCTCGGCACTAGATCGAGACAGCACTGCCTGCCGTTTTGCCGACCAAGAAATAAGATTGTCTCCAAGAAAAACACAATACCCAGAAGTGGAACACCGCGTATCTGGGCACCCTGCCCAATCGGCATCCGTGTAGGAGACAAGAGAAGAAGTGGCCGAGGGATAGAGATACAGACCATAGTCAAGGGTGTCATGGATATAGCGAATGACTCGCTTAAGTGCATGCATATGCTCCTCACGTGGTGCATGCATGAATAAGCAAATCTGCTGAACAACATACTGTATATCGGGCCGGGTAAACGTAAGGTACTGAAGAGCTCCAGCCAAACTCCGATAGAGAGAGGGATCAGAGAAAAGAGGACCGGCAGAAGAAAGCCACAGTTTGGGTTTTGTGTCAACCGGAGTAAGAGACGGTTTACATGACGACATGCCAGCCCGTTCCACTATTTCAGCGGCATATGTACGCTGGGAAAGAAACAGGTTCCCATTTTGACGTGAAACAGATATCCCAAGAAAATAGCTGAGAGGACCCAAGTCTTTCATAGCAAATTCAGAACTAAGGCGAGCAATAAGGGACATACGTAGAGTGTCGGAAGAAGCGGTTAAGATGATGTCATCGACGTAAACGAGAAGATATGCCATAGACGCACCTTGATGAAGAACAAAAAGGGAGTGATCAGACTTACTCTGAGAGAACCCAATTGTAGATACAAAATCAGCAAATCTTTTGTACCACGCCCGAGGTGATTGCTTAAGTCCATACAATGACTTTTTAAGCAAGCAAACATGGTCTGGAAAACGCCTATCACGGAAACCAACTGGTTGGTGCATATAGACAGTTTCCTGAAGGTCACCATGTAAAAAAGCATTCTTGACGTCAAGTTGGTGGATGGACCAACCCTTTGAAAGAGAAATACTCAGAACTGTCCGAATAGTAGCGGGTTTAACCACTGGGCTAAAAGTTTCCCCACAATCAATACCAACTTGCTGAGTTTTCCCATTACCAACCAGACGAGCTTTATGCCTTTCAAACGAACCATCCGACCTGTGCTTATGAGTAAAAATCCACATCGAACGGATAATATTAGTACCAGAGGGACGGGGCACCAACTCCCACGTCTTATTAGCAATTAAAGCATTAAACTCATCAAGCATAGCAAGTTTCCAATTATGGTCATTTAATGCTAAAATTGGAGAGCGAGGAAGAGGAGATTGTTGCACAGAAATATTTAAATTAAACTGGACTTTGGGCTTGCGAATACCCGATTGACATCTAGTAACCGGTCCAGCTCGAGGAAGAGAAGGACTAAAAGGCAGTCCAGAAACAGAAGGGCCGGGACAAGAAGGAACAGGATCTGAATGGGACGGCCCACCAGAAGGAGAAGGAGGTGGGTCCGCAGGAGCAGGCCGAGACTGGACAGGCGAAACAGGAGGCCTTGGGCCGAAATATCAGGCTGTGGCGTGGCATTATCTGGGCCAATAGGGTGAGATGAGCCACTCTGAGCCCAGTGGTCCACAATATAAGGCGATGGACTATCATTGAGGAATTTATATGAGAAAGAAGTAGACTTGGACATGGAGGCAAAGGGAAATTGACGTTCATCAAATATGACATGACGATTGATAATTATTTTGCGAGTGGACAAGTCGAAACATTTAAAACCCCGATGATTAGACGGATACCCTAAGAATACACAAGGAGTGGAACGTGCTTGAAGTTTGTTAATTGTTGTGGAGGGAAACAACGGATAACAAAGACACCCAAAGACGCGTAGGTGTGTATAAGTAGGATCCTTGGCATATAAAATTCGAAGAGGAGAAACATAGGACAAGGACTTATGTGGTAGAATATTGAGAAGGTATGTGGCCAAGAGAGCCGCATGATGCCAAAAAGCTGGAGGGACAGAGGCATGAGCTAACAAGGTACGAACCATGTTATTAATGGTCCGAATTTTTCGTTCGGCTATCCCATTCTGAGAAGAAGTATAAGGACAAGACAGACGAAAATCGAGACCATTGATGCTACAAAAAGTCAAAAATTGATTGTTGTCAAATTCGCAACCATTATCACATTGAAAAGTTTTAATATCACGTTCAAACTGATTGCGAATGTAAGCACGAAAAGATAGAAAAGTAGCAAAAACATCCGATTTATGTGCAATAGGAAATAGCCATAAATATTTAGAATAATCATCCAAGAATAAGACATAATATCGATGGCCGGACGAACTCAAAACAGGAGATGTCCATAAATCACTATGAATAATATCGAAAGGTAATAATGTTTTAGATTGTGAAGAAACAAAAGGAAGTTTTACATGTTTGCCTAAAGCACAGGCATGACAAATATGTGAAACAGACGATGACCCACAATCTATTGTATTATTTTTCCGAAGAGATTCTAAGACCGGAGTGCCGGGATGCCCTAATCGTTCGTGCCACAAAGCAGAAGACGTAACAAAAATGGAAGGTGAAGTAGAAACAACCGAATGTGATGTAATGGGATAGAGGTCGCTACGACTATTACATCTCAGAATAAGTTTCCCCGTCTGGAAGTCCGTCACAGAAAAACCAAACGGATCAAATTCAACGGTGACAGAATTGTCAGTAGTAAACTTCCTAACGGACACTAAATTCTTAACAATTTGTGGAGCATGTAAAACATTGCGAAGAGCAAGAAGAGGTAGGGGAGGGGCCAAAGTAGCATGTCCATAACCATGAATTGGAATAGAACTACCATTACCTACTATGATGCCATGTTTAGTGCTTAAATTGTAATAAGAGTTAAGAGTACCTGCTGAGTTCGTTGAATGAGATGTCACCCCAGTGTCCATAAACCAATTTGGTGGAGGTGGAGTTAAGCCAAGAGTGTGCATGGCTGCTTCAACATCAGTGGCGGTAGAGGGGCTGGAAGCAGCAAAGGTTTGGGAGGGACGGGGACCCAATATACCAGAAGACGGTTGCCTCGGGGAAGGAGAAGGAGCTCTCGGCCAGGAACCACCAGCAGCAGGTGTAGACGGGTAGGGACAAGGCGGGACAGACCACGGCCAATAAGCCCCACCCCACGGCCGTTGAGCTGCATTGCCCCACGTCGGCTGCCAGGATGAAGACAGGTCTGAAGTGCGGCCACCGTTTGGAGTAGAAGCCTTTGGACCTCCCTTGGTACCATTCTTATTACCCTTACCCTTATGTCCCGATCCCTTAGCAGCATTACGTGAACCAGAAACAGGAGGAACTGGAGAACCACTTGACACTGGTGTGGAAGAAAACGAGACAGTGTCCCGAGCTGTCAAAACCGCGGTTGTAGCCGCCTTTTTCTGAAGACCTGCTTCTTCCAAAGTAACCATGGATCGAGCCTGGTAGAACTGTGGAAGGGGATTGATTTGACGAAGCAAAGTCGCCACACCACTATAAGCCTCGGAGAGACCCGCAACCATCTGCAACACCAAACGTTCATTCGAAACCGGGCACCCAACATTCTTCAACTGATCAGACAACTGTTTAAGCTGTTGACAATATGCCGAGGCAGACGGAAAGGAATCCATGACCGTATGGGAAAACTCCTGTTCAAGTGTGACAGCGCGGGAGTTTTTGTTGTCTTGAAAGATGTCGACTAGACGATTCCAAGCAGACATGGCTGTGCAATCTAGCTCAAGAATGGTTTCAAGAAGATCATTGGATATAGTGGAATATATCCAACCCAAGACCGTGGCGTCGAGAGTTTCCCACAAAGCAACCTCTTCCTCGGTGGATGGTTCTTTGATCGGTTTCTTGGGAGGTATGATGTGGTGGATGACCTTGACTGCACGAGCATGGACCTTGAACAACTCCGCCCAAGTTGCGTATTGAACGCGTTCAAGATCCAGAACTATGGCTATGTGATTCTTAATGTTTGACACTGCCAGTGCCGGATGAAAGGAACCACGAGAAGCCATAGAAAAAAAAAAGAACGGTAAGAAGAGGAGAAAAGAAAACGGCAAACAAAGCCCGAGGCGCAGCGGAAGGAAGGATAAGAAACCTAGGGCTCTGATACCATGAAAGTATATGAAAGAATATCTTCCGTGGTCCATTATCATTCATCAGCTGGAATATATACAAGTTTCAAAAGCATAATCTAAGGCATAATCTTAGGAACACCTATCTAAACAAGGAAACCTATCTCTATACAAGAACTACCAGATTACACAAAATATATACAAAATATATCCCTAATACTTAGGGATATGCTAACAAATTTGATAAAAGATTTATTTATGTATTAGTTTTTTAACCTAGCCCAAATCCGATTAGATAAAAGATTGATTTAGGTACTATAAATATGTGTTATTGAGATTTTCTAATAAGAGAGTGATAATTTTCTGCCCTAAAAATATTAGTGTGCTCCATAATTATTTTGTTCTACATTTGGTATCAGAGCCACAAAATTCTTCACAAGACCACCTTCCTCAGTAAGCACGGCAACAGCGTGTGTTTTCTATGAACCCTTTGCGTCTTCAAACCGAATGTACCCTGACTCATCTTAGATCCTCACGTAAAACTACATCCTTGTTGTCCTTATACGTATCTACAGTTGATTTTTGTGCTGTTGATTCATCCTTATCATTCTCAATAGGAGAGATTTTTTTCATCATCAGTTTCTTCACTTTCCAAATTAGCTTTCTTATCAACCTCTCCATCATACTGATTGCTGTTCCATCTTATCTCCTGTCAAAAACCATAATTTAATCCCAATTTGTTTAACATCAGGATTTGCAGTGAGTGGAGATTTAGAGCCAACGGGAGTGACAATCAATTTTTTTGGTCAAGATGGTTTGTAGCAATGTTTATATGGGTCCCAAGTTTGATGAAAAAATTAATTTTTATGATTGGAGATGTCAGATGTACAATTTTTTGGTGGTCTGTAATTTAGAAAAATACGTTGATGAGAAACTTACGGAGAATGCGGGTAAAGGGGAGAAAATCAAGTCTGCTGAAACACTTGATTATATTTTTAATGCTGTAATACCCCGAAAATACTAGTAGAAAATGTAAAATTTTTAAAATAAATTAATCATTTGTTTTGGGCCAACCTAAATCTTTAGAATCAAATTATTTGTTTTGGGCCTATCTTTAGAATTTATCACCCATTTGTGTTGGGCCAATACAATTAGTAAATTAGTTGTTTGGGTTTGGATCATTTTAATAATAACAATAATAACAATAATAATAATAATAATAATAATAATAATAATAATAATAATAATAATAATAATAATAATAATAATAAGATAATGATAAACTAAACTAGTAATTATCTTATCTATATCTATTCCGAGCTTTTCAAACGAGCGAGAGACGTCACGGGAGGAGTCTCGCGAGCTACGAAGATTTCCTCGGGAGAGAAGTAGAGAGATTTAAGGATTTGGTTATCAAACAACTCATACGTTCACTACTCAACCTTCGGCAGAACAGAGAGAGAGAAGAGTTTAGGAAATCGAAGAAACAGCGCCGCAACGAGGGATCGAAGAAATCGCGCCGCAACGAGGGACGAAGAAATCGACTGTACGATCTTCTCTTGCTTGTACACCTTTGAACAATTAAGGTATTTTTTCCTTGATTCTTCCTCTGATTCGAAATCGTCAATAAGTTTCATTTTTTTGTAAAGAAAACAGTAATGTACTGATGGGTTAATGAGGAAGAAAAGAATTTTGGTTAGATTTATGTGTGAGTTTACAGTAGAAATCAAAGATTTGCAAGTGGGTTCTATGAAGGTTCTGTATAAATGTGTATATATTAAAGGAGAAGGTGAAAAAAAAAAAAAGGGAAAGAAAAAGGGGGAACTGCCTGTGCCGAGAGAGAGAAGGAGGAGAAAGAGAGAAAGAAATTAATCTGCTTGTAATGAAAGAGAGAAGAAGAGAATGGAGAGAGAGAATAAAAGAAGAAGGAAAAGTAATGTGAGAAGTATAGGCTGTACGGTAATTAAATGTGATGTGGGAAATTAATTGCAGCAATAGAGTATAGGTGTACAGTTTTTTTTTCTCTTTCATTTGTTATATGATGTGAGAAGTTAGTGGTGTTGTATTGGAAAGAGAGAAATAAATAAATAAATAAATAAAAAGGGACAAATCGGTGGACTACTGATACAATTAGGATGGCAGTAAGCCACAGGTTGATGGTTGAGTTAGACCACTAAATAGATAGATAGGTGTATAGGTTTTCTTTTGACTTTTACGTTGTAGGATGGTGTGTGTATTCTGTGCGTGTTCCAAGTGTGTGTTTATGTGTATAATTGAGTTAAATTAAATAATAACAAAAATAAATAAAATAAGATAATAATAATAACAGTAATTTATTTAATAAAGTATTATTAAATTCGTTGTTATTTTAATTAATAGGTTTTGGTTAGTATTTTTTTTGTTAGTGATTGTGTTATTTTTTAATTAGATTTGGACGAGACAAATTAAGGCTCCAATTTGCGATTCGAGACTTTTGTTGTGAGCACACCTAAACAAGGTAAGGGATTACGTTTCTTTAGGTACTTTGAAAAAAAAGTATAAAAATACTTTTAAATTTTAGGCTTCCGCAATTTCTTGAAATTTATCCGTTCTTCCATTTTCCATGCCCGACCTCGTGTCGGTAGTTGCTTTTGACTCCGTCGGTTTGCGTTATTTGAATATCTTCGTTACACCTTCGTTCTCGCAAATTTTCATGACTACTCTGATTTTCATGAAATACATTGTTATTGAGAGATTTTATATGTATTTGTAAATTCTGTCAGTATGCTCTTTGATTTTGAAAATGACGAGCTTTGATATTATTTATGTTTTGATAATAGTACATTAACAGTGCTATTTATATTTTGAAATTTATTTATGATCACTAAGTATGAACAACCCGTCACGGGGATTTTCGTGACAACATTTGAAATATATTGAAATTTGCACCACTTGGCATGTGAGTTCGGTTATCCGGATATACCTTAACATTGTACCCTTCGGGGGATTCGTGTACCCTTCGGGGGATTTGTGTACCCTACGGGGGATTCGTGTACCCTACGGGGGATTACGGGGGATTTGTGTACCCTTCGGGGGATTTGGTTCTTGGTCAAAAGACCCTTATGTGATCTAAATAAACATTTTGATATTCGGTTATTACTGGCTGGTATGAGACAGTCAGTAATGACAAACTTGTTTGATCCATATTTGTTCTGTTTGAAACTCTCCTTTTTAAAAAGAGATTTTTTAGTCTTTCGTTACTTATCTTTGATTTTTGCAAGTTGTCAAATATTTAAAACTCTGATTTACATTATCCTGATTATTCTTTGAGTCACCCCTCCTTAGAAACCGGAGGGGCGACGTATGATCTTACTGAGCTTTGTTCGCTCACCCTTCACAATCCTCTTCTTCCAGGTCGAAATTAAAGACTAAGTTTGAGGTAGAGGAATACCGGCGAAGAATCAAGATTTCTAGGTTATAAATATTTTATGTGTTGGAAGTTATTGAAGACAGATCAATTTTTAGTAGACTTGTTCCGAAAATTTATTTGGATGACTGTATTTTAATTGGAGACTTTTGTAATATTAGTTAGATATTGTTTTAATTTAGTATTGCAATTAAGTTTGAATTTGTAGTGACGTGGCCAGATGTGGGCCCATGTAGTGGGACCCGAGTTTGGGGCGTTACAAATGCAGTTGAAGATGGCATTCGGAAGAAGATTATTGCTTCTAAATCAGCACATGAAGCGTTCGATGTTTTGACAAAGACGTACGGAGATGATGATAAAGTTAAGAGAAATTATTTACAAGTTTTGACGAAGAAATTTGAAAATATAAATATGGAGAAATCGGAGAAAATTTCGGAGTATATCTCTCGTGTGAGCGATCTGGCCTCAGATATGAAAGCAAACGGAGATGATGTTTCGGATGAAAGAATTTGTTCGAAAATTCTTCGTTCGATGATGAAAGCTTTTCAAGGTGCTGCAGAAATAAATATGACGACTAAAGATTCGAAGACGTTGACGGTAGCAGAATTAGAATCTGCCTTTGTAAATCATGAGTTACTATTTGGTGAAAGATCGGAGAAAACATAAGAAGCTGCATTGCAAAGTCAAGTTAATTTGAAAAACGTGAATGATGGATCAAAGGATAATGGATCAACTCAAGGAAACCAAAATCATGGTGGTAGAGGTCAGTGTTCTAAAACTCCCCGCCTAGCTCCGCTTAGGCCCCGCCTAGGCGCTAGGCCCCTCTCTACCGTCGCGACTTTCTTAGTCGCCGCCTAATCGATCAAGTCGGCGTCTACGTCAAACCTCGCCGACCTTAATTTATTTTTGTAGCTTTGATTTTATGGCATGCGGTGATCGAAGAAGGAAGAGGGGGCGAACTGGAGAAGGAAGGGGGAGTGGTAATGCTGAGGCAGAGAGGGAGGTAATGGGGGGCGAATTGGAGTAAAATCTTTTTTGTTTTTAGTTCTAAACTTGGCTGGTTTATTGCTTTGAGATTGTTGAGAATTGAGATTAATGGTAGGTTTGTATATTTTTGTTCATTTTACAAATATAGACAAGTGATTGATAAAATGACAAATAAAAAAAAAATTCAATTTGTATTCAATGTGTTTGATCTTTGATGTAAATTATAAAAAAAAACGTAATTATGCCTTAATTATAGGCTCCGATTACTCCCCGACTAGTCTCCTAGGCACTAGGCGCTAGTGTACCGTCTAGCGACCACCTAACGATTTTTAGAACATTGTCTAATGTCAAACAAAATAAGCGATTCGGAGACATATTTATCTTTGCTATTAGTCCTCTCTACCCATCACCAATACTACAGACTCCATTAAAAATTCTCATATCATAACCTTTTTCTGAAAGTTGCCCCATACTCAATAAATTTTTCTGAAGACTTGGAACATAGTAAACATCGGAGATAAAAATTTTAGAACCATCTTTCAATTAAATTAAGATCCTTCCTTTTCCCATCACCGGTACCTTCGCATTATTACCAAATTTTACTTTAGATCTAACAGACTCATCCAAATCTGAAAATAATTCTTTGCTCCCACACATATGATTGCTACACCCCGAATCCAAATACCATGTATTTTTATCACTTGAGTTCTCACAACTACTAACCAACAACAAAGTTTCCGAATTTTCAACATTATTTTCAGCATAATTATTAACATGATAATTTCCATTATTTTCCCTTCTATATCTGCATTCAGCGATTTTATGACCCGATTTTCCACAGTTATAACAGCAATTAGTATTGTTACCTCCATAATTATTACTTCCGCCTGATCTGTCATGTCAATAATTATTTCCTCCTTGTCCGCCACTAGAATTGTAGTTGCCTCTACCTCGATTGTTGTAATCACGGCCTCCACCATTGTTGTAACCACGATTACCATTATTGTTGTAACTTCGTCCACCATTATTGTAGCCACGACCACCACTGTTGTTATAGCCTCGACCACCTCCATTATTGTTACCGCGACCACCTCTATTGTTGTAACCATGACCTCTGTTGTTGTACCCATGACCTCTACCAAGGTTCTAATAATCGTTAGGCGGCTGCTAGGCGGCACACTAGCGCCTAGCGCCTAGGGGACTAGTCGGGGCGTAATCGGGGCATAGGCGGGGCCTAGAATTAAGACATAATTACCA
This sequence comes from Codonopsis lanceolata, assembly GCA_013146195.2. Classification (NCBI taxonomy): domain Eukaryota; kingdom Viridiplantae; phylum Streptophyta; class Magnoliopsida; order Asterales; family Campanulaceae; genus Codonopsis; species Codonopsis lanceolata. Next base: position 34,388,074 of record CM028383.1, read on the forward strand.
TTTTCTTGATAATTTACATTAAAGATCAAACACATTGAATACAAATTTAATTTTTTTATGTTTATCATTTTATCAAACACTTCTCTATATTTGTAAAATGAACAAAAATATACAAACCTACCATTAATCTCAATTCTTAACAACCCCAAAGCAATAAACAAGCCAAGTTTATAAATAAAAACAAAAAAGATATTACTCTAGTTCACACCCCCCATTACCTCCCTCTCTGCCTCACCATTACCACTCTACATTCTTTCTCCAGTTCGCCCCCTCTTCCTTCTCCGGTCACCGCATATCACAAAATCAAAGCTACAGAAATAAATTAAGGTCGGCGAGTGGTCAATTAAGCGGCGACTAAGAAAGTCGCGGCGGTAGAGAGGGGCCTAGCGCCTAGGCAGGGTCTAGGCGGGGAGTTTTAGAACACTGGGTGCATGTTAAGTTTCAAGAAATTGCCCAAGAGTTTTTGGGCCGAATCAGTTGCGTGTGCAATTTATATTTTGAATAGGTGCTCAACAAGAAGTGTGCGTGATAGAACTCCGGAAGATGCTTGGAGTGGCCGAAGACCTTTTATTGGACATCTTAGGGTGTTTGGTTGTATTGCTTATTCTCATGTGCCTGATCATTTGAGAAAGAAACTTGATGACAAAAGTGAAAAGTGTATTTTTATTGGGTATAGTGATGTGTCAAAAGCTTATAAATTGTTCAACCTAGTGACAAATAAGGTTATTGTTAGTAGAGATGTGATTTTCGATGAGATTGTTATTTGAGATTGGTCTTCTAAAGAAAAGGAAAATTCAAGATTTGATTCTCCAAATGTTTCTGCTCAAGATGAAGATGTTAATGTTCAAGGTGAAGTTCCAACTCCTACAATTGCACAGGAAGAAAGTTCTGGGCGCCGGCAGAGACAATGTAACTTACCAGCTAGGTTGCAAGATTATGTTGTGGGTAATGATAATGAGATATCCGATGAAGATATGGTGAATTTCGTTTTATTTGCAGATTGTGATCCCATTAATTTTGATGAGGCATCTTGTGAAGATCATTGGATTCAAGCAATGGATGATGAGATTCATGCGATTGAGAAGAATAATACATGGGAGCTTACTACATTATCAACTAGTAAGAAGGCAATTGGTGTGAAGTGAGTTTACAAGACTAAGTACAAACTAAGTGGTGAAGTTGATCGTTACAAGGCAAGGTTAGTTGCAAAAGGTTACAAGCAAAAGCCATGTATTGATTATTTTGAAGTATTTGCACCAGTTGCTAGACTTGATACTGTCCGTATGATTATTTATCTAGCTGCTCAAAATAGTTGGAAAATTTATCAAATGGATGTTAAATCGGCTTTCTTGAATGGCGTCCTTGAAGAAGAGGTATATGTTGAACAACCTGCAGGGTATGTTAAAAGTGGCAATGAAGATAAAGTTTACCGAATGAAAAAGGTTTTATATGGCTTGAAGCAAGCTCCTAGAGCTTGGTATACTCGCATTGATTCATATTTTGTGGTGAATGGTTTTCAGAGATGTCCGTATGAGCATACTTTATATGTCAAATCGTTGCATGGTGATATTCTTATTGTTTTCTTGTACGTAGATGATTTGATTTTCACTGGCAATAATTCGAAGATGGTGGCACAATTTAGAGAGGCTATGATAAATCAATTTGAGATGACAGATTTGAGGCTTATGTCTTACTTTCTTGGAATTGAAGTTGCTCAAGTAGATGGAGGAATTTTTATTTCGCAGAAAAAGTATGCTAGTGATATTTTGAAGAAGTTTAAAATGGATAAGGCTAAACCAATTTTGACTCCACTTGAGGCGAAGTTGAAGTTAGTGAGTGATGGTAATGGTGGTTTGGTTGATCCTACTTATTTTAGAAGATTGGTTGGGAGTTTGAGATATTTAACTTCAACAAGACCAGATATTGTTTATGGTGTTGGATTGATTAGCAGGTTTATGGAGTCTCCACGTCAATCTCATTTACAAACTTCAAAGCGAATTTTGCGTTACATCCGAGGTACGTGTAGTGATGACATTTTTTATTCGAGTTCAAGTGATGGGAAGCTAGTTGGTTATACAGATAGCGATTGGACTGGTGATACTGAGAATATGAAAAGTACTTAGTGTTATGCATTTTATTTTGGTTCGGGCGTGTTTTCGTGGTCTTCAAAGAAACAACAGGTTATTGCTCTCTACACAAGAATACATGGTGGCAAGGCTAGTGCTACTCAAGCAGTGTGGTTGCGTAGATTGCTCAATGTTTTACAATTTAAGCAAGATGGTCCAACGAAGATTTTATGTGATAACAAGTCGGCGATCGCATTATCGAAGAATCCAGTTTTTCACGGTCGAAGCAAGCATATCGACATCAAGTTTCACTTCATTCGTCATTTGGTTCGTGATAAAGAGATCGTGGTTGAGTATTGTCCGACTGAAGATCAAGTTGCAGATATTTTTATGAAGCCATTGAAGACTGAGCGATTTTGGAAGTTGAAGACTATGTTGAGCATGATCAAGTTTGAAGACTTGGTTTAAGGGAGGCAATGTTGGATCCTAAACCAAGTCTAATTAGATGACCGAGTCCTATTTGATAAAGGATTTATTTATGTATTAGTTTTTTAATCTAGCCCAAATCCAATTAGATAAAGGATTGATTTAGATACTATAAATATGTTTGTTATTGAGATTTTCTAATAAGAGAGTGATATAATTTTCTGCCCTAAAAATATTAGTGTGCTCTATAATTATTTTGTTCTACACGAAAACAAGGAAGAAATTAGTTTTAGTGATTATCACGTGATTTGTCTGCCTTGAAATTAGTAGTCTTATGGATATGTTCGAAATGGATTAATTACGACATACCCCCAAGTTCTCATATTGCGATGCTCAATTTTTGCTTCGGAAGCATTGAAATGTCTAATTTTTGTCTTGTGATACCTAGATTTGAGTTGTGATTTTTGCATTGTGATGCTTAAATTTGGACAGACTTCAAACGTACATTGCAATGCCTAATTTTTAGGTTGTAAAACCCAAATTTGGACAAATGATTTTTTGCATTGCGATACCCAAATTTGGATAGATTTCAATTGTACATTGCGATGCCCAAATTTGGATAGATTTCAATTGTGCATTGTGATGCCCAAATTTGAGCAGTGGTTTTGTCCGCACGTCTTTTCTTTATTAAAGGTATCTTCGTTATTTTTCCTCAAAAATATAATTTAACGAATTAAAACAAATATAGGGGAACTAGGCTGCTATAATTTTTTGCCCGATTTCCATTGCATCAAGAACCACTTTCGGTTAATTTTGTTATTTTCTAGCTGGAAAGAATTTTCTTCTTACTGCCAATAATCATATATTTTAAAGAATGGGCTTTCATTAATAGACTATTCACAGTAGAATTTTACGTACTTTGATTTTTATTTGGAAAATTGTGGGTTGATGATACACTTTTTCAAATATTTTTCTCTCCGATTATTGTTATTTTTTTAACCGCTAAAGTTTATATTCGAAATATTATTTTTAAAATGTCCAGATCATCTTTTTTTATAGCTCCGATCAACACTTTGAGTTCGAATATTATGATTCTGCACAACAAAACAATAATTTCTATGTATTGGGTTGAAAGATTTTTTAGTAGGAACAATAATAGAGAAGGATGAAGAAGAAGATTAGCAATGGATGAGATAGAAGAAAAAGTCGAATGATATGGGCTGATTCAATATTAGTGCAAAAATGTGGTGCTAACGCCATGCAAAATTTTATACGTGGACCCGCCCCAATTTACCCCATTTTTATTTCTTAGCAAGAAATCCCACCGCAACTATCCAAACAAGGCCTATCCTGGGGACCCAAAACACCAAACCAGTTAACCAGCAACCTAAGCAAACAATCTCCCAATCATTCCTTCTTGACCATAAATCTTCTCTTTTACTTCTTTATCTTCTCTTTCATTCAAAAAGTTTGAAATATCATCAAATTATTCTTTTCACAGCTTTGAAAATGATTATTAGCAGCAAGAAGAAAGCTGTTTCCAGCTAGAGAATAACAAAAGTAAGGAAAAGCGGTTCTTGATACGATGGAAATCGGGTGAGAAAGTCGACTCAAGGTTGCTCACCATGTTAGAATATTTTCGGGTACTCTACGAGGAATGTGGAGAGTTCTTCTGCAAAATATTTTCAAGAACTGATTGATGCATTTGTTTTGAATGTTAAGGATTAAAGGAAAGTTCAAACAATGCAACGAAGCTTGAGCCTTGGTTCGTTTTGCGGACAACCAAGGACTCTGAGCTAAGTTTGGACCGATTCAAAGTGCGAACCAGCCGAGTGACCAAGTCGATGATATTAACCAGGTTGACTTCAGTATCAAAAAGGGGAAGAATTTTCTTAAAACATGAAATAATTAAAGTTGTTTGACATGTTTGTGAATATTTGAATACAATCACACATGCAGAAGAATTAATTATTACCAAAAATATATAAATAAAATAATTGGAAAGAGATTTCCTTGAGTTGTTTGTAAATTGTGAATACATAAATAGTGATTGCAAATATAGAAGAGTTTTTTTTTTTTTTTTTCCCTTTAAGTTATATATTAGATTGTATTGTTGTTGTTCTTATTACGTTTCTATTTATTTTTGGTTAGTCATTGATTTATTGAGCAATCAAAACGTTTATGATGCTAGCCTATAAATTGAGGTCAATTCCACAGTTTCGAACACGAGAGAACAAACATTATTTGCAAATTGTCTTAGTCTTCCTTGATCTCCTGTTTATTGGTGATTCTGTCCAAGCATAGATTCAATTGGCTAGATCCTTAGAGTGCAAAGTGTCTCCGGTTCACCATTATATCTTGGGAGACAGACGTTGAAAAACCCCTTTAAACACTTACGAAAAGGCGACGAACTTGTTTTAAGGAAAATGTGTTCACATGGTCGTCACCACCCTCAGCTGGATCAAAGCAAAGCATCAACATGGACCAATAAAGTATAAAGGCTTTAGGAAAGGGAGAAATTCAGGCTGGTCCACTTTACATACTCCCTCCGTTTCGAATTATTGTTTAGAAAAATTATGGTCTATTTTTTAAAGTATTTTAATCGCTATAATATATCATTTTATTTTCAACATGAAAAAATCATTTTTAATGTCAAAATGACTACGATACCCTTAATGAAATGTATGCACGTTACAATTAAACTTTATGAATAGCGGTACAATAATTTTACATAAATCAAACTTTTGAACCGCAGTACAACTTTTGAAAAAGTTGTTAAAGTGTAAAAAATTAATTATAATTTTCAATAAATTATAGTATAAAGTGCAAATATATCGCAGTGCAATAATTTTAAGGAAAGAATTGCAATGCAAAACTATGCTAGCTTTTTGAATTTGTAAATCACGGTACAAAACTATGTTAGCTTTTGAATTTGTGAATCGCGGTGTAAAGATTTCTGAATCCCGGTACAACTTTTGAAAATGTTGTTAAAGTGCAAAAAAAGTGCAAATATAACGTGGTGCAACAATTTTAAGAAAAAGAATCGCGATGCAAAACTATGCTAGTTTTTGAATTTATGAATCGTAGTACAAAAAGTATGCTAGCTTTTGAATTTGTGCATCGCGATGCAAAGATTTCTGAATCGCAGTTTGAAAAGGTTGTTAAAGTGCAAAAAAGTAATTAATTTTCAATAAATTACAGTATAAAGTGCAAATATATCGCGGTACAACAATTTTACATGAATCAAACTTTTGAACCGTTGTGCAAAAATAATACAATGAAATTTTTGCACCGCGATATAATAGCATAAAAAACAGTTTACGTCCTCTATGTTCTTTTTCAATCTCTTTCGTCGTAAGCATTCTTCTTCCTCATCTTTCTCTACCTTCATCCCAACTGAAAAAAATTTCAACCCAACAAAGATCCATTATATTTTTGTATTTCATGAATCAAAAAACATGTTTAACTTTCGGGGGCGTTGCCTCCGAACTCCCACGAAAGGGCGCTGCTCCCTCGACCCCTGCGACCTGACCGGGCAAGGTCGATCCCAGTTTCGTTGCGCACAATTGTGATTTTTGAATCCAAAGTGTGTTGACGGAGTTGTTGAAAAAGACGATTACATTTTTGGAACAATATTTCGAAAAGTGATATTTTGCAGTTGAAAAAAAAACTATTGATTTTTGGGGTTAGAAACTTTTAAAAAGGGACCGGCCATAATTTTCCCCTTATTGTTTTCTTTGACCCTACATCGTTGAAAAAAAAATTGACTGTATTATAAATATTGGTGGAATGTGTCGTTTTCTTTAATGTGCTTGAGTATGTGGCCATAATTAAAGTATGTGGAAAAAGTAAGAGTAAAATGGTAAATAAAATGTTTTATTAAAAAAGAAAATTTTGAAAGAAGACAATTATTTGAGAACAGACGAAAAAGAAAAAAAAACAATAATCTGAAAATGGAGGGCCCCAAAAGTCTTCTATCTTTTTATTTAACCGCTAAAGGACATTTTTTAGGCAAATAAACGAAATATACCGTTAATTAAATGAAACACACGTAGAATCTTTCTTTCTCTCTCTCTCTCTCTTACGTTCTTTCTGTTCCGGTAAAAGCTTAAAGTTGTACTCCATTCCCTTCCCTTTCCTTCATCCCTCCTACCCCTTCTCCCTTTTTTTATTTTTTTTATTTTTGCAACTTTAGACCGACTAAGCAAGCATAAAAGAGCTACTTTAAGGCCGTCAAAGGCTAGGGTAGCAAGACTTTTGAAGTGAGATGCTGGGCGACGATAAGAGTTCACAGGTACCCAGGCCCGTTTTTATAAACATTTCACTTACCTTTCCTGGTCCCTCAAAAGCAGTCCTCAATTCTTTAAGGACTAGGTCAGAAAAAGACATCAATGGCGTCGATAGGAGTAGGATTTCTCCCTGAATAAAGAAAATTTGACATTCGATGCATACATCATATTTTGTGATGCACGCATCGGTAGTCCCCTAGGCCAAAATTTGACATTCGATGTATGCATCGGATTTTGCGATGCACACATCGGTAGTCCCCCACGTCAATATGTTATAATAAGCTCTTTACTAGGCTTGATGAGCTTCATGTTTATGGCTTCTTGAAGCATATGTGAATTCTTGTTAAAAAAATCTTTTTTTTGTTAATAAAAAAAAAATCTTTCTGAGGGCAATATCTGGCGATTAACCTGGTTGTGGGAAAAGTTTGTTAACTAACTTCAAGCTCTCACACGTATGCTCTAAAAGCGATCTCAACTTTTTTTTATCTCATTCATTGCATGCCTTGCCTGAACTAGGTGATGCATTGTGTCTGATTTGTCTTTCTATCTTATTAATGAAGAAAGAGGTCTTGGATCTTTGATTTGTCGTGGAGTGTCCATATGACGTAACTGAAGCCATTAAAGGAATTAATACGTGGGGGGGGGATAGATGCAAAGATAGATTTCTCGTGCTAAGGAGAGGTACGATAAGAGGAAGAAGAAGAAGGAAGGGAGAGGTCCGTGTGGGTATTTTAGGAAGAAATTAACGAAAGTAGACTTTAGAGGTTAAGAAAATAAATAAGGAACTAAAAAGGTTGGAAATTTTGGAAAGTGAATCGACCTGTAATTAATCATTTGGAAAATATTGAGCAGTTTTTTGCCTTACCCAAATGGTCCCTGAACCTTTTAAATTGAAACAACAATTTTACCCGTAGTCAAATTCACGATTCACGTGAGAGGCACATGGGGGACTTAACGCTTGAAAATTTACAAATTGGACGGAATGATGAATTGCATTTTATTCCATAGTACAATTGTACAAGGATCGAAATTTAGCATTAGGGACCTATCTGGAAGAAGTTAAAAAGCTTAGGGACCATTTGGGTAGTTTGCCAAAAAAAATAACTAAAGGTTACTAGTTAAACGAAAGCATCATTAAGCATGTATACTCTTATGGGTGTATTCAGAAAGTATGATCATTAACAAATAATGTTTCTTAGACTTTATAATTAATATTTTCATGTTTATTATCTTTTTTTATCATTTCGCAAAATATAAGTAGCATAAATTGAATAATTGAAGCAATAAAAGTATATCAAAATTTTGTATTTATGAAACTTTTATATGTCAAATACAATACGTTTTGATCACGCAAAATCTGTGGTGACCTTGTCCTTTTATCCACGTAAGAAGCAAAGGTGGTTGGCTCTATTCGTTCCTGAATTGTAACCTACACAAGACAAACAAACGCCGTTAAGGAGTCGGGTGTGCCCCGATTCGAACCCTCCGGCGTAAGAATGAGATTTTCGGTAGGGTGTATAATAAATGTGTAACGATATTGGTTGTACAGATAAGTGAATATGATAAGCGAGTTAGAATATCTGAAAATTGGCTTATCTTTCAACAGTGGGGAATGTCTCCTATTTATACCTGATTAGCCTTGTGAGGTGGCGGCCTTTGATAGGGGGACATGTTGCGGCTGGTGATAAATGGTCTGCAGCCCCGTCAGGGATGATTGGACTGGTTCTATCAGGGGGTTTGGTGATTACGTGTGTCAGCTCCTTCAGGCATTGGAAGCCTATCAGGGCTGATGATCATTGATTGTTTTGTCGAAGTCGAGGGGATTGAGGACAGTGGATCTCATTCGTTTCTTGCCACAGCTTAATCTTGCTTAAAAGAGTGTTTTTACCGAACTTGACTTGGCTCAGCTGCCTCGCTAATCGGGGATGTTCTTTATCATGAGTGGGTTCCATATTAAAGCTGAGAAGGATTTTCGAGGTTTCATCATTTCACGTTTAAAGTTCTTTACTAGTGTTATACAATTTAACTCAATAATACGAGTACATTTAAAACAGATTATTTTATATATTACGCATACGTAAATGTAGTACAAACATACTATATATACTGAGTATGTACTACCTATGTTTGCCGTCAAATTAATGGACCCCTCACCTTTTCCATCTTACAATTGATAAGAGATTACTACGCACTATGGGTTTTGATTTTTTTGACGCTTTATTTGGTAGGTGGGCAGAGATAAGCAGTATTATTAATTATAGTACAAAACTCCTAAATGTTACATCGAAAAATCTTAAATGCAACATCATTTAAGAAATTAAATTACCTAACTGTCCTTCTTCTATTTTAAAAGAAAAATATTAAACTTTAAAATATTTTTGTTTACCAAACTACCCTCATTCCATTTATTAAAAAAAACTCAATTAAAAAAAACTGATTAAGATCAAACACACACAACCCTAACCCCTATCCAAAGCCTCGCATATACAGCGACATAAACTTGAGGTGAATGTTTAGGGTCATAAACTTTCTTAGTTGGTGCTATTTATGTTCCATTTTTTGGTGGGCCATGTGTAGCAGGGTCATATATTCAAATGTAGAGAGTTAACAGTAAAACAAAAAAATCGCTAGTTTGTTATGTGAAAAAAATAAAAACAATCGCCACTTTTTTTTTAAAAAAAAAGTCCACAAAAGTCGTTAGGAATTTTTTTAAAAAACTGAAAAAGTCGCCACTTGTTTTTATAAAAAATTGACACAAAATCGCCATGTTTTTAAAAATGTTTTGAAAAAAGTCGTCACTTTTTTAAAAAAATTGACAAAAAGATGCCAGGTTTTAATTTTTTTTTTAAAAAAGTCACCACTTTTTAAAATTTTTGACAAAAGACGCTGATTTTTTCAAAAAAATTGACGATCTAAAAACGCCAACTTTTTTCTTTTTCTTTAAATATGATTTTTAATATCTATATATATATATATATATATATATATAGTACAATGTAGGTAACAACTTACCGTAAAAGAATAATCCGAAAAATCATCATGAACGTTGTTATTCGGATCGGAATTCATTAAATAAATTGTTGAAAATGAATAAATTTAGGGTTTATAGTTAATTGTAAAGGAGGGTTTGACATATATTTATAGGAGGATTAATTGAAACTCTCTTTATATAAAAGGATAATGATTAATTAGTAATTAGAGTTTAGGGTTAATTGTTAGTCTTTTTTATAAAAGGATTAATTAGTGATTAAATTATTTAATGAATGTGGCATTTAGTGTTTTTTGTGTGACATTTAGGACCACTCATATAGTATTATATATTAGTGTTCTCGCTATTAATCTTTATTTATATATCGTGAATAGTTTTGAGATAAAAAATATTAATTCTATTTTTTTTTATTGAGGGTGCTAATAATACCGCTCTCTCTCTTGGTATTAATATTAAGGGAATAATGATTTTATCTGGGTAACTCTCTCATTTGATATTAATATTGAGGGAATAATGACTTTATTCGAATAACTCTAGTCTCAAGCATCTATTATATATTAAATATTAAACAACTTTGCTTATTAATCATATCTAGCATTAATCATGGCTAGCAAATGGCACCTGAGTCAAACAAAATATTTTGGCATATCTATACATTATTCCAACATCATAAAACATATAATTTGTAGTATCAAAAAAATTATACTAATTATGCGTTTTATGATTTGAAAAACAATAATTAAAAAGTATAAGTAAAAAATTTCATTTGAATAACAGCCACTTTGATTCAAAAAAAAGTTAAACATGACAATAATTTATAATCAGAAGGAGTAAATATTTTGCAAAAATCTCAACAAAAATGAAAAATTAAACAATTATTTTGAAACATAATAGAAAAATATATTTTAAAAATACATATTTTTGGACCAAAGGAGTTAATGTTATGACTTGAAAGTTTGCTTAATCTTGTCATTAAAATTTTGAATGCTTTAGCTAAGAGAATTCACGAGTTGAGATCTATATGTAACACATATTGGCTTGTTTGATAGTCGGACAAGGATAATCAGTATTATTAATCCCAGTACTATTAGTGCCCTTGCTATTAATCCTCACTTGTATATCGGGGGGTAGTTTTGAGATTACAAATGTTAATCTCAATTTTTTTTTGTGAGGGCGCTAATAATACCACCCTCTCCCTTAGTATTAATAATAAGGGGATAATGACCTTATCCGGATAACTCGTGCTATTAGTCCCGACCACCTATTGCATACCAAACATCAGACAACTCGACTTATTAATCCTATCCGACCTTAATCCTGACTACCAAACGACACCATAGTATATTAATATAATAGATTATAGATATGATGTAAAAGGCCAAATCCCCCGCGAGTTGCATGAGGACTATATTTATTGAGCTTTTAATTAGAGTTTTTTAAATGAATAATTGCGGGCTGACACACTTTTTTGAAATCATAACCGTTTGACTATTCTCTCTCTCTCTCTTTTTTTTTAAAATCAGTAAAGTGTTTTTTTAAAGTTTTGTTCCAAAAATATTCCTTCCTCCATCTCCAACATTTGCGAAGAGTTTTCTATGCCAACTGAATAGGCATTGAATGTTCACTCGAAACCAACGATGCTTGAATCGAAACCTACGCTACCCGCATCGAAATCAACAACGCCCAATCGAAATCAACGATACACGAATCAAAACTACCGATAGCCAAATCAAAACCAATGATAACTGAATCGAAACTAACGGCATGGACTGTTTTTTATTCTGTATAAACCGGATAAAAAAATATCCAATACCTTCGTGATAATAAAATCCCCACAAGCATCGATTAAGCCAAGTTGCACTGCATATTAGACGTACATCTTCCAAGTTGATCATGCCAAGTCGATTAAGCCAAGCATCAATTTAAAGGCTCAAATAAAGATGATCATGTATGGAGACTTTGCACAGTCACACAAGAATAGGAGGCCAATAGCTTTGGGAGGGGCATCATGCGGGAGGGAGCGGCTTCAAGAGGCTGCAAGGGGCAGGGGGAGCGGCTCTTGGGCTTCGGGCGCGGCTCCCATAGGGCTTTTTGAGATTTTTCTTAATCGATGCTTGAAATTGATGAACGACGCCCAAAAAATATTACTAGTATTAAAAATATCGTTTTGATCGACGCCCTAAAATTTTTGAATGACGCCCAAAAAAAGTTACGGACATCCCAAAAATTTTGAACGACGCCCAATTTTTTTTTCCCGACACACAAATTGGGACAATGACTTTGTGTGTGCGTCTTTCTTTCATTAAAGACATTTTTGTCGTTTTCTCCCAAAAAGTGTACTGATTTTAAAAAATAATGATGAATTTTTGCGGTTCTAATTATATCGCATGGTACCAACCCGATTATCACTTTTTTATATAAATATAAATATTGTAACCTTAAAACGAGTGGAAATAATATTGGAGAATCACCTTTTACCCAAAAAAATCAATATTTTCTTCTCTTTCCGGTTGCCTATGTTGATTTTCTTGTTTGTTTGCTCCCGTTGCACAATATTCTAAACCCGAGAAGTTAAAAAAAAACTAAATAAATAAACATATTATAGTAACCTTGCCCTTCCTAATGTAATAATTAATTAAATCAATTGTCTCCCTAATTATTGTAGGTAAAAGCTTAGAAAAGATTGTAAGTTTACAGAAACTTTTTGTGAAACAGATCTCTTATTATGATTCATAACGTGTTGATGAATTAATCTATAAGATCTGAAAATATGAAACTTCGTTCTACGAATTAAAATTCATAAATGATCTCGAAAAACCTAGTCATTATTGTAAGACTAGAAATCTCTCTAGTTCTGACCTTGATGAAATATTTTTGTTGTTTTTGTAATACACGTGGGGAATAATTGTAAAATTGTATTCCTCCGCTACTATATAAATAATAGTTTAAGAAAAAGTAATTTGAGTGATTATTTATATTGGTTTAATGTGTAGTTTCCATTAACGTCCATGTATATGTGGTTCATAATTAAAGTAGAGTGAAAAAGTAAGGGTAAAGTGGTAAAAATGATGTTCTAAAAAAGTAAGTTTCAAAGTGGACAATTATTTTGGGACGGACGAAAAAGGAAAGAAGGACGATAATTTAGGGACGGAGGGAGTAATAATTAATATCCACAGCTACTATATATAAATTTGGCAACTGTCTACGTTAGTAATTATGAGTGATTTGCTTCACAGCCTCCAGCTACTATATATAAATTTGGCAACTGTCTACGTTAGTAATTATGAGTGATTTGCTTCACCGCCTCCAGCTATCATATATAAATTTGGCGGTTTACTTTTGACTGCACGCAGTGTTGTTATCGGGCCTTGTCTAATGGTGCAATGTTTTGATTTTTGAAAATGCAGTTTTTTTTAAGTGCAGCGTTTTTAAAATGTATTATTTTTAAAATGTAATTTTTTCTTATATCTTCATCTCATCAAATTATTGTCTCCTTATTTTTCTAAAATAATTATCCATTTTGAAACTTTCCTTTTTAGAACATCACTTTTACCACTTTACCTTACTTTTCACATCTACTTTAATTATGAGCCAGGCATATACATGGACATTAAAGGAAACTACACATTAAACTAATATAAATGAAATCTATCATGTCAATTACTTTTTTAAGCGATGCCAAGACTTGGCATCGAGTTTTCATTAATGACATTTTTGTCATTTGACAAGCAATTTGTAGTTTTATGAAATGTGTAAAAAATTAATGATTCTAGATGAAAACATGTTTTAAAAATTGTACCCACTTGAAATTCCCCTTTTTTTTTTAGTGTAACGTTTTTAAAATATATTATTTTTAAAATGTAATTTTTTTCTTATAAATATGTTTGAAAAACTATTTCAAAACGTTATTTTTATAAACAAAATTGTTATAAATGCAACACATTTTTAAAACTCTCCAAATTGGAGCGTTTTAAAACGCTGCATATTTTAAAAACGTTGCGTTTTAAAACGGTGTATTAAAATATTTTTAAAGAGAAAACGCTATATTTTTTACTAGCATTTTGGTCAAAACGCTCCACCAAACAAGCACTTAGAAATAAAAATGTACTCCCTCCGTCCCAAAATTAGTGTTTTGTTTTCCTTTTCCGTATGTCACAAAATATTTGTTGTTTGAAACTTTATTTTTTCGATCGTTCCAATATAATTGTGTTGTTTGAAACTTTTCTTTTTAAAACAACATTTTTATCACTTTAACCTTACTTTTTTTTTATCATATTTAATTATGTGTTACATACACATAGACTTTAAATATATTAATAATCCAGTCAAATATATTTTTTTTAAATGTGCGCTAAGTCAAAGCAAACGATAATTTTTGGACGGAGGGAGTGTTGGGAATTAAAGATGCAGCAATGTCGAACACATAAACCTGGATATATTGTAGAATCATGCATCAAGCACTTTCTTGTAACAATTATTCGACTCTATCAAATGTCTTGTGTTACACGAATATTCTTGTGGATAAGACTACAATTGTCCTCATGTTCTGACACTAAAGCAGGAGACTACTGTTGGAGTATTCTATGTATTATCATCAAAAACGAAGATGATGGAACTATTATATACTCCATCTGTCTCTAAATTATCGTCCTCCTTTCTTTTTCGTCCGTCCCAAAATAATTGTCAAGTTTAAAACTTACCTTTTTAGAACATCGCTTTTACCACTTTACCCTTACTTTTTCACTCTACTTTAATTATGGGTCATATACACATGGGCTTTAAAAGAAACTACACATTAAACCAATATAAATAATCAAGTCAATTATTTTTTCTTAAACTGTGCGTCAGGTCAACTAGAACGATTATTTAGGGACGGATGGAGTATTATATATGTGTCCCTTACAGATAATCAAGTTTCCTTTCAAATGGTTATATCCCTTGCAGACAGTCACCAAAATAACGGTTAGGAAAACTGTCACAACCAAATTTCAAATGTTAATACCCGTAAGTCCGTAAAACTTATGTGAATGTGCACTCCACAGCCTCAGATTCACAATATAGTATTCCCGAACTCACCCATCTTCAAAATATAAACTCCGACTATACCAAATGACCAATAATTTTACTTAAATCATCAACAGGGTACTTTACGGTGTTGAATGAATGATTATTCATCTTCCTTTAGAACTGAATGGCTATTGAGTATTGACTACCAAACCCATCGAATTCTCGTTAAGTTTGAATAACCCCTCAACTATGGATTAAAGCAACATTCTTCACCTAACTTCTTTTTTGTTTTGTTTTGTTTTTTTTAAAGTGTCCCATTTAATGATGTTAAATATAACCAAAATTTATGAAGTGTTCGTCACATACTCACATGATGGTTTTGTTACTTTTGTAACTTCCAATTCCAACATGACCCTTGACATCTCCCACCATTGCAACTGTGGATTTGGCCTATGTATCCGTGGGTAATTAACGCCCTTAGTCATGTGGATAATTTTTTTCTCTTCATTCATATTCAATTAAAATGAAAATTTTAATGTAAATGTGAATTTAATTTTATGTAGCATGCATTTCCACCATTAAAATGATATATGACAAAAAAAACCAATAGAAAAAGTTTATCAAGTGGTGGTATCTTTCAATCAAAAGAAACCAAACCCCTAAATTTAGGATGGAGGACTACGGCACACCTCAAATGTAGAGATGGCAATGGGCTGGGCTGGCTCGACCTAATATTCAATGGACTTATCAAAATGCTTGCCCGGCCCGACCTGACATGTCATAGGCCCATGGGCCACTGGGTCGGTCTTGACCTAAAATAAAATCAACCATAAAATTTACAATTTAAAATTCAAAAATTTAGTAATGAAAAATGCAATGCATGTAGCACCCAAAAAATACAATAATTCTATAAAAGAAACTTGACGTCATTAATGAAATCATGTTTGTGCCTTATAAGTTTTTAACCGAAAGATTAGAAAAGACCAATGCAGTAGCACCCAATCCTGTGTGCCTAGACCTTAATGACCTCTTTCTTCTTGGAAAATAAAAAATGAATCTCTTCTCCGTGTGAACTACTTCAACAAGGTAAACAAAGCAAGGTCGCTTAAAGGCTTCAGTCACCAAGATCCGGGTGTGCGACTCCAGGAAAGACAAGCACAGGGTACGTGAGTTTAACATTTTAAATAGATGTTCACCTAAGTTGATTGATTCGAGTGAAAGAGTCTGCATCGTGCGTCCGCCCTGGGTCTGATTCACTGTAACTAAAACGCTCTTCTTTTTGACATGTCACATCTAGGTCAATTGAGTTGATACTAAGGGCAGTTGAAATATTTTTCCAAAACGAAAGCATTTATAAAATGTATTTTTATACAATATAATAATAGTTAATTACCATGTAAGTGCTTAATCTGCCTTATTGTATTTGTAAACAATATACTTTTTTTTAATGATTTGACTGGGCTGGACTGGCCCGAAAAAGTCTAGGTTTTTTTTATCCAGATCGTAAAATTCACGGGCCTGTTGGCCTGGGCAAAAAATGTCCGACGTATTTTGGATCGTGAATATCTACAGCTAGACCCGTCAATATATTGGAAAGGCTGGGCCAGCCCATTAGGTTGGGCTTTTTTGCCAGCCATACGCAAATGTAGCACTCTTCGAGCATCTATAACAGTGGATCTCTTAAAAAAAACTCTCTAAACACTTCGATCTTTGTTTCATTTATATTTTTTCAACACTTCAGAAAAGTATCCGCTCCAATAATCACTCTCTTTATAACCCTAAACCCTTTAAAAACATAAAATCTCTTAAATCTCAACTAACAAACCTAACTACCAATACATTTTCTATCTTTTTATTTTTATCTTTCCACCATAATTAGAATACAATATTTTATATTTAAATTTATATTCTATGAAAAAAAAATGTTGTATAATTTATTATTTTAATTACTCTTATCTAAAATTATATGTCAATTTAAAGGTAAATTTATGTTGAAAATAAATTTTCATTATTAATTTTTGTCCTCTTATATATTAAGGACAAATGAGAATTATTTTTGTTGGTTAAAAAGAATTCGCAGTTAGCTCACAAACGGGTCAGTTCCTCTGAAGGAGAAGGCAGACTTTTGAGTTTTAGGGAGAAGTCAGTCGTGTCTTCAGGATACAAGGTGACCGCGTAAACAGGGAAGGCGACAACGCGCGTCCATCAATGACGCGGTTGCGTCTGGATGTGTTAGGTGACCGCATTGTAGTGGCAAGTTTGTTTTTTCCGTTTTCTTATTTAGGGTTTTAGGATTTGGTATTATATCACAATATATAATTGTAACCCTATAACGATTTCAAGGTTGACATAATAAAATTTTGATAATCTGTTGTCACTAATCTCTCTCTCTCTCTCTCTCTTTTTTCTGTGATTGATCTTGCTATTACCATGTTATTTGTTTTCAAAGTCTTTCGCTGTATACAACAAAAAAATATCTATCTTTCTAGATCTATATGATTGATAAATAAAGTTTTATGACGATGTGATAACAAACATAATATATATCAATTGCTTGCAACGACAAAAATATTAAGAAAAAAATATGGTATAAATAATTTTCAATATGGTGAAACATTAATTAAAAAATATTAGAAATGTTGTATTTGGAAAGACAGGGAGACATTTCAAGATAAATCACTCTCCTAATTTGGAGAATAGTTTACTTGGTTTCAAGTAGAGATGTTAATAGGGTCGAAAATCGTAGGTCCGAACCGAAACGGTTAGGTTTTTGATCGATTAGACCGAAACCGTTATGGTTGAAATTTTAGACGGACCGTTTAGGGACCGAAACCGTTATGGCTAGATTGAAAACCGTTAGGGTTGAACCGAAAGTAGACTTTTATACGATTTAGTATAGTTAGTAATATACGAAACGGGTATAATACCGAAAACCATTAGGGTTGGACCGATTAACAGCTTTAATATAGCTAATATAATATACGTGACGCGTATAATACACTGAAATAAGCGTACAAGTCTCGAAATTGGGAAAAAACGCACAAGTTTAATCATTGGTTAGAAATCGTGAGTTTGAACCGAAACCACTAGAGCCAGACCGAAACCGTTAGGTTTTTGACCGGACAGCAACGATAATCGACTAAATCGAATCTATATTAGACCAGAACCGTTAAAATTGAATCGAAACCATTAGATTTGGACCGATTAACAACTCTAGTTTCAGGAGAGTAGTTCTCTAAAAATGGGATAGAGTGTTGGCGGTGTCATCCATTGAAGATGTTGTATTTCATCATATCACGTCATCCTCTGATATGGTGTGACTTTCTTACAAATAACTTCTCGAATTCCACGAAACTTGAGCCGCACTCATTTTAGTCTTGTGAAAAAGAAAAATATTCAAGGTCGTAAAGCAACGCACCGTCATTTGAAATAGCGGCATAAGACCATATCCAATCCAAAAACTTTAATTTGGGTCTAAATTTATTTTAAGTTGGGGTAGTTTCAACATTATTTATTATTTTAATTCAAATCCTTTATACTAAATCTTATATTCAAAAAGAATATTTTTAACATATTTTATTTTAATTTTCTACTATAATATTTAAAATTGTAATTATTAAAATTACACAATTAATAATTATTATATTTAATAAGTATATTTTTATAATATTATTTATATATTAAAATTAATAATTTGATATATTTTAAATTACAAGCCATTTGATAAATACAAATATATACATTATGATAAAGCAATCAATACATCTATTCAAGTTGTATGTCAATATGTCATTTTTATTTTTAAGTTGTATGTTATTTTTATTTTCAAATTATATGTCATTTTTAATTTCAAATTGTATGTCATATTTTATTTTCAAGTTGTAAGTCATTTTTTATTTTTAAGTTGTATGTCATTTTTATTTTCAAGTTGTATGTCATTTTTAATTTCAAGTTGTATGTAATTTTTAATTTCAAGTTGTATGTCTTTTTTTATTTTCAATTTACATAATAAATCAATTTATTATAATTTATTTTTCTTTTTTAATGCTTTAAAATAAATTACATTATTAATATTTATTACATACCTATTATTAGTTATTAATAAATTAAAATATTTTTAAATTCATAATATAAATTATGAATAATCTTTTGTATTTAAAAATCAATTTGTTGTATTTAAAAATCAATTTTTTTATTTTAAAAAGAAGTGGGTCCCATCAACCCCAATTTGGGGTTAGATGAATAGTGTTGCCCCAAATTTGGGGTGATACTATTCATGGTCTCAAATTGAGAGGTTTGAGGTTGGGTTGAAATAGATTTGGTGTAAGTTTAGACCCAAATTGAGGATTTGGGGGTTGGGTTGGAGTTTTCCTAAGAGCAACACCATCGTTGCTTCTTAGACCTCTTCTTATTAAGAAGGAAAAAATAAATAACGGGAGCATTTTTCTTAAATTGGTCACATAGGAAAAAGAGAATGAAAGCTTTCTAAATAGGAAGAAAAGGAGGGATTTTTTTTTAACTAAAAGGAAATGATTGGTGCCTTTTTTTATATAAATTAATTAAGTTTTTTTTTCGATCTTTCCTATAAATATTATTTATAAATTAATTAATGTCTTTATTTAGAAATTAATTTTTTTATAGAATATTTAAATATGAAATATATTAAATAAAGTTAAATAAATTTATTTGTTTGAGAAGTATAAAAATAACATTGAAGTATAAAGTTAATGAGGTAGCAGTAAGACCCCGTTAAGAAGATGTTAAAAAGTTATACAATTGTAATATATATATTTAAATTAAATAAGAAGAAAAAAAATATGTATGTAATAATGAAATCTAATTAAGAAGATGTATAATAATATTTAAGGATGGTGTTGCTTTAACTAAAGGAGAGCTTCCTCAGCTATTTCGTGAGGTCTCATCGTGTATAAAACACCAACCAACTCATAAATTACTGACATAGTGCTCCAAAATAGTGTATATTTATATTCATTTCAAGTAAAGTACAGTTTCTGGCTATCCTAGGAAATCGAATTCCTTCCTCGTATCATCTCTTTTGTAGCTATATATTTCTCCTAATCTTCTCACAGAAAGTCTAAGATGCCATCAAATTCAACATATACATCTTTTCCCAGCTTTGGAAACCATTCTTGGAAACAAGATAGTACTGGTTTCCAACAAGGGGGAAGTAACGAAAATATGGAAATGGCATCATCAAGTCCTACAATTTCTTCTTCTGCCAGCTTTAAAAACTATTCTTGGCAAGAAGAAACTGGGAGTTACGAACAGATGGAAAATCCTTTCATGATAAGATGGAAATCGGGGAAAAGGGTTGATCCGAGGCTGCTCACGACGCTAGATTCTTTCCGGGCAATCTACGAGGAACGATATGAATTCTTCAAGCTAATATTTCCGGGGCATCAAGGTGATGAGTTTGTTGATGTGTTTGAGAAAGTTGGTGCAGTGGTGTCAGCAAACAAGGATCTTGCTAGAGTTCAATCAATGCAAAGGAGCTTGAGCGTTGGTTCCCCACGAACGCCCAAGAAAATCGATCGATTCAGAGTGCGTGCGCCGGTCCTAATCGCGGTTCCACCAGGCGGCCAAGGTGATGATGCTATTGGCCAGGATGGAACTGTGGTCTGAGAATCAAGTACATTGGATTGTGGTATTATATTTATGCATTGAATAATTTCTTTGGGGTGATGCAGTTCATCTTCATGATATATTTTGAATGATTGAAAAAAAGAAAAAAAAGAAAGAAAACTATATCCATGTCTAGCCTTTAAGATATGTAATTTTGCAGATTCAGCCTTGTAAGGTGCATAATTAGCACTACCCTCTTTTTCTATAAAATATGTGAAACGTGATATAAAAAAGGGAAGAAGAATTTATTTTGTTTCTAATTTAAGACTTTTTTTTTTAAAGGTTGGAGGGGACATTAGACCGTACTCCAATTCTTAAATTTTTTATTATTTTTAATGCCTTGAAATGCTACAATATATGATGCCTTTGGTGTGGTTCGAACAAATAGTGCCTTTGAACATCCGACCTCTCGGTTGAGAGGGGTGCCTCTGGTAGGGTTTGAATAAAGTGAGTGAGTATACTCAACCTCTCCGTTAAAATAGAGGGCTTGAATAAAGTGAGCTAGTATACTCAACCTCTCGGTTAGGAGAAGTGAGCAGTACCAATTGAACTAGAGCTCGTTGGTTAATTTAAGACTTGTTAATATTGATAAATCTAGCCTTTTTGTTGGACAAATTGTCTATATATATCTATACTATACAACATAGCAATTCACTCTCTCTCTCCTGAGACACCCAAAGTTTCAACCCTAGTTTCTTAAAATTTTCAATTTTAATATAAATAAAAATACCTTACCCACCATTGATCGATATAATTAAAAGGGTTTTTGTCACCATTAATTAGCCTATGTACTTTGCTTTTTTCTGTTAGCAGTCTATGTACTCAAACTTTGCTCGCGGTTGGTTTAAGTATGATTTTTTTGCATGCTGGTGGTCTTTCAGTTTGTTGTTAAATGCTTGACAATTAAGTAGGCTAACAATTGCAACCAAAAACTCGTTAATTCACCCAATCCGATTTAAAATTTATCCAATCTAATCCGATTTAAAAAAATTTATGGGTCGAAATGGATCAACCCGCTTCAACCCACCATCCGTTTCGACTCATTACTCATTTTGACTCATAATTTTTTTGTTATATAAATGTATGTTTTTTGGCAAAAATGTGGGGTAAGAATGGTCGATCCGTTACCCATTTCGATCAAACTCATTCTGATCCGTTTAATATTTGGATCGTAACGGGTCACGACCGCATCGACTGTTATCCATTTCGACCCGACTCACAAAATCGCCAGCCCTACAATTATATAATTTTTGGAGGGTAAAAAGGCAAAAACACTTACTTTAAGCCTCAAATTTCTTATTTTAAAGAATAATGTTATGGTCACTCAATAAATACTTAATTAAATTTATACATCAAATGATATGATGTCTTATGTGTCATCTTATTTAATATTTTATGACCACATCACTTGGTACATATATAAATTTAGATACTCATTGAGTGACTCTAACATTACTCTATTTGAAAACATAGGGTTCGTATTGTTATCTTTAAATTTAATACATCAAACTCATTTAATATCTATTTCTCTTAAAGGTACAAAACTTAGCTCAAAGCTACATTAATTCATTGTGAGTAGGAATATTTATATAATCAGATTCGCATAATGTACCCCAATTGTAGTTATTTAAGATAAAACTAAAGAAATGAGAGTGAAAAGTTACATGTGTTCTTAGCTAGAGTCTTCAATATCCGTCTTCTTATCTTGAGTATTAGTCTCCTTAATATCCGTCTTTTTCCACGGATAGATCATTAAAAAAATCATAGCATTTTGAGACATTTTGATATAGAAAATAAGAGTTATGCCAAAATAATTATTAGGGTGGAGAGTAAAATGGCAAGGGAGAGAGAGAAAGAGATTTATCGGTTGCCATTCAATTTGGAAAAAATAAATTATTTCCTTAAATGATCTTAAATTAGGACAATCGCATGTCTTTTAAAAGAATAAGTTTGAGGACTACAAGTGTTTTTGCATTGTCACCCTTTAAAAATTACTTTGCGACCAAACATTTGATGACATCCATTTTAGGGACTAATAATGTCATATTTAGACCAGTCATGTGCAAAGTTTGAGTATAGAGACTATGACAAAAAGACGGAAAGTATAGGGAATATTGGTGGCATTAACATAAGGGGCACACTTTATACAGTACCTATAAAATGTTTAATACAATATTTTTTAAAAATATTTTATCAAAATATCTTTTACGTAATTTTATTTTTTTTATTTTTTTTATTAAATTTAAATTAGATAAAATATAATTTTCTTTTTTTAATTAAATTTAAATTAGCTAATTTAAAATTTAATAATTAATTTGATTTGAATTAGGTTTAAATTAAAAAAAAAACAAGTACAAAACCCACCTATTTGGACTGCTACCCAACCAGGCCCAAACTCATCCCCCCATTTGGACTGCTACCCAATCAGTCCCAAACCTATACCCCCCATTTGAACTGCCACCCAACCAGGCTCAAACTCATCCCTCCATTTTGGACTACTACCCAACCAGTCCAAAACCCATACCCCCCCATTTGGACTGCCACCCAACCTGGCCCAAACTCATTCTCCTATTTCCTTTTTTTGTTATTTTTTATTTAAACATTTAAAAAATAAATTAACAAATAAAAATTTAACATTTGGAGATAAAAATCGAACAATTAGAAGTAAAGGTTGCGTCAGTGGTAAATATAACATCATCATTATCATCCATATCCACGTTTCAACACTTTTTTACCGATTTGCTTCCAAATTGATTGACTTTTTGGAAGTTTTAACTGATTGAAATTTTGACCGAGAGAAAAATGCGTATGCAAATGTGTTTAAAAAATTTATACTCAAAGATAATTTTTCACTTAGTAACTAAATCAAATTAATTAGTAATTTAATTGTGTTTAGTAACTAAATCAAATTAATAAAAAATTAATTGTGTTTAAAATATTTTTTAAATTTAAAATTTTTTAAATTAAATTTAATAAAAAGACGAAAAAAAATTTAATTACGTAAAGAGTATTTTGGTCAAGCACTTTTCAAAAGTGTTGTATTAAGAATTTTATAGGTGATGTATTAAGTACCTATGAACCCTAATTATTAAAGCAATTTGTTTTAAGGAAACATGGACAGACCCTGCACAATTTTATTAATTTGGAAAAATATAAGTACAAACATGAATGAAACAATCAGCCTTACCCGATACATGAGGGACAAAAGAGCCTGATGTCTAAAAGGAATACATGAACAACGAAAAAACTGATTCTAGAAAAGTTAAACCAAACATGCTAAAAAATTAGATTGACAAACGACCTCCCCGGTATCTATAAAAACAATTGCTATCATGCTGAAAAGCATGTCTAACACCTCGAGGAAGGCACACCAGGTAAGTATAGACCCTATGATCACAATGCTCGATCGTGAGCCTCAGCTGCTAAACGATCCGCCACCATGTTCTGCTCCCGAAACACGTACAACAACTCAAAGTCGCCCAGTAAATCTCTACCTCATACACATCTCCACGACATCTTATGATGTTGCTTCTAAATCAAATTTGATTCTATCACCACCCTAGATAAACCCAAGTCTCGACAAAACATCAACATGTACCCTTCACGCAATGCAAGAATCCCCGCCATATTTGACCCTTGATTATTAAAAAAAATATCCTCCCGCATATTCGATCCTATAGGTGGGGAGAGACGGTAAGGACTCAGGCAAAGATTTTGACGTCCTTGGTTCCAATGATCATACCAATAAAGGGTCACACTTACCAATAAAAAATGAAAGTGGACTCTTAAAATAAAACATATCAAAATAGTATGATGAACTTTTTATCCGCGATGCCGCTATTCAGCCCCCCTTTTCCTATGAGTTGACCCCCCCTCCCAAAAAAAAACACAAAAGTGTAAAATTCCTATTTTGCCATTTCAATTAACCCCCAAGAATTTCCAAAATGTTCGGACCACATTGACCAAACAACACTGTGTTGTTCGAATAGAGCATACCAAACAACACCATGTTGTTTGACCAAGGAGGTTCAAACATTTTGGAAATATTTAAAAAACAAATTAAACTTAATGTTGTTCGGCATGCTCTAGATGAACAACATAGTGGTGTTCGACCAAGGAGGTCCGAACATTTTGAAAATATTTTTTTAAAAAAATAAACTTAGTGTTGTTCGGCATGCTCTAGCCGAACAACACAGTTTTGTTCGGCATGTTCTAGCCGAACAATTGAGGGTAAGGGGGCAATGAAGGGGTCAACTTATAAGGAGGGTAAAATAGGAAGAATGAGTTTTGAGAGTTTTTGGGGGGTCAACTCATAAGAAAAGGGGGCTGAATAGCGGCACCCTTTCTTTAATATTTCAATTGTAGGAAAAAGTGCATAAAAAATCCCTAAAGTTTCTCTATTTTGCAAATTTAGTACTTGTAATAGGAAACATTTAAATAAAATCATTGATGTCATTTTTTTTGTTGGATTTAGGTCCCCTACTCTAACATTCGTTAAATTTGGACCATTAAGTTGCCACGTGTGTTACGTACGACTTGTAAGGGTAAAATGGTTAGACAGTGTCAACTTTGAAACAAAAAATTCCTTATAGGACTTTTGTTTGATATTGTAAATCATACATGATCAAATTAATATGTTAACACTAAATGTAACACGTTTTCATGTAATTTGACTAAAATGTCCCTAAGTGAAAAGATAACTTGCCCACTGTTGGTCGTGGTTTGCCAAATTAAACCACCTGGCCTTCCTTTTGCAGTCACCAACAACCCCAAACCGCCACAATTCCCTATTGATGGATTAATTTTTTGGAAACAAAAATATTTGATGACCACCTAAAACAACCGGTCCCCTCCCTTTGATGGGCACCCCATTCACCCAACCATTCCCCACCTTATTCCATGATCCCCCCCCCACCTAACCCACCCTTTCATTGCGACTGACCACCTGAAAACAACCATTATTCCCCCCCAACCCCCTTGATGATTAAATTTCTCGAGAATTTTATTTTTGAAGGCCACCCAACCCAACCCAAAATGTCACCACACCCCCTCCCCGATAGATTAAATTTCTAGAAAAAATTGAAAGACATCTAGTCAAGTTCCTTGAAAAACGTGCTACCTTTAGCATATTGTACATTGTATCTTTAGCACTACTTAATTAATATTGATTAAAACTCAAACCAATGTTATTTCTCTCTCTCCCTCCCTCCCTCCAAATCCCGTCTTTCTCCCCCTTTTGTCTCACTTCTCATTCGTATGTCGCTTCGTCGACATGTTCTTTTTATTAGCCGTGTATGACTTTTCCTATTTTTCAGTATAGCTCATAGGAAGTCTTTGTATTAGTTTAGGACTTTTTCTTCTTATCTCTGTTTGTATGTTACTTGATAAGGCTTAGTAGTCCTTTATATTCTGTAACAATACGATAGATATACATGACTGGAAAATAATCCTTTCATCCTTTTCTCTTGCTTCTCTGCTGCTTCTTTCTTTCTTATATGGTATCAGAGCCATTTTTGAACCATGGCAGAAGAATCAGTCAATTCCTCCAAAACAATTGCTGCTACTGGTTCTGGATTAAACTCCAATTCACTGGTACAGACTACTCATTCTTCTCTTCCCCTCTTCTTGAACATCCAGTCCTATATGGGTAATTGTCATCTTACCAAAGACAATTATCAAAACTGGAGTTCCTTGTTCCTTTCGGTCTTACAAACCCATAGGATAACAGAAACCATCACTCAAATCACGCCTCCTCCTTCTCATCTTGAGGACGGTGTAACTCATAATCCTGCACTTCCCCTTTTCATCCAAGCTTCCGGGCTCGTTTTGGGATGGATTAAAGCTACTGTCACTCCTAAAATCCAGTCCCGTGTAAACCCTTGCAAAACAACGCCTGAGGCTTGGACCCTTCTAGCCAAACGCTATGGCGTATCTACCAGGGCTCACATTAACAAACTGCTGGACGAACTGCATGCTTTAAAATGCAATGGGGACATGACCATCGACGATTATCTTCTCCGTGCTACTACAATTGCTGATTCCTTGGCTTCAGTTGGTGAGAGTGTGTCTGATGAAGAGTTACAAAGACGCATATTGGGTGGTTTAGGCCCTTCGTACAAAGAATTCATTACGGTGCAAAATGCCAAGACCGATATGCCGATGGATACGTTTCAGGATTTGCTCTTACAAGAAGAGATACTGCAGGCCCGTTTTTCCACTTTATCGCTGAATCCAACCAGTGCGCTTGTTGCTCAAGTCCCTTCTTCAGTTTCAAATCAAGTTCGTGCCACTGGTGAGTCTGGGTTACAAGGTACCGGTCGTGGTGGGGGAGGAAATCGTGGCAGAGGAAGGAATTATTGGCGAAATAATCGTGGACGAGGTTCTGGTCGCGGAATTTTGCCTACTCCAAATTCTTCTCAATTTCAGCCTCCTAGACAACAATATCAGTCTCGACCAGCCTCCTCTTCATCACACGGTCGACGCGTCTGGGTATGTTCCTGTTAATCCTTTTCAATACAGTGATCCAAATACTACATGTCAGATTTGTCATCGATCAGGCCACCTTGCACCAACCTGTTCTCAGCGCACCAACATGGCTTATAATGTTGAATACCAACCCACATCACACCAAAGTTACCCACCTTATGCTGGTCAGTATGTTCCTACTCCGTATTCAGCTCCCGCTCCGTATTCAGCTCCTATGGCACCCACGGCACCTACTTCATTTGTTCTGGACTCGGGCGCTACAAATCATATGACTCCTTCTTCGGATGTTCTCTCTCAATACTCGCCATATCAAGGTACAGACAATGTTACTATTGCGAATGGCTCTCATTTACCCATAACTCATGTTGGTCATTCTTATTTTTCTCATGATACTGCGCTTCATTTGCGAAATATTTTATGTGTTCCCACAATGCATAAATCTTTACTTTCCATTCGCAAATTTTCTCTCGATAATAATTGTTTCTTTGAACTTGATGGTTTTGGTTTCCGTGTGAAGGACAACCAAACGAAGCAGATAGTTCTTTCTGGCAATAGCTCTGGTGGGTTGTATCATCTTGCTTTCACTCCTTCGCTGGAATACAATCCATTGGCTCTCATCGGTGAACGTGCCACAGCATCCACGTGGCACGCTCGACTTGGTCATCCGTCATCTCAGGTTTTTCAGTCCTTAGTTCGTGAGTCTAGTATTCCGATTAGCGGATCCAAAATAAATACTAGTATGTGTCATGTTTGCCCAATGGGTAAGTCATGTAATCTTCCTTTTTCTACCAGATTTTTTAATTCAGTTAAACCATTGGATTTATTGCATCTTGATGTTTGGGGACCTTCTCCTACTACTTCTCATTCTGGTTTTCGCTTTTATTTATCTATAGTGGATGATTTTTCTCGATATGTGTGGTTGTTTCCTTTAGTACATAAATCAGATGTTTTGACTGTTTTCACTAACTTCAAAACTGAAATAGAAAACCAATTGTCTCGTAAAATTTCTGCTATCCATACTGTTAAAGTTATTCAAACCGATGGTGGGGGTGAATTTGTTAACAAGCAATTTGCCAATTTTTTACTTCAGCATGGTATTAGACATCAACTCACGTGTCCCTATACTCCTCAACATAATGGTGTTGTCGAACGTAAGCATAGACATATCGTTGAGATGGGCTTATGTCTTCTTTCTCAATCTCAAGTTCCTGATATTTTTTGGTTAGAGGCTTTCTCCACCGCCGTTTTCTTATTAATCGCTTACCTGCGGACGATTAAAATATAAATCTCCGTATCAGCTCTTACTTCAACGCACTCCTAATTATCGTCTTCTCAAAACCTTTGGTTGTCTTTGTTTCCCTCACTTGGTTCCTTACAATAAACATAAGTTGCTTCCTAAATCTCTTCCGTGTGTGTTCATGGGTTATGATCTATTTCGAAAGGTTATCGTTGTTTGGACCGCGTTACTGGTCGAGTATATATTTCACGTCATGTATTATTTGATGAGAAGTTTTTTCCTTTTGCCCAAACTATAAGATCAACAGGTTTTTCTTCTCCTGGCCCCAGCCAGCATGTTTCTGGAATAAGTCCTATTTCTCGGTACAGTCTACCTACTTCTGAAGTTTCGGTCCAGCAACAACATAACACTGCCTACGTTCCTCTTGATTCTTCTGCCTCGGAGCTGCTCATGTTTCCGATTCTCTCATAACTCCATCACCTCGGACCCCTCTCCGGTGAGTTAGCGTGTGGATCGAGTTCCCCATGTTTCGATTCTCCTCTTCTTCGCCAACTTTTCAGTCCTATTCCGTGTGGTTTAGCGATGATTCTCATTGCTCCACTCTTCCTCTCTGCCTTGCGTTACGCGATATCAATGAAATTATGGCTCGACATCCTCTGCCCGAAGCCTTGGCTGCTTATACAGAATGCTCCCCTGACTTTGAACCTCGTACTTTTCGTCAAGCAGCCCCTCACCCTCATTGGCAGAATGCAATGGTGGAAGAACTCACAGCTCTTCATAAAAATAATATGTGGTCTCTTGTACCTCGTACCACAGACATGAACGTGGTTGGAAGTCGTTGGGTTTATAAAGTCAAACGCAAGGCTGATGGTTATATTGAACGCTACAAGGCTCGACTTGTGGCTCAGGGTTTCACACAGCAAGAGGGTATAGATTACGATGAGACGTTTAGTCCCGTGGTCAAGCCACCTACTATTCGGTCTATTCTTGCGATTGCCTTATCTCGCTCTTGGCCAATCGAGCAACTTGATGTTCAAACGCTTTTAGAATGGGTTTCTTCGTGAAGAGGTTTTTATGGAACAACCTCCTGGGTACACTGACTCTGCTTCTCCTTCTCATGTCTGCAAGTTAAATAGGGCTATCTACGGTTTGAAGCAATCTCCCCGTGCGTGGTTTCAACGGTTGCATGATTTTCTTCTCTCCTTGGGCTTCTTTAATAGCAAATCTGATAGCTCGTTGTTCCTCCGCCATTCTACTGATTCCACTATTGCCATACTTGTCTATGTTGATGATCTTATTATTACCGGCTCCTCCAAATCAGTTGTGGACCAGGTTATTGACTCCATTTGCTCTACTTTTGCGAGTCGACGATTAGGGCTTTGGGTTTCTTTCTTAGTATTGAAGCCACTCGAGATTCTCATACCCTCACACTTTCTCAATCTCGATATGCTTCCGATTTGCTTCGTAAGTTTCACATGGATAAATGTAAACCAGTTCGTACTCCCCTTGTTCCCAGCACTCACTTGTCTCCTACTGCTGGTGATCCTGTTATAAATGTGACGGAATATCGTAGTATGGTTGGAGGTCTGCAATATTTGACGTTAACTCGTCCAGATATTTCTTTCGCCGTGAATCAAGTTTGCCAATATATGCACCAACCTCTCTCGTCTCATTTGCAGGCTGTCAAACGCATTTTGCGATACATCAAGGGTACTGTCACTCTTGGTCTCACTTTTCGTGCTTCTCCTGATACCGCCTTAAGTGCTTTTTCCGCTGCTGATTGGGCCAGTGACCCTTCTGATCGCCGATCCACTACGGGTGCCTGTATCTTTATTGGTCCCAATCTCATCGCATGGACAGCAAAGAAACAAGCTACGGTTGCTAGTTCTAGCAGTGAGGCTGAGTACCGTGCTCTTGCCACTACTGCTGCGGAGCTTAAGTGGTTTTCCTTTTTGTATCGCGAGCTTGGTCTGGTTCTTCGCCCCCCGCGTCTCTACTGTGATAATCTGTCTGCCCTGTATATGTCTCGTAATCCTGTGTTTCATGCTCGTACTCGACACATCGAGATTGATTATCATTTTCTGCGCGAATTGCAACAACGGGGTTTTCTACATTTGGCCTATATCTCTACTCGTGATCAGGTGGCTGATATGTTCACTAAAGGTTTGGCCTCTCCGCGTCTTAATCTGTTATCCAGCAAGCTGCAACTTCAGTCTCTTCCGTTTCGCTTGAGGGGGGGTATTAGCCGTGTATGACTTTTCCTATTTTTCAGTACAGCTCATAGGAAGTCTTTGTATTAGTTTAGGACTTTTTCTTCTTATCTCTGTTTGTATGTTACTTGATAAGGCTTAGTAGTCCTTTATATTCTGTAACAATACGATAGATATACATGACTGGAAAATAATCCTTTCATCCTTTTCTCTTGCTTCTCTGCTGCTTCTTTCTTTCTTATACTTTTATACCTTACGTTTCTCATCTTACTTTACGACCTCCACTCAACCAATACCTTAACTCTTCTCGCCCTCCGTCCTCCCCGCTGTTACATCAAAGAAGTGTTTTGAATCATTGCTAAGAAAGTCTGAGCCTTCTCCCATGCAATGAAATTCATCTTCTAACGGAAGACCTTTCAGAATCTCGAGAGAGAAGATTTAACTTGAATAACAATTAAAACTCTTTTTGAATCGTCCAACAAAATGTATCAAGTTGATTATGACTTAGGGATTCATGTTGAGAAAAGGGACATTGTTTATGTTTTTCCACTGAAAATTGAACCTAAGAGATATCTAACTATCCTTACTTCTTTGGTTACATTGTTTTCTCCTCTTTTCGGAAAGATGCTTCCCCCCCCCCTTTTTTGGTAAGCTAGCACACTACAAACCGTTGCAATAGAAAAGGACGAGATAGGGATTTTATAATTATTAGGCCGGCCTGAGTAGCCATAAGGGGAGGGTCATATGATAACCATGTATCAAATGTTGGAATTTGGGGGTCAATAATTGTGTGATTTGGAAACGTCACCACTAAGTCTTTTCAAACTAAAGTGTCTTGTTTTGAATCTCATCACCTCACAACGCTCAAACAAACAAAACCAAGAGATGTTGTTGTTAACGAACATATTCAAATTGATGATATATATTGACCTTCTTGATTTCAATTTTGATACATTAAGTGATAATCTCAAATTGTAGTCTCCTTTTATTTTTCATCTACATTCTTCTTTTCCCTAATTCATGCAAGGAGCATTCCAGATTTCTTGTTCGATAAGTCAAGGTTGGTACTAGTGCAAGTCCGATCTTGTAACTTTAAAAATAGTCATGTGTTAATCCATTTGCACTTTTACGAAGTCAAAATGTCTTAAGGAGATTTGTTATGGCATACCTCGCTTCATTTTATTTTCAATGCTTTTATTTAATTTATTTTCTTGTGATGGATTATATACAACATCAAATGAGGGGGAAGAATAATTGGGCTCTTCAGGGGAGCTAGGGTGGGGAAACAGTAGTTATTATGGCATTTTTTATCAAGTTTTTAAGCTTCCTTTCTTCCTTAAACTTACAAGTAATTATTAAATTCTCTTAAGCATTTCTTCTCTAATTTCTTTTGTATGGACAAAATTAGAAACTCTAATAGTCTATTTGTTGCAGATTCAACTTCATATTGTAGGATTGACTTTTGCAGGACTTCATAACCCTCGAATCAATAAGCTTTCCTTCTTGCATATCATTTTGACTCCCTTTCCAAGAGTTCATTCTTTAACCTTGAAAAGGATCTTTCGGATTTTGCTTAGGGGTACCAAATAAATGTCCCGAACATTTCCCCGTAGGAGTGACAATGGGTCGGGTTTAGGTGTGATTCATAAAGATGTTAAAAGGGCTGAGCACCGTAGGGCCGACTGTGAGAACCCCGCTTCGACCCCCCTCGTTACGTGAGAAACGAGTGGTTTCAAAACTTAAGCGTGTGGAATACGTCCGGCCTCGTTGTGGACTCTAAAAATGTATGTACAGAGTCGACACTTTTATTTTAAGGTTAAACAAAGAAAAACTCAAAATATCAAAAAGTATAAGTTCGGGGGCTATGTTACTAGTTAGGAAGGGGTTAGACACCCAACTCACCCTTTCGATATCAAAAATGGGTTTTGCTAAAAAAAAATTATTTTATACATGCTTTGTTTAGAAATATATATATATATATATATATATATATATATATATATATATATATATATATATATATATATATATATATATATATATATATATATATATATATATATATATATATATATATATAAATAACTTATATTTATATGTATCTTAATAAAAATGAAAACAAAAGACGGTCAAAATAACAACATTAGGGCATAATAACGACTTAATTTATAACATTTTACGAAAAATAAAACTACTCTAACACCCCAACTTAAATAAATATAAAATTTAAATTAAACAGAAAAAATTATCTAACTTCTTTATACAATAAAATATTTACAGAAGCCCAAAATGTAACTATCTACATTTTATCTATGCATGTTAAAATGAACCACGGGGATAGAATAATAGCTAGAAAACCTACTTTTGAAGTGAGTATCTGATCTCGGTACATCTAGGCTTAGGTGATCCTCGCGTGTGCTTCATCTGTCCTCCCGAGAGAGAAAGTCTTTTTTGCTTTTGCTACTTATTGTTGTTGCGATCGTGTTGTGTGTGTGTGTTTGTTGCTAGTTTTTGGTAAGATTTGGGCCGCCTAACGGCAGTGTTTTTTGGTATTCTTACGTTGATTTGGGTAGCATAACAACTATATATTTGTGATAGGCGTGTGTGGATTTGGGCAGCGTAACGGCTATATATTTGTGATAGGCATACGGGATTTGGGCAACGTAACATCTATATATTTGTGATAGGCGTGCGGGGATTTGGGCAGCGTAATGAGTCTAATGACTATATATTTGTTATAGGCGTGCATGGATTGGGTGTGCGTGTTTGGGTGTTCGTGGGTTTGTGAGTGCGTGATTTTCTGGGTTTGGGATGTCCATGGGTTTGTGTGTGCATGTTGGATAAGAGGGGGGAGCTAGTTGGGTTTGGCTTTGTGAGAGAGAGATAGTTGCTGGATTTGGACATGGGAGAGAGAGATAGTTTCTGGGTTATTGGGTTTTGGGTTTAGAGAGAGAGAAAGCTTAACTAGGCTTTGGGTTTAGAGAGAGGGAGTTTCTTTAGCCTAACGAAGGGAGTGAGATTGATGTCAAAAAGAGGGAGAGGAGGGCTCTATTTATAGTAGAGAGGGAGGCAGTGAGTCAATGATCCTTTGGGACAAAGGAATACGAAAACAACAGGAGCAACCGACAACTAGTGCAACCTGGAAACTACACAGAAAAACAATTCGGGGCGCGGCGCCCTTTTTGCTGCATGTCGTGCCGCCCCAACTTGTTTCCTTCTTAAAAACTTTCATTCCCCCCCTGTTTTGTCACTTTGCCTTTTCATGCCTTTTCAATTTTCTTTTGATGCTTTCCTCCCCCAGTAATGTTTAAAAGATAACGTTTGTTAATCCATTTAACTTGTAATAATATTTTCTAGGACATTTTAAAATAGGGGAATGTAATTGGGGTGTCTACACTGACCCTGTTAAACCAAAACAGGTTAGGGTCAAGGAAAAGTAGCCCGTTTAAATTATGGGCTAACAGGGCCGACCCAATAGGGCTAGGGTCAACCCAATTAACATCTCTACCTAAGCATTACTATAACGACTGTGGCATCTGAGTTTGCTTTTAGCATTGGTATTCATGTTTTTAATAAATATCGAAGTCGCATTCATGGTGATCATGTGAAAGCACTTATTTGTACTTGTAGCTGGTTACAAGGTTTGTTCATGGTAATAGTTTTTATATTTTTACGTTACTATTTGATTTAAATACTTGATTGTATTAACTTCTTACCAACATGCAATTAATTTATATTATTTTATTATTGTAGATAAAGAGGATAATTATGTTGAAAAATACTTTCTCAAAAGAAGGCTTTGTTTCGAATGACTTGTTTCATGTTTTTTGATTAGTACTTTTTAATTAGTAGTACTTGAAGTTGTTTTGTGTTTTGAATTGTTAAGTGATGTTGTTAACTCGTCGTATGACTTTATTTTGTCACTCCGTTTATTACTTAAGTTTAAATTTTATATTTAAATAAAGCGTCATTTTTTAGGTGTGACTCGTTTAGGACCCATTGAAACGAGACCTAGGGTTAGGGTTAAGGTTGCAATTTTAGTGGCCCGTTTAAATGGTCAGTTTAACCCGCGACCTTATAGGACTAATGTCAACGTGATTAACATCTCTACTGATTCATCATTCACCTAACTTGATCCTAGTCTATGCCTCCTGATAACTTGCTCCTACCTATCAAACCAAAACCCCTACTACCTAATAGTGTTCACAAAACTTATAAGCCACCCAGCCCAAACACTTTCGAGCTCAACTCAAACCAAAAAAATTAAAATTAAAGTTGGAAAAATTACGAACCGATGTCATTTTCTAGAATTGTAACCACTCAGCTACCATAATTATTATTTTTAGGTTTAATTACGGGACAGTACACTTTCCTGAAATAGTAATCACTCCACTACCCTCTTTTTTTAAAACCGCTAAAGTCCACTTTTATAATATATTTTTTTCCAATATTATATGTCTTCTTCACATCCAGCTGAGCCTCTTTTCTCCATTGTTGACCTCTTTTCATCTTACCCGACCATTTTCTCCATAACTTTTGATCCCAGAGGAACCACATGACCCACCACATATCAAATCGAAACCCTCGACGAGATCTACAAAATCACTTGGTTTCACCCGATGACGTCTTCGTTTTAAGGCCAAAAGCGATGTTTAAGCACTATTTTGGGCTTCGAAAGTTTTCTAATGCTTAATTTTTACACACATATTTAGGGCAATGTTCAATTTATGGATTAATTGTAAAGAGGAATGTTCAATTTGTGCTTAGTTAAACAAAATCTTCGAACATGGCACTAGTTAAACATGAATCTCTAGAGCTCCGCTTAATGTGGGCGTCGTTGTCTATGATGTGGGCGTCGTTGTCTATGATGTGGGCGTCATTGCCTATGAAGTGAGCGTCATTTCCTATGATATGGGCGTCGTTGCCTCTGATGTGGGCATCATTGGCTATCATTTTGGTTGCACTTAAAATTAAATGATCCAATAAGATGTAAAGGTACATGTGATTTGAGCAATTTTTTAGCAATGCCCAATGTTTTGATACTATGATACTTAGTTTCCAGACCTGCCTCCGATATGGGTGTCGATGGGCAATATTTTGAACGATGCCCAAATATGGGCAGTAAGCTTTTGCATTGTGATGCCCAAAATTTTGAATGATGCCTAAAATTTTGAGCGAATTTTTTCCTTGCGATGCCCAAATTTGGGTAGTGACTTTGTCTGCGCATCTTTCCTTCATTAAGGGTATCTTTGTCATTTCTTCCTCAAAGTGTACTGTAGCAGTTTAAAAAATATTGTTGACTTTTGTGGTTATATTTTCTTCATAAGGGACCGACCGGTTATCACCTTTTTTTTAAACCGCAAAAGTCACTTTCATTAATTTTTTCCTAAAATACCCACACACCAAGCACGGTCCTCTCTCACTCTCTTTCTCAATCAATCAACTTCTTTTTATATTTCCTCATCCACTGTTCTTTTCTTTGGCAAGAGAAATGTCCACTCACCTGCAAGCGTTCCAAAGCAAAGCATTTCTTTAGGATCGAAAGGTGGCGCTTAGTGTTGGAAAAAGGTGCTTCGACTGCGAAGGTGCTCAAACCAGATTACGGTTCTTCCTCCTTCTAGTTTTAGATCTGATTATCAACCTAGCTCAGATTTGAACTAGTCATTTTTTAATGTTGAGAATTCTGGCAGCGGGAACGGGAAAAAGAGCGAGTTAAAGACGAATCAGACTAATACATATCTTGTCTTGGCGTGGGATGGACCCGGGAGCAACAGGCAGTTAGGAACACCTAATGAGTTTAAGAATTTCAATTAGAGAGGAACAATCTAGAGATTGCATTTGGGTTTGAGGAATAATGAACCCATTTCAATGGAATATTGCGATGCCCTGCTTTAATTTAATGTGATCTTTTTTAATTCAATTTAAGCTTTGTGATGCACAAATTTGGGTGGATATTTTTGCATTGCGATGCCCAAATTTATGACATAATTCAATTATGCATTGCAATGCCCAATTTTTCATTGCGAGACCCAAATTTGGACAGGGGCTTTGTCTGCACATTTTTTCTTCATTAAAGGTATCTTTGACACCCCCCCTCCAAAAAGTGTACTTAGCTATTTAAAACAAATATATGGGACCTAAGGGGATATAATTTCATCAAAAGGACCAACCTGATTATCACCCATTAAACTAGTGATCAACCAACCCACTTTTGTTTCTTAGCAAAAAAAGTAAAAAAGAATAGTGTGTGTATGCGGCTAAAATAAAAATTGATAATCCTATGAGATTTTATACATGAAGGGTAAATTGTAACACAATATTACAAGTAGACCAGTAAAAATGTGTTGGGCAACTCGCCCTGCCATTTAAAAAAGGTGAAGTTGGGTTGAAAAAAATAAGAGCCACTAGGAGGTGGATTAGACTAATTGAACCCGTATGGGTCGCATGTTGAGGCTTGGGGGCGGGTTGGCCCTCCAAGTTGCAACATAAAAAAAGATAACCACACGTTTGAAAGTTATCAGTTTAAACCATCTCGTTCAAAGGGAATGATTATTTTTGAAATCTTAAATATAAATAAATAATTATGGATTCGTTAAAAAATAACACTTTTTAGAATAAGGTAAGTTAACAATAATATTAACGGAAAGATAAATTATAAGAAGGTACAAAAAAAATTCCCTTTTACAGTATTAATAATAGAGAAAGTTGTTTTAAAATACTATTTAGAATATAATAGAATAAAATATAATTTTTTCTATGAATTATGAATAATTTTTTGCTATATTTTTTTGTAAGAAATGAGGGGGAAAAAATTGGTGGACTGACCCGCCTAACCCACAACCCATGATGGGTTGGGTTGGGTTGGGTTAACAATATTCAGTCCCGCCACCTTCGTGGGCTGGGTTGGCCCACCTCACTAAATGACGGGTTTTAGGGGGCTGTGAGTTGGCTCGCCTCACCAACCCACCTTGACATCTATTACAAGTATTTGAAACATGAGATGTGTTGGGTTCGATTTAGGAACCGGTCAAGGGTAACCCTAACCTGCTACTAAACCTAACATGCTTTAAAAAGTGTTATTAAATATGTTCTTTAGTTGTGGATTATAACATGCTTCGAATTGAATCTAGATTAATTTATGTCTCACACCAAATTGAATCTGAGATTAATTAATTTATGCTCTCGATATTGAGCCAACCGCTAATCAAAAGAATTTGTAGATGATGAAAGTCAATTACAAAAGATATTATAAGGAGATATTATAAGGAGAAATTATCGGTTGATCTCTTTTTGTAAGTTTTGAACTTATTTAGTACTCTGTTTGTTTTACCGGTTAAAGGCATTTTCATTAAATTGCTCCTAAAATGTTGCCCCCTCCCCTGATCCATGAAACTGGATTCTTCATTGCTAATGCAACGAAACGGAGATCGAATTGGTTTCCTCTTCGAAACAAATAGAGAAAAGAAAGAAGGAAGTCGAAGCTCCACCCTAAGTCCAAGGATTATGGGGAAAAGAAAGAAAAAGACGGAAGAGATGCAAATAAAACCAGTTTGATGGGCGTAAGAGAAATAATCATGTTGGAAGGAAAAATTTATTTAATGATTAGTGGCAGTGAGAAATTAGATGAAGTGCGATGTATTGATTTAGAATCTCCCGATGCAGAAATAGGATGAAATGCAATGTGATGCGTTGATTTAGAATCGCAATGTATCGATTTGGATTCGCGATGCAACTATTTATAATTATAATACAAAAGTAAATCTCAATGCACAAATTAGATTTCGTGAAATTCAAATTAGAATTACGAAGCATTGTTGACTTGGAATTGCGATATCGCGCATGCCTTATCAATTTTCATTAAAGGTATAATCGTCCATTTAACATACCTGTGCCTATTATTTTTAAAAAAATCGGGTTTTTGCAGGTTGAAAAATGTCTAGATGGGATTGACCCGATTTTCATCCATATTATAAGCTTCAAGCTAACTAACTTTTCTAAACCTCCAAACACCAAAAGTTAAAAAATCAATATTTGGAAAAGACTTTGCTAGTTGGAAGGAAGGCCAATTGGCTATTTGGAATAGACACTTGCTACCCAATATGGTATAGTCATGCGGCCGTCCCATCAGCCAATTGGCCTTCCTTCATGATTCTGCAGTGCTGCAAGCAAAGGAGCAGAGTGAATGGAATACAATATTAATATACAATATACAAGAGAAAATAGATTCATGTTGGTGATGGCATTGGCATGGAATATAGATTGGCAGTTGGCACTCATAAAAGGTTATATTATCCTCCTCTGTGTGTGTGTGTGTGTGAAAAAGATTGGCACTCATTATGTTAACTTAAATTCTTCATTAAAGTAGTTCATGTTGCCAAGATGCTATTCCATTATAAAAATTATGAATTTCCTCTTGTTACTTTTGCTTGGTATTATCCATTCAAATTGCTTTCGTGTAAGCATTCAAATATAATAAAGATAGACTGTGATTATGTTAACTTCAATTCTTTATTATTAATTTCACCTTTGCCACATTAGTGTTTTAGTGTGGACTTACAAGATTATATATATACATAATTAAAAGAATCATTTAAAACCACAACTGATTTGTATCTATAAACATTTGTAATTGTTCGTTTATGTAGTTTCGATTTTAGCATTTGACCAACCAAATGACTCAAAATGAAAAAAAAAAAAAAAAAAAGAGTAATGGAGCATTAGTTCGTAAATAACAAAACTACGATGAAATTTCTTTTAGAGCGCTTATGTAAAAAAAAAATAAATAAATAAATAAAACACTGTTAGTATATCAATTTTTCACTCCGTATGAGTTTATGTGCTACTAAATTAATGAAAAACTAAAAATACGCACTTGTTTTGAGACGGAAGAAATAATAATGAGTTGTGATGAACGTAGCACATACAATTTGTTAAATATAGCGCGTTTTCATGGAACTTGACTAAAATGTCTTGTGCCTAGGAAAAATTATGTTGAATATTTCTACTAAGTGACGTTAGGTTTCAGTCAGATTTTACACAGATTTTGACTAAATTGCAAGAAATAAACAATAATAGACTTAATAGAACTTAACGAAATGTAACAAAACTTAACAAAACCTAATGCAATATGAAAGGGAGGGGCCGGTTGCTAAAACAAGCTTTGAGGGGGGGGGGAGTTAATAGACTAGGTCTTGAGGGGTGAGGGAGGTTTTCATGGAAAAACACTTTCCTTTCTTTTCTTTTTTTTTCCAACTCTTCAAGAATTTTTTTCTTTCAAATTTTATGGTTGGTGGCAGCATAAGGGAGGGGTCCGGTGGCAGGGCAGGTCACCAAGAGCAGGGGACAGGGGTCCAGGCAGCCACCATAAAAGGTTTCGAAAAGTAAAATTCACTCTTGTGACATTTTAGTACAGTTTAATAAAAACGTGTTACAGATAACATATTACACGTCTACATTTAACATTTATGATATTAATTTGCGAAGTCCTCAACCTACATTTTATTTTCATTTTCATTTTTAAGATGGCCACGACCTAATCTTATTAAACAGACAAAAAAAAAAAAGGAACTCCAGAATCAATTATTTAGCATTTAATTTTTCAATTTCGATATCATTTGGCACAAGCATTAACAATGGTAGATCTTAAATCTTAAAAGGATTAAATGGAGAGCTAGCAAACAATGGGCATTCTTGGAGGGAACATAGAGGGAGCTTTTGTGGGTAAAAGTAGATTGGGGATCTTGTTAAGCTCTGGTGGCTTAACAAACAGACACGAGCAAAACATTACCGTTTCAACTTCAAAATACTGAAACAACAACACTTTGAGATTGTAGAGCCAAATAAAATGAAACAAAGGTGCCATAAGTTTCTCACATTTTCCCCTTTTCGGGTTTTGCTCATTTTTTACCCCTAAAAATATTTTTTTTTCTTTTTTGTGTGAAATAAAGTACTCCCTCAGTGTTCAAATTATCGTCTTCCTTTTATTTTTCGTCCATTTTAAAATAATTGTCCTTTTAAAAAAAAATCTTTTTAGAAAGATACTTTTATCACTTTACTTTTATTTTTTCTATCTAATTTGATTATGATCACATGCTTAAGGGAAATGAAACAACACATTTCCTCAATATTTATAATACATTAATACACTTAATTACTTTTTCTTAAACGATGTACCGAATCAAAAAATATAATAATTTTAAAATGAAGAGAATATAAATATTTCTTTATAATTAAAGACTTGATTTTCTTCGGTTAGACAAAATATTCATTTTATACGATTTTTTCATTTTTTTTACTCAATTTTAATAACTTCTCTCTCTTCATCAATCATCATTGATCTTTCCAAAAGCTCCCCCCAAAAACTCTCACCATATTTGCTGCTCAAAGCATCAATGGGATAGCGGTATTATTTTGAATAATCCCAATCACATCACTTTTTTGTCTGTCCTTTTGGTGTCAATGGTTTCAAGTAAAATGATGGCAGATAGATATCATATATATCATTGCAAGTACCAAAGATACTACATCTGATAGCGAGTAATTTATTCTACTGCCTAACACATGAATATGATTTGCAAATATATTTACTCCATTATTATTAAGCCAAGGTTTCAAAATAAATCCGGTACAAACATTATTATCCTTTTTTTATTTTTTATCCATTTTAAAATAATTATTTTATTTCAAATATTTTTTAAAATAATATTTTTATCACTTTATCCTTATAATTTTATCATATTTTAATTATAAGTCACATATACATAGATTTTAAAATAAACTACACATCAAACTAATATTAATAATTCATCAAATGTGTTTTTTTAAACCATGTATCAAATCAACTCAGACAATAATTTTTGGACGGATTGAGTAATTTACTATAAATATTGGTATATTATGTATTCCTTTTGTTTCGGATAAAGAGTCAACTATTTTATTTTGAAATATTTCACTTAAAAATCTACTTATAAAAATGAAGGCATAAAAAATCTATTAAAAGTGTTATTTTT
This sequence comes from Codonopsis lanceolata, assembly GCA_013146195.2. Lineage (NCBI taxonomy): Eukaryota > Viridiplantae > Streptophyta > Magnoliopsida > Asterales > Campanulaceae > Codonopsis > Codonopsis lanceolata. Next base: position 34,429,436 of record CM028383.1, read on the forward strand.
TAAAAAATATTTAACTTTCAAACGAAAGTTTTTATCCCAAAACGGATGAAATATTTTACATCTAAACTTATAGATAAGTGTGAAATAAAGTAAAAAAAATAAGGATAATGTATTGAATGTATTTTTTTTAAAAGAAAAATTTAGAAGCTAGACAATTTTATCTATGAAAGCTATTAAATGACCAGATTCTGACTGGTCGGAATCGTGTAAATTACTGTTTTATCCTTAAACTATTACTCATTTTAATGGTTTAAACTACTCATTTTTATACATAAATAGTTTAACCGCTTACATGATCAAATAGTTTAAATGATTATATATTTTCGTTATTTAAACTACTCATCTTTCTCGGAATGGTTTCATTCAGAGTTTACTAAGCATTTTCACTAATTCTAACGGGATAGAGCTTATAATCTTAACACTTTATATAAAAGAAAAGCAAGACTATTATTATTAAACTAACATTGTTACATAGACAACATGAGTAGTTATTGACTCACTTGCGAGTGTGACAAGCACTTTCACGAGTTCATGATCACATGGGAGATATTCGACTTTCATCATTCAACATGGGCTCTCTCTCTCTCTCTCTAACACAATATTGAATAAACATTATTCCCTTCATTTTAAGAAATAATAATTGATTATATTATAAATATTTGTGAAATATGTTGTTTTTTTAATACTCTTTAACATGTGATCATAACTAAAATAGATAGAAAAAGTAATGGTAAAGTGATAAAAATATTTTCCCAAAAAAGAAATTAAAAAAAACAATTATTTTAAAACGAACGAAATAAAAAGAAAGAACAATAATTTGAGAACGGATGGAATATATGAGAATAAGATTAACATGCTAAGAGCATGCCCAATGGGGTATCTCCCCCAACCTTCTTCCAATCTTCATCTCCAATGGAGATTCTTAATGAATCTTAAAAAAAAATCAACGGGAGATTTTTGGGGAAAAAAAACAGTAGAAGAATCCAAATGGCTTCAACTCCAAGACATGAGTCTCCTTCCCCCCCCCCCCCTTTCCATGTGACAATATTTTATTGGTCATCATTTTATTTTTTATCATTGCCTTTCATGATGAATTTCAGCCAAAAAAGATTATTTTTTTTAAATTTTATTTTCCTGAATTAAAGTACACATTTTTACATATAAATAGAGATTTTGTTTGTTTCATTTGGACATCATAACAAATTTCTATGATTTTTTCAAGTTTTTCTAGCCATTTTTCTGTAAAAATATTAAATTAATGGAGATTAAGGTGGTGTGGTATGTAAATATATTGGATTGCCACCCGTGGGAAAGTTTTTTTATTTTGAATCAAATAAGTATTTAATGAATTATTTTATTGATTTTTAATTGATTGTTTTTTATTTTGAGTTTGATTTTGAAAAACCATTGTACTTGTTAACAGTTTACTTGGTAGATACCATTTAATCCAACTGTATGGCTCGAATTTTACGAAGATTGAGTTGGAAAAAGAAAATAGTGTAAGGGTAAAATAGGCATGACCTATTTTGGTCTTGTTTCACCTTTCTTTGTCAAAATATGATTTTTGTTTAGTTTGTGTTAATTTAGGACTTAGTATATTTTATTAGATTTAGTTTAGTTATTTTTGGTAGCATAATCTTTTTCTAGATTTCGGCTACATTATTTTTGGTAATAAAATCCTTTATTAGATTATGGTTCATCATCTTTGGTAACAAAATCTTAGCATAAATCCTTGTCAAACCAAGATTCTTGACCACTTTCATATTTGGTAATAAAATCCTATTGAATTGGTAAGTTGTTGATTTTTTCCTTAATAACTAATCATTTTTCTTGTAGTAGACGGACTGTTTTTTGGGTGTGTGTGTAGGAGACGCATAACTATATATTCAGGAGCAAGGATTTGTGGTTCTTACAGAGCTCCAGAAAGAGAACAAAAACCATAGAAGGCAGCGAATCGAGGTGTTTGAGCGTTTTTCGGTCGAAGTGCGGCGGTTGTCGATGTTGTCAATGTAGCTACATTGGCAGTAACATTGAAATTCTGAAACTGTTTTTGTCTTCCTGTTTTGTTTAAAGGAAGCTGATTTTGTTTCTTCCCACGTTTAGTTTAACTTGTTTATGTGGGGTTTTTGTTCTCCAAGATTCATTATCTTGTGAGAATATTTTTTGTGTGATTTCACATAGTTTTTGTAAAACAATTCATCGTTTTTAGTGAAATCTTTTTGACCATGAGGCTATTTCTACAAGTATAAGCTTGTAGATTGTTTGGTAAACTTTTGTGATTAATTTCGTGCTTTTGTATTAAGTCTTCTGTTGTTTTTGTTATTTTTTTCTGTCTATTGTGACTTCCATTGTAGCTTTTTCACAAGCTACATTGGAAACTGCATTAGGCAGTTTGGAGAATCCTAGCTACTTACGTTCTTTCAATTGGTATAAGAGCCTCCTCTTGACGTCACTAAGAGTAGATTCTGGTTGTAGCCATGATGGATTCCAAATATGAAAATTTTGTTCGTCCTCCTACATTAATGAATACAAATTACTCAAATTGGAATGTTAAGGAATTTGATTTTGATGAAGAGTCAATAGCTCTTTTATCAACCAAGTTTAAAAATATTTTGAAAGCCAAAGAAAAAAATAGATTTTCATCTTCAAACTCCAAAACTGCTTTCAAACATGAGTATTTTAAGGTTGTTCCTAATGAAGACTCATTCCAAACCTCTGAAAAATCTTTTACCAACCCTTTTGCTAAACAGTCTACATCAAGTGATAAAAATATTGATTCTATTCGATGTAGGGTTTGTCAAGGGTTTGGTCAATTTGTTAAAGATGATGTTTCAGGTTTGTTTGACTTTGGTGATCATGAATCGCTTGCACAATCTTCAGAACCTACACATGAAAACAGTGCACCTGCCTCAGAACATTCAGCATCTACAAGTCCTGGAAGTTCAGCCGATGTGATTCAGAATGTGATACCCAATGTGATTCCGAATGTAGCAACATCGAAAGTCACATTTGACAGAATCTTGGCAGATGCTGGAACAGATTCAGAACAAGCAGAAAATCAGTCCAGTTTGACTGATCATGGACATGACATTCCAAGCAAAATCCAAAGAGTGCATCCCACTTTACAAGTCATAGGCAATATACATGATGAGATGTCCACAAGGAAGAAAGGTAAGGTAGACTATAGGAATCTTACTTGCTTGTCCACTCTTGAGTGTGAAGATATCCATGTCTCATGTTTTGTTGAACTTGATCAATATTTGAAAAATAATTTGGGTTCTTGGTTTAGTAAAAAACATAACTGTGTTGAGACAACTTTTATGAGCCAAATGATCGAAGATTATGGGCTTCACATTGATGTGTTAACCATGTATTGTGACCACACCTATGCAATTAGTATAACAAAAAATCTAGTTCATTCTCTAACAAAACACATTGAATTAAGACACCACTTTACTAGAGACTTGGTTGAACAAAGAATTGTTTGCATTGAACATGTTGGGGCTGAAAATCTTCTTGCTGATATATTTGCCAAGTGTCTTCATTTTGAGAGATTTTTCAATCTTTGGAAATCTCTTGTGTTTTGTGTGCCATATGATTTTACACTTGTTAATTATTAAAAAAAAATTTAGGCATGCTTGCATTTTGTCTTTAGAGGGCACTCTAGATCATTGTTTCACATGTATGTGTCTTTTGTTGTTGCTTGAGAATTTCATTCAAAATCAATTGTGATTTTTTTTTTGTTATGATTCTCTCTCTCTCTCTCTCTCTCTCTCTCTCTCTCTCTCCCAGTTCTTGAGTATGTTTAAAATCCACAAAGGAAAGAGCTACATTTTGAAATTTTTGGGATGCTGCAATTTGTCAAGGTACTATGGAACTTAGGTTCTCATGGGTTGATCTTGAGTAAATTGACTCCCCTTAATTGAAAAAGTGTTAAAGCTGCCTAACGGAAAAGAGCTACCTATAAACAAGGTTTGTGGCACCTTTCTTTTGGGACTATGAATCCTCGGATTTCATGGGTTGATCAAAATGCAAAATTGCTTCCCTTGGTAAATAGTGTGAAAGGTTCCAAGTGGCATGTTTTTTATAACTTGAAATAAAGTAGAGTTATATTTCTAGGGAAATAAAGTACCTATGGATTTTTGTTGTGAAAAATTTATGATCTTGGGAGAGAAATCTGGTTGGAAAAAAGAAGAAGCAATATTGATCATTAAATCACAATTTTGACGAATGCATCTCCCAATGCAGCTACATTAGGAACTACATCCTTTGATCTGGTCTTTATCACTTGTGTGTGATTGCATTTTTTATTCTTTTACCTAGCTTTTAGTTATCATGTTTTTTTAGGCATAAAATTTTAAGACATGCATTGTTGGCAAGGATATCAGCTTGGTGAAATTTTGTCCTAATATAATCTGTGCAAATCAATTTCCAAAAATCTCCATGTTGAAAAATATTTAGTGGTTGTCTAATTTTTGTGGGAAACTAAGAGGTACTGAATTTGGATATGATGTGCTTAGTTATTGCTAGGGGTGTGATCAAATCATGGTGAACACTTGATTGTGTTTTTTCAAAATCTTGGATTTTTGAGAGTTCCTAAAAGATTGTTTATCCCTCTTCCTTTTCCGGTCAAATAGGAGGAGAGAGATCAAGTGTTTATAATGATGGTGATGAATCCTATGATTTCTGATTTTATACCTGGCACAAATTCAGGGGGGGATGAGATTTTCTAACCTATGCAGGTTAGATGGTTTGATTGGTGTTGTATAAACACTTGTCTTTTGATTTGACCAGAAAGGCTCAACAAAGGGGGAGATTGTAAGGGTAAAATAGGCATGACCTATTTTGGTCTTGTTTCACCTTTCTTGGTCAAAATATGATTTTTGTTTAGTTTGTATTAATTTAGGACTTAGTATATTTTATTATATTTAGTTTAGTTATTTTTGGTAGCATAATCTTTTTCTAGATTTCGGCTACATTATTTTTGGTAACAAAATCCTTTATTAGATTATGGTTCATCATCTTTGGTAACAAAATCTTAGCATAAATCCTTGTCAAACCCAGATTCTTGACCACTTTCATATTTGGTAATAAAATCCTATTGAATTGGTAAGTTGTTGATTTTTTCCTTAATAACTAATCCTTTTCCTTGTAGTAGACGGGCTGTTTTTGGGTGTGTGTAGGAGACGCATAACTATATATTCAGGAGCAAGGATTCGTGGTTCTTACAGAGCTCCAGAAATAGAACAAAAATCATAGAAGCTGTGAGCAGAATCGAGGTGTTTCAAGCGTTTCTCCCGGCAAGAAGCTTCGATCTTGTCAATGTAGCTACATTGGTAGTAACATTGAAATTCTGAAACTGTTTTTGTCTTCCTGTTTTGTTTAAAGGAAGCTGATTTTGTTTCTTCCCATGTTTAGTTTAACTTGTTTATGTGGGGTTTTTGTTCTCCAAGATTCATTATCTTGTGAGAATATTTTTTGTGTGATTTCACATAGTTTTTGTAAAACAATTCATCGTTTTTAGTGAAATCTTTTTGGCCATGAGGCTAGATCTACAAGTATAAAGCTTGTAGATTGTTTGGTAAACTTTTGTGATTAATTTCGTGCTTTTGTATTAAGTCTTCCGCTATTTTTGTTATTTTTTTCTGTCTATTGTGACTTCCATTGTAGTTTTTTCACAAGCTACATTGGAAACTGCATTAGGCAGTTTGGAGAATCCTAGCTACTTACGTTCTTTCAAATAGGATAAAGGGAAGATTGATGTTGTAATAAAAATTAGTAAAGACTTATGTAAGATAATCATATAAATTATTTTAATAAGATGAATCATTTTTATCCAATCTATTATGTATTGGTGGGTTGAACTGTGAAAGAGTATGATTTCGTTTTACGAATTGAAATTCATTAGACGGTCTTACAACAGACCTACTTTTAAAAAATGAGTAAATCTCCTGTAATACCGTCTTACGTATCTTAATTCGTAAGACGAAGTCTCACTTCCTCACAACTCAACCTATCAATACATGATGGGTTAGGTAAATAAGATCCGTCTTACAAAAAATATCTGTAATACCGTCTTACACAAGTTTTAACCGAGTTCAGATCTCCTGTATCACTTGTGTGTGCTACTGACAGAGCTGTCAAAACGAGCAAACGGGGCGGGTTTGCCCGTGGGCCCAAAAAGCCCGCCCCTAAACGGGTCGGGCCAAAAAAGCCCGTACTCTCAACGGTCCTTGATTCTCTCGGCCCAATCCGCCCCGCGTAGGGCCGCGGGCAAAACGTGCAAAGCCCGCCCAAAATGCTTTTATTTATTAAAAATATAAATTATATACCCATTAATAATTATATACCAATATACCAATCAATAATTATACACAAATACACCAATTAATAGTTATATACCATAATACCAATATACCAATATTAAATATACATAGATCCATATCAGTATGACAGTATGACAGTATATCACAACTCAAATAGAAGTTACAGAACATAAATTGAGGCATGGGAGAGAGAGAGAAATTGAGGCATGGGACTATGGGAGAAATTGAGGCGTGAGATCTGAGATGAAACTAAAGAGGACTGAGGAAGGCTGAGCCGAAGTCCCTGCCGCTGGACTGAAGAATGCGTGAAAGGGGAAGAAGCGGAGGCGGAGGCGGTGCGTGAGCTGTGACTCTGTGAGACGGAGCCGGAGGCCAGCGCCGAGGACGAGGCGGCGCAACGCCGGAGGAAGAAAGTCTGATCAGCCACCGGAACGTCTTAAATCAATGGATAACCCCACTGCGCGCAGTAGTCAACGCCGACATAGTGGCGGAGGCGGCGGTCGAGAAGATTGCTGGAGCGAAGACGAGACTAAGACACTGATCGAAGCCTGGGGCGACCGTGCGTTAGCGTGAGACAGCCGTGAGTCTGCGTGAGAGAGAGAGTGTGAGAACTGAGAACTTTTTCAACTTCTGATTTTTAAATTTTGAGATTAGAGATTTAGATCTAAAGAGTACTGATACTAACCCTAAAGACTTACACGGAATGGGCTTGGGGCGCTTGGCAAATGGCAGCTGCTGTTGGGCTCAAATTGTACAATGCAATGTATTATGTATATGTTTTTTTAAGAATTAAAAATTGTAAGAAAATGTGGGCCGCGCCCGCCCGCCCGCAAAGCCATGCAAAGCCGAAAAGCCCGTTTTTCAAACGGGTATTTAATACATCAGTCCAACCCGCCCCTAATAGGCGGCGGGGCGAGCATGCCCGCGGGCTTTTGCCCTATTTGACAGCCCTAGCTACTGGTGTACCACTTTTCATCTCAATCATTGCATCCCAATCATTGTATATCAACTAATGGTTGAGATGAGAAGTGGTACACCAATGACACACACAAGTAGTACAGAAGATCTGGACTTATTTTAACCGGTCATGCTCAATTGACATTTATTAGGTTGAATATGAATATTTTACCCGGAAATGAGGAATTAAATTGGCATTCTATATTGACCGCGTGCTCTCGATGCAACGGTTGTAATAATCCATTTCTTTCTTGTAATTAAAACATATTATACTTTTTTATATGACAATACAGTATATGGCGATGTCTCTGCTAAAATATGTATTAAATCTTAGGATTTATTTATTGGCATGAAAAAAAAGCCGAGAAAGTGAGACAAATAGAGAAGAGACGGACTATGGTTATTGAAAACTCTTTATTGTAATTTTTTATCGTTTATATGAATTTGTTGTTTGCTTTGAATTAAATTAAACCATGCAAATTTTGTGTTTCCTTTTGATTTAAGTCTTGTCTGGTGCAGCGTTTTGAAAACATAGATTTTTCTAAACGCGACATTTTCAAAATGTAATTTTTTTTCTTGTAAAAATGTTTGGAAAACTATTTCAAAACGCTATTGTTATAAACAAAATAGTTGTAAACGCAACATATTTTTAAAATGCTCCAAATTGTAGCGTTTTAAAACACTGCACATTTTTAAAATGTTGCGTTTTAAAACACTACATTGAAACATTTTTAAAGAGAAAATACTGCGTTTTGGTCAAAACGTTCCACTAAACAAGAACTTAATCAGTTATACTTTATACTTTCTTCTCATTACTCGTTATTTTTCCAAATACTTCGTATTATTATTTTCGACAGATTCGCTTTCGCATTTCAAATAGAAACTTCAAATTTTTAATTTAAAAATACTTTATCCTCGTCTTTATAATAATCTCAATATGTCAATTCAAAATGTGAAGGGCGACGCGAGAGCTTTACCATCCTGATCGGGAATTAGTCCCGAGTCGGATATGAGAATATCTGAAAAATCAAAATGTCTAATACCTACTACAAATTTTAATACAAACTGATTTTTGTTCTTTTAACACAAATTTTAAACCAATTGTCCAACACAAAATAATACTACTCCTACATAAGATTTCTCTTATATACGTAATAAAATAAGGTTTAAATCACAATTTGGTCACCTTAATTTGACGAATTATTCATTAAACTCACTTTACTAATTTTTGTATCACTTTAGTCACTATAATTGGTCTTACTTCTCATGTTCATCACTCCATCCAGCTTTTTGGATGGAAGGCTAAAGAATTTTTTGAAAACCCAAAAATGCCCTCTCTTTCCTTTATATCAAATTAGAATGACCAAATTATGATTTAAATCAATTAATAATCTATATTACAAAACTTATTTGTACAAGCATTATGCTCCAAAATAATAAAATACGGAAATAATAATTAGATAGTAAAATTTTTATAAATGATTATGTTGGCCTTTTTCTAAAACAAAATTAGAAAGTACTCTTACTGAACAATCCCTCCCCCATCCCATAATTTGATATCTCCCATCGCCTCTGCCCCTGTTTATTTTCCTTGTTTCTTCGACTGCAAAGCATCCAAGTCAAATGATTTTCGTTGCCCCAACAAAAATCAACAATAACCACATCACTCATAATCGTCCTCCATTTATATACCCAACGTCAATGTATCCATCTGGATGAGTTTTAAATTTTAGATTCAGGGTTAATTCTTTTGAAAAAATTTTCTAGGAAAAATCTGATTCTACACTCAGAATTGTGATTTCTCTCATATTCCCCCTATTCTTATGCAAATCTATAGTGTAGGCTCCATCCTATATCCTACCCTAGATCTGCCTTCCCTCAATTATGGGAATCTAATTCTCCCCAATAGGAAATTTGGGCCAGGATTTTGAAGGGTTAAGTCAAAAGATGGTTTTGTTTAGGGGTGTAAGTGGTTCAGTTTGGTTTTGTTTAGAACAAAACTACAAATTGAACTGCATCCCATTGGTTCTAAAAATTTCAAACCGAATCGAATGGTTTGGTTCGATTTTGTGGTTTATAAAAATTATTTTTAATCAACTTAACCATCATTAAGAATAAGAATAAAAATAAGATTTAATCTGAAATTAACATCAAAATTAGATAATAACCTAGTAAAATAAAATTATCATAAAGATTACAATACAAGTTTCAAAATAAACACAAATAATTGAAGAAATAATAGTCCTCCAACAATCAAGATTTTGTTTGTTTAATATATATATATATATATATATATATATATATATATTATTTTTACTATATTATTATTAATATTATAATTATTATTTATTTTAATATTATTATTACTATTATCATTATTCATATAATATTATTTATTATTATTATTATTATTCCTTTTATTATTATTATTATTATTAGTTTAACAATTATTATTATTAATATTACTGTTTGTTATTATAACTATTATTAAGAATGGTAATATTGAAATATATAAATTTTCAATGAAAAAGAGGACTTATATGTTTTTGAAAAGTAGAAAAAAGTAATATGTTTAGTGTTTACAACTTATAACCTTATATTTGTTTTAAGTGGTTTGTACATGACTTATGACTTATCTTACTATAGATGAAATCAAACGCTTCAAAAACAACTTATGGTTAGTCATGGAAAACAAACGTTTCCGAATATATATAATAAAGTTAATTAATTTTTGTAATCTATAAGATAAGTTAAACTTATTAATTTATTTAAGAAAAAATACAACCCTTCTTAGAATAGGGGTGGAATCGGGACGAGACCGGTCCCGATACCCCTCATCCAGATAGAATTCAAGATTTCAATTTTCTTCCTGATCCCATTATTGATAAGTGTCGGGACCCGATGAATCGGGATTCCGACAATTCGGGAGATAAAAATCTCGTAATCCTGATTATAATATCTATGAACAATATCTTCTGATACTAAAATATTTTTAAAATGTCTTCAGCATGATTAAGAATTCAGACTGTATATTTACAAGTATACTTGAATATTTACTTAATGGTAGGTATTGATAAATCTGTCATTATGAAAAAAATGCATCTATCACTCGCATGAGAAGAGTTGCACTAAATGCAGAAACGTGATAGACACAAAAAAAACCACAACATTGTGAAAATAAATTTAATAAACATCATTAAGTAATTTTAGCAAATATAAAATAGATATTGTTTGAAAGATAGTCTCTTGGCTTGGCAAATCATATCCACCAACAATCCTCTAGAGTTGTGAAATTTTCATTTGATTCACTTGAAGACTCAACATTCAACAACAATACACACTACACACTTACAATATTTTTAAAAAATTAATAAATTTAGTCGGGTCTCCTCCATCCTCCCATTTATAAGGGCTAGGTTGGTTGTCCCCCTTAAGTTTGTTCTTTTTCCTAATTTTTTAATAATATCTTGCAGAGTGATGTCCATGTTTCCTTAAAAAAAATTAGTCGTGACGGGTCGGGAATCCCGATGAGATTGACAATTGTCCCGTATATCATCCCAAAATTAGTCGGGACGGGATCCGAAATATGACAGGATCGGGACGGGTCAGAAAAAAAAAACGAGACTTTAGCCAGTCCTAACTTAGAATGTAAATAGGAGAACAAACCGCCGCTTTAGTTTGACGAGTAATGCTACAAACACTTAATAAATATTATCTCTCTTTCGGGCTAAGAGTTCAGCATACTATTTTTGATTGTTTCATTTTAAGAGTTCACTATTAAAAACTTATGTATATCGTCTACATAACCTTTCAGCTTTACTCTCTACGTATTTACATATTGACATTAACATATTGGTTAATTATATATCACTTAATAAATATACTTTTTAAACATAGACCGTTTAATATTGATTATTCAATATTTTGATTTTAAATTATTTTATATTTGGTTGATTAATTAAATTCTTTATTAACTTTTATCTAATTGTGTATGATTATATAATATATGGAATGAGTTTAAGGATTACCCAGTCATATCTTATGATGTAGGATGAAATTGGTGTAGTTTTGGAAACCGTGTGATCGGTTTTAATTGATTCATTAGATTGATTCACAAACTTCTAACAATTTCGAAATATTGTGTTTCGGTCTCTAAGTTTTGTAGGACTTCTTGAAGGCTATTGTTATAAAAACATGGAAATTCTTGAATTAAAAATTTCAAGTTTCTATCTTAAATGCGGAAGTGAATCGGTCAAAAATAATAGCACCAAGTATTTGGACAAATAATTACAAGATAATAGAATAATATAACGAAATAAAGCAAAAGGGAACAAGGGATTTTACGTGGTTTATTCCACTCCAAGGCAGGGCCGGCCCTGAGGTATGTTTAGAGGGGCAATGGCCATGGGCCCCCAAAAATTGGGGGCCCCAAATTTGGAAAAATTACCTTATATATTGTATATATAATTAATTGTTAAAAGTTTTAACAGGTAGTGTGTTGCTGTAATGGTTAAGTGTTGCGTCTAAAATGCTGTAGGTCATGAGTTCGAAACTTTGGAAGGCGTTTTGAACTTTTAATTAATTAATTGGTCTAGCCTGTATAATACATAATATATATATAATATTTAGTTGTCTCAATGATTAAGATTTTATTTTGTTGGTTGTGTGGTCATGAGTTCTACACTTCTAATTTTATCTATATGTCCAATAAAAAAAAAATTCAATAAGAGGGCCCTTTTATTTTTTTTCGCCATGGGCCTCTGAATGTTCAGGGCCGGCCCTGCTCCAAGGTAAGCAACAACTTCACTAAAAATGATGATTAATTACAATAGAGAGCTTTCAATGTACTCACTCTACCTAAGACAAGGTTTACAAGGATTTATACGATCCCACAGAGTACCTCACATCTTACAACCCAAAATAGTCACGCACTATTTTATGTAACAACGCCAATACCTCGAGACCCTCGACACCAATTATAACGTTGTCGTTCGTCTCCACTTTTTATCACAAGCTTGTCTTTGGCACACCACCTATGCGGCATATACATGACCTTATATAGGTCATGTTCACAAACATTATCTTACACTAATTAAAATTAGCATACTCATAATCCTTTACCAATTTATCAATCTTATTCCCAAAAGGATTTGAGACACCAATTTTAACAAATCTGCACCTTGGCCCAAAATCCATCAATTGTTTATCCCCATTGTTGCTCCCACATCATGCACCCCACCATGGTTGCCTATAATTGATCTCAAACACATGAATTCAAGCGACCATTGAATTTGCTCTTTGAAATACTGCCAAACCGGATACTTCCAAATTTTTCATATTTTGCATCTTCACTTTGAAACATAATATGAACTCTACCTTGAATGATACTCCCTTGTAGTAATTACAAGTTTCTCCTTTTGTTTCCACCCCTGAGAAAACGGCCACCACGAAAGATTTTCATCTTTCCATCACGAATATTGTACTTGCACCCTTTCGAACCCAAGTAACCCAAAGAAATCAAATTCCTCCTGAAGATAGCAACATGACGAACTTCAGTTAGTGTTTTTACTCCACCTTGAGTCTTGAATTTTATTGTTTCAACACCTTCAATCTTGAAAGAAGAACCATCCGCTAAAAATACATCGTCACTTGCACTTTTGTAAGTAGAAAACATATCTTTATTAGAACACATATGAAAAGAACAACCGAAATCAAGGACTCATTCATTTCGTAGATTATCACATACGGTCACATTAAGTATATCACGCTATCCTCGTCATTGCTAATATCACCCTTATCAAATGTGACAATATTAGCATTAGAATTCAATTCATTCTTCACGCCATCTTTAAGCTTTTGATAATTATGAATAGCGTGACCCATCTCATTACAATGTCAACACTTTTGCTTAGAAGTCTTCTTACTCTTCTTAGCACCATTTGAACCTTGATCGGATGAATCACTAATATGTTCATAGAATCATCACTATTATTATTATTCTTAAAACCCTTGTTCATACAATCATCCGTTAATAATGAAGTTTGTACCTCACCCAAAGTAAGCGTGATTTTCTCATGTATAATAGTAGTAACTAAATACTTGTAATTAAGATGATGGCTACGACTTCAACAAAATTAAACCTTAGTCTTCATCCTCAATTTTAACACCAATATTCGCCAACTAGCAAAGTATCTTGTTAAAAGCATTAAAGTGATTATGAATATTCGTACCTTCGTCCATTGTGAAATTGAACAACTCCTTCTTTAGGTACAACTGGTTTAACATTGATTTCTCCATGTAGAGACTCTCCAACTTCTCTCATAATGCATTTGCAAAATTTTCGGAGATAACATTGTAGAGAACAATATTAGCACGATATCGCCGGATAGTGCTAACCGTCTTTCGATCAATTCTCTTCCATACCTCATCTTTCATATCGTTGGGTTTTGCTTCATTTCCTTCTAAAGCAATCTTTTGATATACCTGGAACAATGCATCCCTAACTTTAACTTGCCACAAGCCAAAGTTATTACTTCCATTAAATTTCTCCAATCGGAATTGCGTAGAATTTCCAACGTCCACCATCTTCAAAAACTCCAATCTTTTGATCTCAAAATTTCGACTAGCCTAAAGCTCTAATACTAGTTTGTTATAAAAACGGGAAAATTCTTGGATTAAGAATTCAAAGTATCTATCTTTAATGGGGAAGCGAATCGGTCAAAAATAATAGTACCTAATATTTGGACGAATAATGACAAGATAATAAAAAATTTAACGGAATAAAGCAAGAGGGAACAAAGGATTTTACATGGTTTAATCCACTCCTAGGCAAGCAACAACTTTACTAAAAATGATGAAGAATTACAATAGAGATTTTTCAATGTACTCTCCATACCTAGAACAAAGGTTACAAAGATTGATACGATCCCACAGAGTACCTCATCTCTCACAGTCCAAAATAGCCCCATACACTATTTTGTCTAACAACGCCAAAACCTCGAGACCCTCGATGCCAATTGTATCATTGTTGTCTGTCTCCACTTTTTATCACAAACTCGTCTTTGGCCCACCATCTATGCGGCATACACATGCTCTTATATAGGCCACATTCACAAATATTATCCTTCATTAATTAGGATTAACATACTCCTAATCCTTTAACAATTTATCAATCCTAATCTCCAAAGGATTTGAGACACCAATTTTAACAGCTATATTGTAAAACCCCAACCTTTTATTTGCTAAAACATATTTGAATGCTTGAAATCTACTTGATAACATGCTTAGTTACTTGTTTGGGTTGCATTGTTGCATGATTTCATTCATTAGTTCCATCTTAGGTTGGACTACTTGACATAGCTCATATTGACTCAAGTTGAGTCTTGGTACTCTTGAAACCTTTTCTTATACGTTTAACATGTTTTAAAACATGTGTGCATACTTGTTTGGGGCGCGTTTCGGACTCATTTTGAGTTGGAAACATCCAGGGATGTTTGTAGTTGAGTTGGGAACAATTTTGGTTAAGCTCTTAGGCTTTTTTGCTCCAAGTACAAACGCGGTCGCGTTGTGTCTCGTGAAGCGATTGCATCGTTTTAACGCTTTTAACACGGTTACGTTCTCCCCCGTAAAGCAACCACGTATATTGCAAAAAGTTATGTTTCCAGTAAAACCACGGATATAGTCACATCAAGCCTTGCAAGGCGATCGCATTGTACCTCGTACGCGATCGCGTTATTCGTTGTAAGGCGACTGTGTTCTCCTGTCATCTATTACACAAAATATTGTTGAATTTTCCTATCTACCCTTACTAAGCCTACCCAAATACCCCCTAGAAACATCCTTTAGGCCGAAAACCACTACCCTTGAAACCATTTATCATTTTTTTTACTTCAAAAACCTTGAAAGCTCTTATGTGGGAGATGAAGGTGAGATTGGTGTGTGTGCCTGTGAATTTATTCCCGACGATCCGTCCAACCATTTTTTGATCTGAGACCACCAAATCGAAGCCCTTTACGTGTAGAGTAATATCTACTATTTGCATGCTCATTTCTTTGGCTTGTTGAACGAGCCTAGGTAAGTTACTAATATCCTATTTTGTATGCTTAGGATTGCAAGCATTCTAGAGATGTTTTAGTCTTGATATCCATGCTAGAAATGTTCTCCTTGTGCCTAAATCATGATTTTGATGTATGCATGTATCCAATATGATGTTGGTTGGAAGTGTGGTTTGACTATGTTCTATTTACGGATGTATGAACTCAATATAACGAATAATTTGAATTAAGGTTTGAAATGAACCTAGAATTATTTATTACTTGAGCTTAGAATTTAGCGTGGGGTTCCAATGCATGTAGCATTTGCACCTTCGTTGGATAAAAATATACTAAAGACTCAACGAAGTCAAGATTAGTGGAGAATTGGATACTATGAATAATGTATTTAATCCCTACGATATTTAAAGTTTATTTGACTAGGACTATTAGCTTTCGAATTTTAATTGGATTAAGTGTACGGGCATCAACACTTGTTTTTATGAGAGGCTTATTGATCGTCACCAATGTGATTAGTTGATTGTAGCAAATAACATACTTAATCATGAGTACTTTGGTAGAGTTAAAAACTTACTTGATTGAATGAGTTCATTATTGTCGGACTCTATCCTTATTTGATTTGTTACGAGTAAATACTAGCTACTTGTGTATCGTATTTAAGTCCAGTTGGTATTATTTGGTCGAGTCGATAATAAAACGATGAATCGTCTTCACAAATTGTAAGATTCGTGATCACTACGGATCGCCGCATCGAATTTTTAGCACACACCCTTCGCTGCTGGTCGCAGTTGAGAAGTAACCCCTTTGGCATATGCAATACACCCTATAAATATAGCCCACATTCTAAATTGAATTTTAGTGAAAATTTGTTAAATTATTTATTTATCTTTTTATCAAGTGGATTCATTTATTTTAGCCTAGTGAATTCTAGGTTGGTAAAGGCATTTAACGTGTTTATCCTTATTTAGAAGGCATTTCTCGTGGTAAGACCCCTTAATTATTTTTTCAAGAATATTTCTAAACCCATTCTGCATCATTATTATTTAAAAACGAGCATATTTGATTTAACTGTGTAGAAATCTCAATAAATTTAATCAAACGCCACTAACACTAAGGTGTCGTTTGGTAGTCAGGATTAAGGCCAAATAAGATTAATAAGCTGAGTTGCGTGATGTTTGGTACGCAATAGGTGGTCGGGACTAATAACACGAGTTATCTGGATAAAGTCATTATCCTCTCACTATTAATACCAAGGGGGAGGGTGGTATTATTAGCGCTCTCACTAAAAAAAAATTGGATTAATATTTGTAATCTCAAAACTACCCCCGATATACAAGCGATGATTAATAGCAAGGACACTAATAATACTGAGATTAATAATACTGCTTATCCTTATCCGACTATCAAACAAGCTCTAATGCTTTTAGTAATACCACAAACTCGTTGTAATATCAAACATAAATACGTAATGGTAGAATAATATACCAACTATATAATAGAGGAGCATTGCCAAAAATTGGAATTTTTGAGTCTAAAAATGTGACATTAGCTTGCTCTTGACCTTAACCATCTATTGGTACTTTCTCCTTTCTTACGTCTCCAAAGTACCTACCGCCATTAGTATAGCTTCAAGAAAACGTTAATTACAAATTTTCTGGCTCTCGTGATTAATATTTATATTGTCTCACAAATTGTGTCCCACAAGCATGGGTTTTTTATGTAGAAAATCAGTCCCATCGTATCTCTTGTTAATATATTATCCAAAAGCACATAAAATAATAGATTTTTAAAAATAAAAAATAAAAAAACATAATCAAGATTCTCATAGAGAGAAGCTGTCGGTTTACTTTTGAAGAAACAAGTTTGTGGCTCAAAATATTGTTCAAGAGTATATATGCGTTGTTTAATTTTGAAGGACACAATCTTTGGTTGGTACTTAGTGCTAACCGTAACTGATACGCAACTCACACACACACACACATGTAAAACAGTTGTACCGCACAAGCTCACATGCAAAGAAAACCATGTTTGTACTAGCACACAACCACTCAACCATATATGTTTGCACAATAGGCAAAAACTTATACTCCCTCCGTCCCTTAATAATCGTCATGTTTGATCCGGTGCACAGTTTAAGAAAAAACAATTGACTTGATTATTTATATTGGTTTAATGTGTAATTTCCTTTAAAGCTCATGTGTATGTGGCCCATAATTAAAGTAGAGTGAAAAAGTAAGGGTAAAGTGGTAAAAATGATGTTCTAAAAAGGTAAGTTTTAAAGTGGACAATTATTTTGGGACGGACGAAAAAGGAAAGGAGGACGATAATTTAGGGACGGAGGGAGTATTTGTAAGAGAGATTCATTTAATCTGATTTATCGTGTCTTGATGGGTTAAATTGTGAGAAAGAGTAATATAAAACCATTTTACAGAAGATTTACTCGCATGTCTAATGCAATAAAGAGCATCTACCATTTTATCTTATCTCTCACTATTAAAAAGAATAGAAGATAGTGGAGTAGTATTTTTTATTGGTTTAAATCGTAATTTGGTCACCCTACATTCACACTTTTTTCGGTTAAGCTCATTATACTTTAAGCCTTAACGAAAAAATTATGAAAGTAGGGTGATTAAATTACGATTTAAGCCTTTTTTATCCAAACTTTTTTAGATTCTACTCTATTCGTTTATAAATTATTGATTATTTATTTCAAAACTATAAAACACATAATTCGTAGTATAAAAAGATAGTATTACATTATTTATAACAATTGCAAAAACTAATCAGGCTAACTAATGAAAGTGTCTTTTTGATTGGCAAGAAAGAATAGTCAAATATAGGATCCATGTGATGGATCACATGAGAGAAAAACAAGAATGGATGTGGTACTTAGTGCCAATGTTTACCCCTTATGATCAATACTAAATACTCCCTTTTTTCTAAATTTTTTTTTTTTTTCGTTCGTTTCAAAATAAATATTTAGATTAAAACTTATATTTTTAAAACATCATTTTTATCACTTTATTTTTACTTTTCACCTTATTTTAATTATGAGCCACATACACATGAATTTTTAAAAAAACTACACATTAAACTAATATAAATAATCAAGTCAATTATTTTTTTTCTTAATCCGTACACCAGATCAACTAGGATTATAATTTAAGAACGGAACCTGAACATTTGTTCTTTTGTGGGTGCCGGTCAAGAAAAACCTGATCTAAAAAGGATGATAATTAATTGTGGATGCACATGATTTTTAATCAATTCAATACATTTAAAAATAGTAAATTGACGAAATCTTGCTTACTCCTCTTCAAATCTTATTGAAGATCGAGTTTGTAGTACGTATTCCCTACTCCTAATTAACTTCTTTTTTTTATGTTTACTGATGTCATATATATTATGATATTATTTGATCAGTTGATGTATAATGTTGTCACTTACATGTTTGAGCCTCCAATCAACTTGGAATGTCCATAGGGAGCAAGAAACTAACACTTCATCCGTCCCTAAATTATCGTCCTCTTTTCTTTTTTTGTCCATCCCAAAATAATTGTTCAGTTTGAAACTTACTTTTTTAGAACATCAGTTTTACCACTTTACCCTTACTTTTTCACTTTACTTTAATTTTGGGCCACATACACATGGACTTTAAAGGAAACTACACATCAAATCAATATAAATAATCAAGTCAATTGTTTTTTCTTAAACTGTGCGCCGGATCAACTAAGACGATTATTTAGGGACGGATGGAGTATGTAATTCAAGAACACAACAAAAGAAAGGGATGGGATAATATATGAGATAATTGCATAAAAAACCTGGCCTATTTTAGGTTTTGCAAATTGAACCCTGACAATTGTTTATAGGCATATTGAACCCCAGCCTATTTTTTATGTTTCAATTAGAACCCTCCGTCCATTTTATCCGTTAAATGGTAACGGTTTGCTGAGTAGGATGCCACGTTGGCATCCTACGTGGCCAATTCTATTTCGTTATAAACCTTGTACAAATTTTGTAATTTCATAAAAAAACCCTAAAATTTATTTTCACCAAATAAATCCTTAAAATTTAAAATAAATAGTTATTTATATACCAATTTCATTTTAAGAAAATAAAGTTATTTTTTTTAGAAAATAGGGCTCAAAATATGATGTAAGTTCCAATGAGTATTTAATATTTAATACACATCCGATCCTAAATAATCATCATGTTTAATTTCGCACACAAATTAAGAAAAATAAATTATCTCTATTATAATATTGGTATAATTTGTATAAAGTATTTATTTAATATGTAATATTTTAATAAAAATTAAAAATTAATATATTTGTTTTAAAATTTATTTGTAATATTTAATATTATGTTTAAAACCATAATTTTAAATTATAAATTTTCTTAAAGAATATTTAATATGATGTTTCCATTTGTCTCATAGTGCCCCCTTCCGTCACTTGCCGTTTACAAAGGTACGTTAAGTGGCACATGTTCATACACGCGCCGGACAAAATTGTATTTTTCAACATTTGGGGGGCATTATTTGTTTGCATTCATTCTCCATCCCAAACCTCCTTCGTCTGCCATCTTCCCTGACATGAATATGTCGGCGGACAGAACTTCAAAGCATCCACATCGGAGGAAAACTCAGTCCTTCTCTTCTTCTCTCCTGGACTCCATTTTTCGTTCCATCGATGATGATCAATCCAATGAATACGACCATCAAAATCTTTTCTACCAGCAAAAACCCTCACTCCAAACGAAACAGGACCTAACTCATGCCATCCAACAACGCCACCAAACAGTCGAACATGAGATTCTGAGCTTTCAACGAGACATTATGAAGGAGAAATGGACAGAAAATCAGAGAAATCGTTCTCGAACAGTCTGTTCTTATTCAAGTTCTTCAGGCTCAAGCAGCGGCGCAACATTCTCATCTTTCAAAACAGAGTCTACTTCCAGATCCACTCCACCATCATCTAATCAACTTCGCCGCACAATTTTTTCCGTCGCCAACGGAAATAGCTACGTGTCTCGAGCAAACGCCAAAACGAGAAGGAAAATTCATGAGAACAACGAAACTATGAGTGTTAAAGATCTACAGCGATCTGAAGAAGGTGAAACATCCAATCTCACCTGGCGGACGAATTTCAAACTTCCTAAATTCAATCTTAGCCGGACCAGGTAAACGATTGAGGAGAAGCTTGGCCGGACCAGGTCACGGATGAAGAAGGCAGAGCAGAGGGCACCAATCGTCAGGCGAAGGCCCAAATCGTCAGGCGAAGGCCTATACGGGCTTCGAACCAATCGAGGTCCGCCGATGTGAACAATTTTGTGTTCTTATCCAAGGACACCATTGCAGCAACCACCACAACCTGTTCTTCGTGTTCTAGGTCTTGTTTGAGCAAAACTCCACCGCCATTGCAAAACGTTAGTTGCTCGAAAAGGTCCATTATATTCTATCTTGTTAGTGTAATTGCAAACAAATAATGCCCCCAAATGTTGGAAAAGACAATTTTGTCCGGCACGTGTATGAACATGTGCCACTTAACGTACCTTTGTAAACGACAAGTGACGGAAGGGGGCACTATGGGACAAATGGAAACATCAGGCATGAACTTGGGAAAAATTTAACATTGAGGGGCATTATGGGATTGGGTGGTTACTTTGGGGCGTTTTTCATATTTTGGCCTAGTTTTTAACTTCTTTAAGAAAATTTATAATTTAAAATTATAGTTTTAAACATAATATTAAATGTTACAAATAAATTTTAAAACAAATATATTAATTTTTAATTTTTATTAAAATATTACATATTAAATAAATACTTTATACAAATTATACCAATATTATAATAGAGATAATTTGTTTTTCTTAATTTGTGTGTGAAATCAAACATGATGATTATTTATGATCGGATGTGTATTAAATATTAAATACTCATTGGAACTTACATCATATTTTGAGCCCTATTTTCTAAAAAAAATAACTTTATTTTCTTAAAATGAAATTGGTATATAAATAACTATTTATTTTAAATTTTAAGGATTTATTTGGTGAAAATAAATTTTAGGATTTTTTTATGAAATTACAAAATTTGTACAAGGTTTATAACGAAATAGAATTGGCCACGTAGGATGCCAACGTGGCATCCTACTCAGCAAACCGTTACCATTTAACGGATAAAATGGACGGAGGGTTCTAATTGAAACATAAAAAATAGGCTGGGGTTCAATATGCCTATAAACAATTGTCAGGGTTCAATTTGCAAAACCTAAAATAGGCCAGAGTTTTTTATGCAATTATCCCGATAATATATTTATTTTATATCTTTTGTGACCAAGTTTATTGTGTATTATCCAGATAATACCAATTTATTAATGGATTAAATTTGGTATTATCTAATAACACCCGGTAAGTTTAATCAGTGTTATTGGATTATACTCAAAATTATTCCTTAACTATAATGGGTAGATAATTGTTTTATTTAAATTTAACCCGTAACACCTAATTGACACCCCTAATTAGTACCTCAATTTCAAAATAAATATTGAAATATCACCACTGCTAATGTGAATGTGATAGAAATTAGATGTTACATAAAATTTATACAATTTTTAAATAAATAAATCTCTTCAATACAAATGTGGATGAAGCGTGTGGATATAATGTGTCAACCAAATTTGTTCACATTATATATAACAATCTCAATTTTTCATATTCTAATTGAGGGTGTGAATACATCCTAGTCAACATTTTTCTTTTTAAAAACTCTTTCTATTGGTTGTTCTTTTTTCTTTTCTTTTCTTTTTGTAAAATTTATTTTAGTGGTGATTTTCATGTTACATAAGATGGTGATATACATGTCACATAAGATCAAATCATCATTTATATTGGATAAGCAAGTAGAATGTTAATTAAAAGAGAAAATTTGTCACGTATGAATCGGTATGATAGAGAGTGTTAATTTCTCACGATCACGCAAGATCAAATTCACGGTTGCATTGGTGGCGCTCTCATATTAGAGCAATACACACATACTCTTCATGTTCCACTCATAGGTGTCGTTTGGTAGCCAGGATTAATGGCATGTAGGATTCATAAGCCAAATTATATGATGTTTGGTACACAATAGGTGATCGAGGCTAATAGCAAGAGTTACCGAGATAAAATCATTATTCTCTCACTATTAATACCAAGGGAGAGGGTGGTATTATTAGCGCTCTCATTAAAAAAAATTGGGATTAATATTATTTATCTCAAAACTACCCTTGATATACAAATAAGGATTAATAGCAAGAGTACTAATAGTCCTGAGATTAATAATACTACTTATCATTGTCTGACTACCAAACAAATCCATAGAGTTTACATTTGAAATGTCTACTAACTTAGCGATATATAAGTGTCGGCTTTCATAATTACAAAAATACTTGAGCAAAATCAAGATATTTATATCATATATAGAGGGTAAAGTTGAAAAGTTTGTTAATATTGTCAATATTGTATACTTAATTTTTAAAAGTGAAATTTATAAGTGAAACATTTCAAAATAGAATATTTTAGTGGATTCTTTACCTACAAATGATGGGGTATATATTACTTCATCTGCTTCAGACAAAGAGTCTACTATACTATTTTGGATATGTTTTATTTTGAGAGTCTACTTTTAAAAATTATGTTTATTGTCTCCATAACATTTAAATTTTACCCTCCACATTTGATATTATCATATTGATTATGTTCAATAATTTTTGTAATTAGATCAACTTTAATGTTATATATCCCTTAATCAGGGCCGACCCTACGGGATGTCTAGAGGGGCGACTGCCATGGGCCCCCAATTTTGGAGACTCAGTTTTTTGGGTCCTACCTTATATTTAATATATATAATATAATATCAAAAAATATATATAATTGATTCTTTTTACCTGGTGGTTAAGACATTCACTGTGTGCGTTAAAGGTTGCATACCATTTAGTTAAAACAGCTAGTCTAAAAATATACTTAAAACATTTAGGTTGTTTTACTTTTTTTTTTCCACCTAAGGGGGACATGGGAAGGGATCGAACTTGAGACCTCACACTTTGTGAAGCCTCATGTCTACCACTGGGCCACCCCCTTAGGGGCTTTAGGTTGTTTTTCTTAGACTTAATATTAAGTCTAAATCTGTCTGCTGAAACCTTGAGCAGATAGATGCCCAGTGTTATTTACATAGCAGATGCCACCTAGGCTTTGTTAAGAAACATTCTTAAGTAAAATAAATCTATCTGCTTAAATATAGTTATCAGCAGCTATCAGCTGCTAATACCACAGTGTCAGCATCTACTAAAACGTTTAAATTCTTTATCTGTTAAACATTATACATTGTTGGAATATTGCTCTAAAAATACTTAAGACTTTAAGTCTTCAAACTTTTGTTAAAAATGATTCCAAATAGCATTAATTAAACACTTGGCCTACTCGTACAAATATTTAATTATTATCTGGCCATCATATTTCAAACATGGAACTCTTCAATAGAAGACTTTTTATGTCTTTCTTAAATGTTCTACAATATATCATATCTACTAGCTAAGCACCCTATTTATTTCATGCTAGGAGATATCATCTGTCACTAAACCTCTACAAGATCTTTGAGCATTCAAAGAGAAGATTTTTCATCATTTCTTCAAGAAATTCAAATATTGAACCTTGTTATCTCAAACAGCTATTATTCAATATCTCTATAAATAAGCTTTGAAGTAAGGATTAAAGTAGTGTGGAATCTAGAGGACAGAGTGGGTGAAGCTATCATTTACTACTCATAATATTCTTTCTTTGATTTACTTCAACCCAGGACTACACTCAATATATTCCTTTAAGCAATTCTTTCCTTGATGTGTTCTAGTCCTCAAACACTTACTAGATAGTATTTCACTTTTTATCTCTTTCTTGTTCTTGTTTAAAAAATCACTTTTTAGATTGTTCCTTTATTCTTTTGAATCTTCAAGAAACCTTTGATTGTTGCACGAGTTTGATTGTTTCTCAATCATACTCCTCAAACACTGGTTTTTGTTGTACACTAATCCGTTAGTAATCACTTATAATTCATATAATCTTAGTGTACTTCAAAAATCCAAGTTTGACCAACTTGGTAATAAACATAGCAGTTTATACTGTGAACCACTCCTAAATACTTTGTCATATATCTTTCAGCTAATAGAACTGTTTTTAACACTTAAGCAGCTTCCATCTACTTAAGTACCAGACAGTTACATTCTTGAATAATTTACTTAATTAATTTATATTTGTCTTTCAATTCATTTCTTATATTAAGTGATCTGCTTAAAATCTTTACTACTTAAACCTGTGTCAACAAACTAACACAGAGTACTTTGTTAATCGGTTGATAGAACAGTTTGTCTATCTGCTGATAACTAATTATTTATGTTGCCAATTTTGAAGGTTTTCAAAATAACCCTTAAAATTTTAAAAGGCTATTCAGATAACCGGCCCAACACCTTTTGGAAATATTATAACCTCTCAAATCCACTTTTTTTTTATTCAACCGGTAAATTACACTTTTTGGGGTAAAATATCTCGAAGATAGCCTTAATGAATAAAAGACATGCAAACAAAGCCCCTGCCGAAAATTGGGCATCGCAATGCAAAATCTAGGCATCGCAATGTAAAAGTTAGGCATTGCAATGCAAAAACCGTGCATCGCGATGTACAAAGTTAAATGTTAAAAATGTACTAATTTTATCTCCTCATTAATGTCTTTGAACCTTTTTTTCTCTTTCTCTCTCTCTCATTGCCTTTCATCGTTTTTCTCTCCCTCTCTCCTTTTTATGAGTTTTCTCTCTTCTTTCTCATTCTCTTTCTCTCTCTCACCTCAATTATTCCTGATAGAAATGGTTGTTATAGACTAAAGCCAAGTTCTTTTTTCTTTCAATTGGTATATAGAAGGAGTCAGAGATCTCATATTCTGGTAAATAGGACTTTGTGCATTCCTTCTATTGAATTATTGAATCTGGGCAACCTTCCTATGAAACTAGACTCAGGAGCGATGCCCGTGAGCCTTATAGACATAAGTACTACCAAGTGAAAGTAGGATATAGCGGATTCTCTTATTCTTGAACAAGATTTTTTCCATGCATTGTTGCCTCTGATGTGGGCACTGTTGCCCGATGTGGGCATCATTACCTCTGATGTGGATATCGTTTCCTCTGATGTGGGCATCGTTGCCTCTAATCGGTTTCCTCATTCGTCACCGGAGCTTTTTCACGGTTTGATAGCTAGGAACTAAAGTAACACAAGTTTCTATAAAGTTTGTGCTTATTTAGGATATTTTTATTTCAATCATAGATTATTTATCTTTCTCAACCATTACAAATTTCCTACATCATATGGTCTTTGCCCCAGGGACATGTCGAGGACTATTACCATGAGCAATTGCCAAAAATAAGACAAAAACTCCCTCATCAGTGAAGCATGAAAGTGAATCAGTCAAACATAGATTAGAAAGTTAGCTCTCCGATTTTAGTTAATAAATTAAGAAAATAGAAAAAGAAGTGGAGTCCTATAAACATTGGAAAAAAAAAAGAGCTTTCAGTAGGGAAGGTTTGTGTAACCGGATCTATAAGTATCACCCACTCCTAGGTCATCGTTGAGAAAAGAAAACAAAAGGAAGAAAATGAGAGTTTCAATGCCCTTGATGAGAACTACTTGAAAATCATAAGTGAGATGTCCTGTTAGAATAGGTCATATTCTTTTTTATTTGTTTTCGCTCTCATTCATGTAGGCAGTGAATCAGGTTTGTGGGGGAATGACTATAGAATTTTGGAGAAGGGATGGCGGAAGGAGAAAGAGGGGCATTTTAGGAAGAAATTAATGAAAATGGACTTATGCGATTGGAAAAAAAAAGACACTTGGGCGGTTATAATTTGCAAAAAAGGGACCGACCCACAATTATTCCATACTTTAAATGATTTAAGGAATAATTGTGAGCCGGCACACTTTTGTGAAATTGTAACCGCTTCACTCCCCTATTTTTTTATTCAATCGGTAAAGTGTTTTTTTCAAAATTTTATTCCAAAAAGGCCCTGAGTTTGTTTCGTCATATCTCCTTCTTTTTCACTCTCTTCTCTGACTTTCTCTCTCTTCCCCGTCCTAAACCAGGCATAATATAGCCATAAATACTGGACATTTTCTTATATTAAGTGGTTTTCCTTTGTTTAAGTGATTGATAAATGAAAACCATGTACTGGAATCAACAAAAGAAATCATCCAATGCAAAACGACACGAAGGGAGGATATGAACAACGACACCAATGTTAACGATGAGAGCACCCTCCATGGGAATTACAGATTTAAAGAAGAAGAGCACTTTTCATGGCAATTGGTAGACTTCAATCATCAATTCCAATGCAATACAGAGAGTTTGGTCCTTACGTAAATTGAATCCAAACTTTTCACACATGATGTGGGCGTCGTTTCTTATGATGTGGACATCGTTACATATGATATGTGCGTCATTGCCTTTGATGTGGTCGTCGTTGCCTATGATGTAGGTGTCGTTGCCTATGATGTGGGTGTTGTTGCCTATGATACGTGGGCGTCGTTTGGGCAGTGACTAATGTTTTTCCTTGGGCTATGATGCTTAGTTTCCTTGGGCTATGATGTGGGTGTCGTTTGGGCAGTTGCATATGATGCTTAGTTTCCAAATCTGCCTATGATGTGGGCGTCGTTTGGGCAGTGGCCAATATTTTCCCTTGGGCTATAATGCTTAGTTTCCTTGGGCTATCATATGCAACTGGCCAAACGACGCCATATTTTCTGCATCGTACCTTTATTGGAGTTGCGATGTTTTCCTCGTAGGCTTCAATGCTTTCATCGTAGGCTCTGATGTTTGCCTCATAGGTTTCAATGCTTGCGTCATAGGCTACGATGTTTGCCTCGTAGGTTTCAATGCTTGCATATTTAACTCATGTAATTGTAAGTAAGGGATCGATATATATGGCTTAGTTAGTTCATCAAGGACTGTTTCTCCTCATTCAATTTTCTATTTTACAAAAATGAACAACGAATTTAGATCCGAAAATGAACGACACCCAATGTTTTGAGCGATGCCTAAATTTGGACAGTGGCTTTTGCATTTCAAAACCTAAAAATTTGAACGAGGCCCAATGTTTTACATTATGATGCCCAAATTTGGGCTGTGATTTTGTCTGTACGTCTTTCCTTCATTAAGGGTATCTTCGTCATTTTCTCTCAAAAAATGTACTTTAGCGGTTTAAAACAAATATAATGGACTTTTGCGGTTATATTTTCTCCACAGGGGACCGGTCCGATTATCACCCATGATTTAATTTTGTTTTACAAAGGGCCCTCTTTTTTGTTGTCATGGGCCTCTTGAAACTCAGGACCGCCCTGCCCTTAATAATTATAATTTTCAAACATAAAGTTTTGGAAAAATTGCGGGTCGGTCCACTTTCCAAAGTTTTTATTCACTTCAGTATCGAGTTTTTTTTTTCAAACCGGAAAATGACACTTTTCGGGATAAAAAGACTATGATACTCTTAATGAGCATGAAGCGCGCTATGAAAATGAATCACGGTACATCAATTTTATTGCATTAATATTTGTATCGCGATTCATCAGTTTAATTGCCTAGTTTATTTTTATAACACGATACATCAATCTTTGAACCGCGATTCATCCGTTTAATTGGGTGCATTGATTATTGAACCGCGGTGCATCAATTTTATTGCATTAATTTTGCACCGCGATTCATCCGTTTAATTACCTAGTCTATTTTTGCACTGCGATACATCAATGTTTGAACCGTGATTCATCAGTTAAATTGTCTAATCTATTTTTGCATTGCAATACATTAATGTTTGAAGCGCGATACATCAATATTTGCAACGCGATACATTAATCCGATATCTTTGCACCGTGATATAAAATCATAAAGAACTAAACCACGTCCTCCACCTTTTTCTTCCATCTCTTTCGTTGTAAGTTTTTTTCTTCTTCCTCCTCCTCCATCTTTATATCCACTAAAAAATCTCATAAATCCATTATAATTTTATATTTTATAAATTAAAAAAATTATTTATCTTTTGAGATCATTGTACTCTTGCCATATCAATGGTCATTTTGCAGCAACCTGGAAGAACGAATATCTACTCATAATTATCCCTATCCAAAATCTTATGAAAAGGTACAACAAGAGAACGCGTGCCTGCATTTGCATGTACAATAAATCAATAATGAACTTATTATGAAGTCCAAAAAGTGAGATGTGGTTGGGCTCTATGTAGCAATTGCAGCCAAGTGGAATTGCCTTTTTCAAATATTGTGGAATAAAATTTGTAAAGTAACAACTCTTTATTGTTTGTGATTTAACTTTTAATGAGAAGATATAAAATAAAACCTACCTCTTTGGTTTTATGAAGGTGAGGTATATGGTCATATCTCCACTATAAAATAGGTGATAGTTGCCTATTTAAGATTAGATTTGGTCTGGGCTGGTCCCTAGTATGCTAGCCTAGGGGCTAGGTCCCCATTTCCTATGTGTGACAATAACTATGATTTTGGATCTTAGATCTCCTCCATCACTTGTCAGCTCTTCAACACCCTTCTCAATTATCTGAAATTGGTAGATATTCACCTCATCTTTCTCAAATTTACTTAGCTCTCCTATTTGTTGAAGCTTGCTCACCCGATTACCACATTGACTAGTGGTCACTAATCGGCTTATGCGTGTGTAGGTCTCATCTAGATCATCTTACGGATTTTAATCATTTAGACGGAGCATTCTCTCTCTCTCAACTCAATTCACTAACACGATTTTTTAAGTTTTTTACCATATATGTTTTCAGCGTCTCTTAAGGTATTTTTAGTTTTGGATGGACCTTAATCAGGTTTATGGAGCAGATTTTAAAAATTGTGAGCTTCTCTATTATCTCGACCATCAAATTTGTTTGATGGTTAGCCTTCAATTTGGGTTAGCATTAAACACCAACATATTGATGGAGTTTGAAACGAGTAACACAATTATAAGTTTCTTCATTCTCTTTTATTTTGGTGCGGTTCAAATATTTATATTATAATTTTTTCTTCGTACTAATAATACATCCTACCGTTAAAAGAAATAAAGAGAGATAGAGGAAAAGTATTGAAGGGGCTCAGCTACAATATCAGGAAATAGAGGACAATGTCCTACAATTGTTAAAAGACATAAAGGGAAGTCTTTGTAAATTTACACAGTTAGCACCATCCTTCGGCAACCAAATCTCTCACTCTCTCTCTCTCTGGGACTATGAGTGTGTCTCTTTATCTTAAAAATCAGCACATGGGGTTTCTCCAGTCTCACTCTGGGTCAATCCCACTTTAGCTTCTTCTTCTTCTTCAGTTATTATTTTTCTCTGCCTCTATCACTAACCCAATTATTAAAATCTTCTCTCTTTTCTGTAATTTTCTCTCTCTTTTCATCTATATCATAGATGTTAATTCCTCTACTACACAAATACGACATTCATACGCATAGATTTCAGGAGCAAATCGATGATGGGTACGGGTATTTCAAAGAAATATGGGTGGGTTTGGTTTTTATTTTCTTGATAAGATTGCTGATGATGGGTTCTGTGAACACAATAAAAATGGAGACTTACAAGAATTGAGCTCTTGGGCTTTTGAGAAGACATTTAAGAACAGAGGATTTTTAGCTTAATTTTTTTTGGGAAAATTTGTATTTGCTATAAAGGGAAAGAAATCAACAAACAAGGGAGTGTAAGGGTGAATAAATGATGTCGCAGGGGATAAATTTGGTGATGACAGTGATAGGATTTGTGGTGAGTACGATGTTCATTGTGTTTGTGTGCACCAGACTCATTTGTGCTCGGATTCATTTGGCTTCTTCTTCTTTTAGGCGCCGCTCCTTCTCTATTTCGTCAAGATCCAATCTCAGCTCTGTAAGCATTTTCCAGTTCCTCACTCTCTCTGTGTGTGTGTCTGTGTGTATTTCTTTCCTTATCATTTTCTTTTATTAGATTATCTAGTTAATTGCATTTTGTATATCTGTTGCTCATATGACTCTGGATAGGATTTTTATTGATTTGAGTATACTAAGTACTTGTTTGTATCCTTGTACCCAACAATCTGGTCCTTTCCATGTTGTTGGACCTATCATAGAATGAAATTTGTACTTAATTGACTGGAAATGACTGTTGTTGCCTACCAAACGAGCACTTCTATGGGTGTCGGTGGTTATGATTTATCTGATTCGCGATAGTTTGTATTTTCAGCAAAATCTGATAGGGGTAGGTCTCACCGTCTTACGTATCCTAATTCGTAAGACGAAGTCTCACTCCCAACTCAACCCACCGTGTGTGGGTCGGGTCAAGGGATCGGCTTACATAAAAACCCGAAAGACCACCTTTCTTAAGTTTTTTCCATCTCTTAGATGGGTTATAATCTTCAACATTGTTTTATTTGTTTTGCTACTCAGAAAAATGGTCTATTTTCTGGATACTAGTTGGTGCTGGTCCTCTACTTCTTTTTGCAGTCTTAATAGACCAATTTGTAGTTGCTATGTTAAATTGCATCTTGTTTTATGGTGCTTGTTTTCTTCTTCAAATTGGCTTGTGTGTGTATGTGTGCGCACGCGCGCGTGTGTGATGTCAGTTGATTTTATTTACTTGTGGGTAAGACTGCACTTTAGACCCTTGCCTGATGTGTAGTGGCTTTAATGTAGGTTCTTAGTTGTAACTGGCTTGATTCTCCACTTCTCTCTCCTTACACAGCTCGATTTTCTTTTTTTTTAATGAGTTGCACCCATTACCCGACAATGATTGTTTACTTTTTGTGCTACAGCTGGAACGTGGGTTGCATGGTGTTGAGCCTCTTGTTATCGCCAAGTTTCCAACAAAAAAATACAGTGATCCTTTTTTTCCTTCTGCAGAAGATGCTCAGTAAGTTTATTTACTTTTCTTTTTTTTCATTTTGCTGTTTTTCGTACATTTTTTCCTTATGAGATAAGTTTAGGTGTATGGTTTGTAGTTGGGTAATTTGAAAGACATCAATCACTTCAATTTTCAAATCAAAAGTTTTAATTTCAATATTTCAATGTTGTCACCTGTTGCAATCACTGCTCTTCCAGTAAGAATATAGTCAAAATCGTGGTTGTGGTGTTTTTAGTGTTTTGACTCTTGGTTGATTGGCTTAACATTATAACCCTCCAGTAGACATCATACCTTTAACTTAGAAGTTCCAAGGACAGGTATTAGTGGCCCTTTATGCTTTTTTGTGGTTAGGCATGATGCTTTTGTCTCAATTTTACAGCATCATCTTGTAAAAGGACTGTGTTTATTGCCCCACTGGCCACATGTACATGCTAGTTTCAGCTGTTCTTCACTTTATGAAATTGGGAAGACCCTTTCATGTAAGTTTCATATGGACCTTTCTGGTGCTTGAAAGCCTTCTTCTTTTGAAGGGTCATAGTTATGATCGTGTTTGGAGGTGTGTTTTACCGAGTCTTACTAAAATATATCATCCAATGCGTTATGGAGGTGTGATTTCCAACTTCCTTCCCTAGTATATTTTATTGTTTCATGATTCCTTTACCTTTCTCCACAAATTCCCCATTCATGAACCTCACAAAAACCTTCTTCATGTTGGCACGGACGAGCTACTATTCTGAAAACTCTTTACTATGCTCTAGAGAAAAGTGACAAATGTAAGGTGGTTGTATTTTGACTTTAGAGGTCAGGTTTCGAACTACGGAAACAGTGTGTACACTAGAACCTTTTCTAGATCTCACGAGGGTGACCGTCCTGTGTTTTTCTAAGATGTTTTATGTAAAATGTAAAATTATTGCCAATACTGGATTAGCATATAAATCTCGATGTTAGGAGAAATTCAGGTTCAGATCAAAATCAAACACAGGGTTCAGGTTTAAATAATGACTGGAGCAAGAGGCTCCAACCACTTAAAGGGGTGGAAAGGTATGTTGCCTTGCACTCACTAGCTTGGCGAATATTTCGTTAGTTCAAACCTACGACACCAAAGTAACACCGACTCAACAAGAGGTACGTGGTTCTAGGGCCAGTTTAGCCAATTTCAAAAGGGTTGAATAAATTGCAATTTGTCACCCTACATTGAAGAATTATTCGTTTAGCTAACTGTTTTTTTAAAAAAATTTAATCACGTTGCTTTGGCATAAATAGCACGTTCATCACTCCGTCTATCTATTTAGATGAAAATTTTAATTTTTTACAAAATCCCAAAATTACCCTTACTAATATTTCCAATTTTTTCACTCTCTTTCTCACTCCCCCCTACCATTAATTGGTAGTACTTGAAGTTACAGCCCATAAAAGTGTGTTAATGGCGACAATCAAAGTGATCAAGAACTCAATCACAACCCAAAATCCTTCACTTTTCTCTCACTTACTCACTCTCCATCCATTCATCTCTTCTCCGAAGATGAACGCAAGAAACCCCCATCTCTATTCTGCCCCAACCCTCCTCCATGATCCTCTTCTATTTCTCTCTCCTCATTTTCTCCACTCTATTCGGAATCTCCATCCTCACTTTCATGCCCATTAACAATCGAAGTCGAGCACCATGCCCGATGATCTCTTCGGCTTTTAGCCTATCTGTCTTCCATATTTGCGGACACCAAGCAATGATGAGCCATGACTTTCCAACAGCATCATTGTGCCGTTGCCACCCCATGGGGTGGTCAGAAACGTGTCAAAGGAAGAGAGACTTCTGGGAGCAACCTGATGGAGAAGGGTTTAAGCAGTGTTTGGATTGTCAGTCCAGAGTATCGGAGAGCATCCGCTATGATTTCAATAGATCGAAAGAGGTTCTTAGTGGTTGTGGTTTCTGGGGGATTGAAATAGCAGAAGAATCAGATTGTCTTCCTCCTCTTGATCGTCACCGTCACCATTACTGTCTACTTTTTCGTATTCAAGCCCTAATCCCCCAAAACTGTCGTTGACGTCGTCCAGTTCCCGACCTTTTTCCATCAGCAACGGCACCATCAACTTTGCATTCTTTGGTTCTTCCAATTCATCTGCGTCCCTAACCCCAACCGTGACGCCTTCACTCACTACAACAGCTCCTTCTTGCTCGCCTACTCCGATAACCCAATCGGATTTGTCTTCATTCCAGCCGACAGGATCGACGATGGACACACACAACACATTTCTGCCAAATTCCCAGTCTAGTCGCTCCCGTTGCCGGCGCGGTGATGCTGGTGATAAGTAATAATTCGTCAAAGTAGGGTGACCACATTGCGATTAAGTCATTTCATAAATATGAATATTTTAAGTAACGAAATGCTGAATTTCAATAGTAAGTGTTGCAACAAAGTTAACATTTTAACTGATAAGCGATGCAATACCTATTAATTGCTTAATGTTGTGTAACTATTAGTGTTAGGTGGAGACGTAGAGTAATTGATGGCATTGCGTTCACCGGGATACCAGTGAATGATTTTAACGAGCCTGAACTGTAAAATGATTCTATGATTTTATGATATCTCCAGTTTTTCATGCTTAACCAATCTAGGAAAGTCTTGTTTATTGAGAACTTACTTCTGTTATTGCTTCCTGTGATTCACATAGTGCACTGTATTTGAACCTCCTGTCTGATACTCAACAGTGAACTTACTTGTGATTCATCTTATTTTGTTCTGATTATAAATAAGTAGTAACACACTGTCTCAAATTGTCACGATGAAGGTTTTCTCACTCCATCTTTCTTTGACGGCCATTTTCCTTTTCTATGTTAATCCATTGCATCTATCTTTTCTATCTTCCTTTGGCTTGTTATTTACAGAGTAAGGTGTCATGCGATCCCTCTATGGCTCCCCCCCCCCCTCCTGC
Source organism: Codonopsis lanceolata (assembly GCA_013146195.2). Lineage (NCBI taxonomy): Eukaryota > Viridiplantae > Streptophyta > Magnoliopsida > Asterales > Campanulaceae > Codonopsis > Codonopsis lanceolata. The sequence goes on from CM028383.1 coordinate 34,463,654, forward strand.
CATCTTTGTGGTTCTTAGATCATGTAACTCTGTAGTAGCCACCCCAAATTTCAACCTTCCTGCTCTATTTTCCGTTTGAGTCTGCAGGCTTCTCATTGAATTCTGGGAATTCATAATATCTTGTCTCACTCTAGCATTATATCTACCCTGTTACCTTACCAAAATCCCATGTCTCTCCCTTCATTTTAAAAGAAAATATGACTGTTAATAACTTTGAAAACAAAAAGCCTGCAAAACCCAGCTAGAAGCATGCATGAACCTGAACATGCTCTGTATTTTCACTGGCTAACTGAGCAACATAATCAAGCATCATCGTGCAAGTTTGATCTATAAAAGTCTTCTGAAAAGAGAGCATCCTTTCAACACTGTACAAAACTATTTTGGGGTTACATGACATTCTATTTTTTCATGTATTTTTTATGAAACATATGACTTCATCCTGAAGCTTGGCTATGGCATCTGCCAAATCATATTGTTAAAGGGCTAGGTCAGCTGTGGTTGTCAAAGCACTTCTACAGGCTGCTCTCACTCCCCAGTCCCCATGCCCACGCTTTATGTTTAGTCATGACCAAAACGGCTTATAGCCCTCATAATGTCAAACTTGTGAGAATCCGCTGTGAATTTCCTGCACAATTCTGATACTTGTAAATCAAGCTCCCTTCTTGAAATTGTGTTAAGCCCAAGGGTAAGTTAATCATGTTATACTGATGTATCCAAGGATATAACTTAGTTATCTTTCAAAAGGACTTGTATGTTCTGTGCCAAATGAAAGCTCTATATGATCCCTTGCTGTAAAAATATTAAATGGAAGGCTAGTTTGTTTGACCCCCATTACCGAAATCCAGTCAATTGCCTTTGAAAGATCATTAAGGGAGAAAAAGAAACGGAAAAAAAGAAAAAAAAAAAACCGATAAATATGTTGTGGGTCATTTATGTGATGTAATATTAAAAGATTGATCATGCTGTCTAGACAATTGATCATTAAGAGTTGTGTATCTCCCAGGGGCATTTTTGCTGGAACTTTTCTCATTTCAATCGAGCATTGTTAAATTTTGCTCACTAAACAATCCTTTTATTATTTGCTTGTATTTTCTCATGGCCACATTAAGCTAACTGCAAAGTATTTGTGGTAGGTGCACAGTTTGCCTAGCAGACTATCACGCGGAAGATACTTTGCGAATCCTTCCTTTCTGTGAACATTTTTTTCATGCAACCTGCATCGACATATGGTTGCAGCAGCACTGCACATGCCCCGTTTGTCGAGTTTCATTACATGAGCTTCCCGAGAAAAAGCGTGTGATGCAACCCATGTTCAGTTCAGCCGTTCGATTCCAGCACATAACGGACTCTGGTGATCTGAATCCTCATCGCTGTTTATCAACCAGTCGTGGGTTTTCATCAAGATCTCACGACAACCCTAGAATGAACACAATCCATGAGGATCAGCGGCGGTCAGAGGATGATGAAGCTGGTGAGAGCAACTCGGTCTTCAATGAACGTAGTCCAATCAGGAAAGATTCTGAATACAAGTATGTGGAGAGCCCATCAAATCGCTAGATTCATTCTCATCTTTTGTTGCTACCCAAGTTGCAAGATTGAGTTATCAGGGGATCAGCTATTCCAAATAGGTATGTTGGACTAGTTGGAGTTGACATTCATCTCATCATATGTCCAAACAAGGTTGTTGGTTTCACTAGTACCTGTATATATATATATATATAAATATATATATATAGATATAGATAAACATTAAAAGTGAGAGTTTGTCCCTTCCCCCCCCCCCCACCCTTCTTTAAGTAGTAGGTGGCATGTGGCAGTTTTGTTGGTTCAGAAGCAAGTGTGGATTGTGTAATTAGGTGAAGATTGTTGGTAAAGAGGAGGTAGTTTCTCAAATCAATATATAATTAAGGTGGATTAAGTAGCGGTGTGCAGAAGCTGGTTTGAACTTTGAACTAACCAACATTATCAAAATGTCTCCCTCAACAATCAAAAGTACATCATTACCCTTCAAAGTACTTTAATTGTGATTAAAAATCAGTGATGCCACTAGTGTTACAATTTTGCCCTGAGAATTTGCTACAAATAAGATTATAAAAATAAAATATATTACCCCTTAAATATTTCGGTTTTTTTATTGAAAAAATATTGTAGTTAAAGAGAAGTATCATGTATTTTTTTTTAGGATAGACCAAAGTCAAAGGTAGGGCTCCTTTTTTTTGGACAAACCAAAATAAAGTGTTAGGACTTTTATCTTGGGACAAATTCAAATTTCAAAACCAATCAAGTAAATAATTGAACTTTTTTTTTTCTTTTTGCGTATTGGGTTAACTATTTAAGTATTCAATATTATAATGAATTCTCCTAAATGGTGACATAATAGTACATCACGGAATGTGAGATATTATGTTTTATCTATTTCTACGTTCCCTTATAATAAAAAAAAGGGCAAATTTTAAGTTGGTACAATTTTAAAAACATGTTTTCATCTTAGACCATCATTTTTTGGACATTTTATATAACTATAAATTGGTTGCAAATGACAAAAATGTCATTAATGAAGATCCGGTCAAAAAAAATATGATGCCAAAAAAATCTGATGCCAAAAAAAATCTAATGCCAAAAAGCTTATGCAAAAAAAAATCTGATGCCAAAAAAAATCTGATGCCAAGACTTGGCATCAGGTGAAAAAAATTCAAAAAAAAATCAACCTGATGCCAAGACTTGGCATCAGGTGAAAAATAATACAAAAAGGCTAAATCCGAGTTCATCACCCTCTGCTCCGATTTCAAAAGTGGGAATGCAGCCATCTCCAACGGTGCTGGTCCGTTCAAACCCATCCGCCACTAATAAGGATCGACTGCTTTCCTACAGTGGTTCCTTCTTTTTCTAACCCCTTCTCGTGTGTGTGTGTGTTTACTTTGATCTTCATGAAGGAATGATTCTTGAGGAGAGTTGCCTTACGAACCCCGAGCGCAACATGGTCTCAGATACCCTTAAACGGAGGCGCTTAACAAATGGGGCGGCTGAGACGAATATTCATGAACAAAGGGACCCGATTCTATTTCAAGGCTTCAACCGGAGACATGGAAACCTGGGGTCTGGTGGAATCGATGCTAGTACTTACAGGATTTCATCATCGGCATCTGTTCCATAGCCGCCATCGTCACTTTCCCGCCACTTGATTGGACGGCCGATCTGATATCCGCTTGAACAACTGCTAAGCTCAATCTGGATCTCCATATCTAATCTCCCCTTCACTAGTAATCAAAATAAAGGAACAATGCTTCTCAATCTCCAGCTCAAGCTTGAAACCTATGACCAGGCAAATGGCATCTTCAGTGGTGACAAAGTCAACAACTACTCACTCTCCCTCTACCCACCAGTGACGACGGTGGGCGTGATGACGCCGACAACCAAGCTCAAAAAGAAGAGGCCACGAAAATATGAAGTACTTTCGCCCAAAAATTGTACCTAAAAGAAATGTGTAAAAAATAGGTGGATTTATTTGAAAACATGTTTTTAAAAATGTACCGGCTTGCAATTTTTTCTAAAAAAAATTTATATTATAAAAGAGCTCAATGTTTAATTGTCGGTACTGATCGAATTGTGTTAAACACAACTGATGATCCAAATTAATTCGTAAGTATGTAAGTTACAAATGAATCTCTCAATTATGAGTTATATTTGAATTACTCCTCTTCAATTACATATAAAACTTTCAATTATAGGTTTTATTTGAATTAAACTGTCAATTATGTATTTTGTTTATTTCGACCATTCATTGAACTGATCTCATTATTAAAAAAAAAAAACTAATGTATTTTTAATAGGTAACTCAATAAGTACCCCATAACAGGTTGGGTGTGTATCTTATAATGTTTTACGAAATAGGCTTAAAGGACAATTTGGTCATCTTACTTTCACACTTTTTGTAATAAGCTAATTTTACTTTTTTTTTTAATTTAGTCATTATACTTGGCTATAAATCACACTTTGGTCACCAGGAGTCATTTTCCTCAATTATGTAGGATGAAAATGATAAAAAAGACATTAATATCATTTTGTGTTTGGAACATGTCGTGCACGTGCATACATTGAAGCCACACAATCTTATTTCGTTCAACTCTTTGTCTAAAGACATGCATTTTAAGCTTATATTATGGGCGAAGGAAAGACAATCAAGCGAGTAACACGTGATATAGATAAGAGTATTTTTGAGTTTCTAAAAATGTTTAAAGATTTACATCCAAAAATTGAATAGAGTGATGAATGTGCTATATATAATTAAGTACAATACCTAAATTGAAAAAACAAAAAAAAGTTAAGTTACCTTATTAAAAAAAATGTGAAAGTAGATTGACAAAATTATTTTTTAAAAAAATTGATATATACATTGAGTCATCTTGCATATAGTCCCTATATTATTGCGTGGCATCTGTTATGTACACCTACAAAATAAAAAAAAATGCATAAAATTATGTACTTATTTGTTGTATTTGTATGTAGCATTACCCTTATCTCTAAGAATTAAATGTCTCAAAAATAGGTCAAAATAAATGTTGGGATTTAGTCTCAGAATCAATGTTATTTAAAAATACATCATAAAAGATTTTTAAAAAAAAATTAGGGAACCATAGATCATGGAGGACCTGGGGCCTATCATGGTCCAATTTCCTTTTTGATTATTAGAGGTAAATAAGGGAGGCAATAGACCAGTTGACAATGCCTTACATGTCCAATATTTGTTAGGCTAAATTACTTTTTACCTCCTAAAGTATCCATCAAATTTCAGTTTACCACATTAACTAAGTTTTATCCTATTTTAGTATTTAATGTTGTCATTTGTCTCATTTAACCCCCTCCCGTCTGGTTCCTTTTGAATGAAACCGTTAAATTGTACGTGGAAGACCACGTGCGGGATATTTTCGTATTTTTCCAACCCAATTCACCCCACCCATCTCCATTTCTCTCTCCTCCCTCTTCCCAATCGTGTTCTTCTTTAACAAATGGATTTCCGCCCAAACAATCTCTATTGATTCTCTTTCTCGAATCAACCACATTCCAAAAGTGGTTGGTTAAAAGAAATGAGAACTAATTATGAAGTAGATCGATCGAGATACTATATTCTGGATCATTCCTTTATAATTCCATGAAAACTACAAAATTCTGGATCGAAACATTATTCAGTTTTCTCAACTTTGAAGTTTCACTCTGTTAGATGGGTGCATTAAGCCTAATTAATGAAATCAGAGATGGAAAGAGATAGAGAAAGATGAATGAGAACTGGGTGGAGCACATGGCGGTTTTGAGGGTGGAGAATTGGTGGTCAAAGGAGTCTTCTGTAGTCACTCCATTCATCATCGCTGCTGTCTAGCTCAGTGTATCTGACGGCGGTGCAGATTCGAGTGGGGATCCCCATTTTCACTCTCTTTCTCTTCCTTTCTTTCCACCGGAATTCGTCTCTCTCTAAAATTTGAATGATAGAAATGACGATGGTGTGTCTGAAGGTTGGTCAGTGGCTAATTTGTTTTTCTCTATGTGGTGGTGGTGGGTTTGAATGTGTAGGAGACAATGGTGGGCTTGATGGGAGAGAAAAAGGGAGGTGGGTGAGGTGAATTGGGTTGGAAAAATACGAAAATACTTCGCACGTGGTCTTCCACGTGCAATTTAACGTTTCATTCAAATGAAATCAGACGGGAGAGGGTTAAATGGGACAAATGGAAACATTAAATGCTAAAATGAGACAAAACTTAGTTGAGATGATAAACTGGAATTTAGAGAATACTTTAGGAGGTAAAAAGTAGTTTGACCTATTTGTTATGTCAAGAATATCGAGGCAACAGTCCAATATTTGTCGAATTAAATGTTTTGCCTAAAAAAGGATGCTTGCTTTAAAAGCAGTGGACAATGACATGAGCCACTATTAAATGTACGACTCCGTATTTTGTTTATTTTATTTGCGTAAAATTTGAATGAGCACTTTATCATCACGTTACATCTGGATGCCTTTTTAAGTTATAGTCTATTTTTGTTGTTAATCCCTCCGTTTGAAAAGAAGCACTCTTTCCTTTAAAATATGTAGTTTCCTTTAATGATTTTAATTATGTGATCATAATTAAAGTACGTAAAAAAAGTAAAGATAAAGTGATAAAATATTTTCGAAAATAAGAAATTTTTAAAAGAAAACAATTATTTTATAACGAACGAAAAATGAAAGGAGTACGATAATTTGAACACGGATAAGTATTTTGTTTCACTTAAAGAGTTTATTTTAAAAAATTAAGATATAAAAGTGATACTTTATTACTAATGAACTACTAAAAGTATCATTTTCTTTTTTAAAAAAATTGATTTTCAAATAAGGATTATTTACCTGAAAAGATGTGAGAGTATTTTTAAAAAAAATTATTTTACATAGGTACTCTTTTCGTTTCGGCCAAAGAGTTTACTATATTATTTTAGAGAATTTCACTTTAAAATTCACTTTAAAAAATTATGGTTATAATTTCTATAAGATTGTATCTTTACTCTCCACTTATGTTATAAGCACATTGCTTGTACTAAACTATTTTCGTAACTATGACTAATTTGTAATATATATAAAAAGTGTTTGACTCTATAAAAAATTCCCTTAATATCCTCTAAATATAATTTCTTTGTATTGTTAAACCAATGGGTGCCTCATCTTTTGTCAACTCATAATATTACGGATAACTTATTTAGGGAATCTCTATGGATAATTTGTTTATGTAAATTTTCCATAAAAAAAACAGCTCTATAAAAAAATTAAGGTAAATTACAAATAAACCTCCTAAATTATGGGTCAAGTTTGAATTGTCCCCCTCAATTGTAAGATCATTTTTTAAACGTACCTTCTATTTAGGTACTCCATTTGAATTGACCAAAAAAAAAAAAATTCACCCAAGACTCACATGAAAATCATTATGCATTATTTTTATCATAATATTCAAAATAAAGATAAGAAATTATTTATATTGGTCATTCTTAGCCTCTAATGTACAAAGAGGGTCTTAAAGCATCAAGGGTAAAATAGTCAATTAAAACACCTAAAGGACATTATAATATAAAAATACATAAAAATTATCACATGAATCTCAGTTGACATTTTACATTAACTCAAATGACTGTGCTTAAATATAATGTGATTAAGGAAAATGTTATAGTTGAGGAGAGCACATTGTTTCAATTAATAACTAAAATGAGCAATTTGAACCCAACCCATAGTTGAGGACGGTTAATTGTAGTTTACCCAAAAATTAAAGAATAGGTCTATGTGAGACCGTCTTGTGGATTGTAATTCGCAAGATAAAACCTCAGTCTCTTACATTTTAACTTACCAACACACGGTGAGTAGGATTCGAAGATCCGTTTTATATAAAATACTTATAAAACGGTCTTTCTAAGTTTTTGCTAAAATTAAATAAACCTTTAAATTTGGACGATGCGAGTATTTAAAATAACATGTTTAAGGAAAGGCAAAACCCTACATTTGGCCACCCAACTTTTCAAAAAATTGCAAGGCGGCCACCGAAAGTTTAAAACTTGCAATGAGGCCACTGAACTAAATTTATATTGCAAGCGTGCCCATATTTTGGATGTCCGTTAGTTCCATCGTTAAATATGAATGAAATTCCTATTTTGCCCCCTTTAAATAACAATTACTCTCTTTATGTGATATTAGAAACCCAAAGGGGTCTAACTGAATTTTTTTATAAATATGTTTTTTTCATTTTCGAAACAGAATTACTGGGTTTGATCGGAACAAACAGAGGTGAGCTTGCTTTGCCGGATTTCTAGAAAGAGAAAAAAGGTTGCTACCCCAACAATGGAGTCTCGCAGGCCAGATCTGGAATGGATCTGGGGCGATGATGCAGAGTGTGGGAGGTTTGGCCGGATGTGGGTGATGGGAGAGGCGGATCTGACGTCGGCGATGGAGATTCGCCGAAGAAGATGAAGGAGGTCGGCGATATATACCAAGCACAAGTGAGCACCGATGTGAAGAGTTGGTCACACAACTCCCTGAGTTTAGTAGACCTCTATTGAGGCAGATCGAAGCGATACAGGTTTGGTCCGGCCCCTATATAAACCCAACAACTCCTTCTTCTCTGGTGAACCAGCCGGCGACGCCATCTCCCTCCTCTCTCTCTCTCTCTCTCTCTCTCTCTCTCTAATTCGTTCACACCAAGCCCGCCGCCGTCTCCCTCTGCCCAATCAATCAACAGCCGCCACCCTTTTTGTAACCTCGATCTCCAGTCATCACCCGGCGTTCTACCTCCCCTTCATCCATCACCGACGCTGACCCCCCCTCCATTTAATCTCCATCTCCTCGCTCAGGCTTCATCTCCCAGATTCGCCACCCGCCATGTCTGGACGAGCTCCAAACCTAGCTTGAACCCTTCATCTTTGCCGACATCTCCTTCGTATCACAAAAGCTCCACCAAGGTCCAACTGCCGATAACCCCTTCCAGTTAATTTCTAGCCGCTTCCATCTCCGTTCATCCCCAATCAACTTACCGAATTCTCTGTCTTTAACGTCCAGCATCCTCACCGCCATTCGGCGTCCACCTTCCCTTCGTTTAGCCTCCACATAGCCGCCAGCGTCGCCCCCTTTGCCCAAATCCACAGCCGGTCCCTTCATCTCCCGACCATTCGGACACCCAAAGAACCCAATTCCCAAACAAAGAAGATTCCGTCCACGCGATTTCTTTGGAGATCGGGCAGAAGAGAGAGAGAAAAATGGGAGATGAAGAAGGTTTATATTTGATTTTTTTTTTCATTAGACCCCTTTGGGTTTCTAATATCACATAAAGAGAGTAATTGTTATTTAAAGGGGGCAAAATAGGAATTTCACTCATATTTAACGATGGAACTAACGGACATCCAAAATATGGGCACGCTTGCAACATAAATTTAGTTCAGTGGCCTCATTGCAAGTTTTAAACTTTCGGTGGCCGCCTTGCAATTTTTTGAAAAGTTGGGTGGCCAATTGTAGGGTTTTGCCTTAAGGAAACTTTGTAACTTCACTTCAATTGGGACACATATAGTAAGGGTGAGTATATTTTTGGGAAAATTTCGGGCGATCCACTTTGGAAAGGTTTAACCGATTTAAATCCCAATATTATTTTTTTCAAACTAAGAAAAGACATATCATGCATGTGATGCACATCGCAATGCATAAATGCATGCATCGTCTGATATCAATTGATGTATCGTCTTATCAAATGATGTATCGTGATGCATTAAAAGTATCTTTTATTATGTTTGGAAAAATATCAATGTGTATTAAAAATGTAATAGACCGAAATTTTTCCTTTTTTTTTCAAAACGAAGTGGACCAATAAAACCAGATTGAATCGGAAAATATTGGACCAAACCAATTTTAAGGTTTGGTTTCGGTCCTAGAATTAGAACTAGTCATTCGGTTTGATCACGATTTTGAAACTTATATAAGGTTTTTGCTATTATTGAATGTTTTTGGTTACTTTTTGTATGATGTACTCCCACTGTTTCCAAATTATTGTCTTTTTTTTCGTCCGTTCAAAAATAATTGTCTTGTTTGAAATTTTTCTTTTTTGAATAATACTTTTATCACTTTACCTTTACTTTTTCATCCTACTTTAATTATAAGCCACATACGCATGAGTTTTAAAGTAAATTACACATCAAACTAATATTAATAATTTAATCAAATATGTTTTCTTAAACTGTGCGTCAAGTCCACCAAGATGATAATTTAGGGACGGAGGGAGTATTAGACTTTATTATTTATTTGTAGTGGTTTTATAAAAAAAAAAAAAGAGAAACAACCCAAATAATCTGTGTACTTTTTGGGTTTCTCATATTTGGTCCTTGAACTAAATTTTTGAATTTTTCCTCCCTGTAATAATTTTTTTTCGGGATTGGTCCTTTCGTCAAATTCTATTAATTTTCTATTGTTAAATCTAACCACATGCATCTCACGTTATTTTTGGTATGGACAAATTTGTCATTTCAACTTATAAGTGACCATTTAGCAATAATCTTATATATGAGGGCCTAATTGTATATCATCTCCTTCCTCCTCATAACCCAATACTCCTGCCATTTTCCCCACTCTATGTCCCCTTCCATCTCACTCGTCACTTCCCCATGAAACACTCCAAGAAAATCACCAAGAAACCCCCCACCATCACCTCCTCCCTCACAATCCACCAACCACCTCCTCTAAACTCTCTTCTTCACCAGAAACTAGATCTAACCCCTTTCATGTTTCTCTCCACCGTCCACCAATCCCTCTTTTCTTTCTCTCTCTAGAAACTTTCTATCTTTTAGAAACTAGACCCAGCATATCGAAATCACAAATCCTTTAATGATCTAAGCTCTTTCAATGGTGTTGCCACACTACCCACTTTATCATAATATTTTCCTTCACCAAATCTCTCTTTCCCTCACAATTGATCTTCAAATATTAATTGTCCTTGGATGATGGTGCTCTGTTTTTGTTATCTACAGAGGAAGGAGAGAGATAGAGAGAGAGAGAGAGATAAAATGGAGAAGAAGAGGAAATCGGATGCCTCTAGTCCCTCTTCGAAGCCCTATTTTCTGTTTGCAAGATTGTTGAGGGTGTAAGTCCAATTGGCAATGAAATAAGGCTAGATGGGGTGAATAGCCTTTTAAAAACTTTGAGGGTTGTTTTGAAAATCTTTAAAAATTGCAGCGGAAAAGAGAAGTTTTCAGCAACTGATGTAAAATCAACTGATACCATCTGTTGAATGTGAAAACAGTTTGGATAGCAACTGCTGAAGGTAAAACATTTTGGTTTGATTTTCTTTTAATCACTTAAGTGTAGGGGCTGAATTGAAGTACAATGTATAAGATCAACTATATAAATAATTCAGGGATATAACTGTTAAACACTTAAGTAGATAGAAGTTGCTTAAGTGTATAAACAATAAAAACAGTAGATATAAGAACAAAATATTTAGAGTGGTTCACAGTGTAAAAAACTACTACGTCCACTACCAAGTTGGTCAAACTTGGATTTTGAAGTGCACTAAATATATTGAAATTCTAAGTGATCACTAACGGATCTGTGTACAACAAAAACCAGTGTTTGAGGAGTATGATTAAGCAACAATCATACTCGTGTAACAATCAAGTATTCTTTTAAGATTTGGAAGAAGTGAGGAAGAATACATTGAATTGTCTAAACAAAAGCTAGAAAAAGAAAATATGTGTAAGCTTATCTAGTAAGTGTTTTAGGACCGAAACACATCAAGGAAAAAATAGCTTGAAGAATGTGTTGAGTGTTAAGTCCTGAGTTGAAGTAAATCAAAGAAAGAATAGCTTGTGAGAAATGAATGATTGCTTCAACTTTTGTTTTGGAGAACTAGAGCATTTTAAGAGAGAATAGCTTGAGGGGATGTGAGAAATGCTTCTATCCAGTTCTCTCCCTCTGTCTGCTGTCTTTGAATCCTTGCTCCAAACTGCTATAGAGGTCTTTGAAAGTAGTCGTTTGAGAAAGCGATGTTGAATCGTGAAGAGTGGTGACAAAGTTTTTTTCTTTCAAAGCTCGGAGATCTTTGAAGAAGATTTCTGATGTGGAAGTTATCACCTAACATAAGATGATAAATTTATGGATAGAGTGGTTAGATATTTTCCTCCATAAAATGAGGAGAGTATATATCTCTAGCATGACATATTTAAAGAGATTGGTTGGCTAGAAGGTATGGTGCTCAGTGGAATATTAAATGCAATGGCAAACTGTTTGAGCAATTTAATGTTTCTACACAAAAATTCTTAAATGAACAGTTCTATCTTTGAAAAAATGCTAACTAAATAAATGATCAACATAATACTTTTGCAAGAGAGAGCCGTACGTTTTTCTCAAAGTTTACTGTTACTTGAAATTATGACAAGAGATCTTTAAAGATATTAAAGTTAATGTTTACAAAAGTGTATGATATATTAGCAGATACATTTTAAGCAAAAAGAAAACAGCAACTGATATGCACAAAGGAATCAGCAGTAAGTAAACTACCGATGACTAAAAAGCGACAGGTAGATGAAATGACTAATGAGAGCTGCCTTCCTTGGATTAAGTTTATTTTATCTTGATTAAGGAGGAAGAACATTAGTTTAAGGTCTACCTGCAAGAAGAACTTTTGACTTTAAAAAGTCTAATTAATTTGATTTTAGTTTTTCAACTAACTAATATACTAAGCATGCAAGACTATATTTAACTCAACCTATTGAATTTCATATAGATATATCTATTAGAGTGATCTTAATTCAGTAGGTGAGTTTTTATGAGTCCTTACTGATTATTACTTATTGTTTTATGTTCTAAGGTCTAATTAATGAATTTAAGTAATTCTAAACATGCATGTTTCAACAGAGGGTTTCGGACAATCTAAATGAGAACGAGCATTACAAAACACATAGTCCATCCACTTTAAGAATAAATTTCCTCCATGGCAGCTTGGGTTTTATATTTGTTGGGAATGCTTGGTGTGGGTTTTATATTTGTTGGGGATGCTTGTCCAGAACCTCTCATCCCATCAAGAACTCTGGCTGATGTAGACACCCCAATTTCGTACCATTATTTTATGACATGCCATAAAATATCAAGACTTGTTAAAAGGATTAACTGATGTCAAGTTACAGGGTGAAAAATGCAAAAGAACGGAAGAATTAACAAACAATGAATTGCAGGAGACGAAAGTGTCAAAAACAAAAGAAAAAGCAAAGTGGGAGCTAAAGCTGTCAAGGTGGGTTGGCGGGGCGGGCCAACACACAACCTGCTATAACCCGCCATTTGGCGAGGCGGGGCGGACCGACCCATGAAATGTGGTGGGCCGGGAAATTGCCAACCCAACCCAACCCATCTTGGGTTGTGGGTTAGGCGGGCCAACCCACCAACTTTTCTTTCAATTAATCAAAATAATAAAAATAATCATAAATAACACAAAAAAATGTCGCAATTCATTAAAAAAATTATATTTTCTACTATCATATTTTTAATAGTGTTTTCTAACAACTTTCTCTAATATTAATAGTATAAAATGAGAAAAAAAATAAAAATAAGAAACTATTTTATCATTACTATTTTTGTATGTTCTTATAATGATTTTTCATGTAAATATTGCGGTTAATATATCTTATTCTAATATCTTTAGTTGCTATAAGTGTCACTTTTTGAACGAATTCAAAATCATTTACTAATATTTCAGATATAAAAAATAATCTTACATTTTGAGCGAAAATGATTTAAACGAATTATTTCAAACTTATGAGTTGTTGTTTATTTGAAACTAGTATATGGCGAGTCAACCCACCCCGACACACCCCAACCCACCTCAACCCGCAACCCACTGGCTCAACCCGTTTGACCCACCTCCTAATGGGTTCATATTTTTCCAACCCAACCCACATTTTTTAAGTGGCGAGGCGGGCTCAACCCATTTTGACAGCTCTAATGGGAGCAGTCGTAGGTCAATCTGGGCGCAGCGCCCAAATCCCCCATAGGCGGCGCCAGATTGCCCCTCAAAGACCCAACTTTGCACTATTCACTGTTGTAGTTTACTTTTGGTGCAATTTCTTCAGCGCACGGTACAAGCCGTTAAAGCACGGAAGAAAATATATGCATTTACCTTCGCTGTTAAGGAATCTCAATCTCAGCCTATATATGCAAGGTTTCGACAGTGAAAAAAAGAGGAGAGTCCTCACAAATAGTTTACGGAGAGAACGATGTGAAAGTTACGCAGTTATTTTCCATCCAACCCCGAAGTTCCGCTAGGCTGCCAAAATTTCCCCTAAACACATAAACTCACCGGCCAAAGTGAACCCTAGCTACTCAACTAGGTTTTCGCCTTATTTCACCGGCTCCAAAAACCCAAAAAGAGCAGTTGCACTGCCCGAATCCAGACGTCAAATCCAGTCGAAGCAAGCAGTTGCTTTGCCCGATTTCAGACTCAACGACAGCAAAAAAAACAAGCAAGCAAGTAAAAGCAAGCAGTTGTGCCGTCCGAATCCCAAGGCGAAAACAACAAAAAAGAACAGTCACGCTGCCCGAAATCCAACAAAAGCAAAAAGACTCTCTCTTCCTGAAAGACAGAGCGAGCACACCCTAAAGCCTACCAGAAAACAAGTTTGGTCTAGGATAAAACCCACACGCTTCAAGAAGTAGGTACCCTAAAAGTATTTATTATTTCATCCTTAAATAGTGTTATTTAAAATAGGGATAAGTGTACCATTAGTCCCTGAACTTTGGCCGAAGCCATCATCAGTCCCCCAACTTCAAAAAGTTTCACAACTGACCCAGGTAGGTTTTTTTTGGCTCATAGTAGGTCCCTAGCCCTAACGTCGTTTGTTTATTTCCGTTAAGTGAACATGTGCCGCTCACATGCACAAAATAAAGGGGTTATGTATAACATCATCAAAATAAGGGGGCAAAGTGAATATAAACCAGTTTGGCTAGATTGAGGGTGAAATTCCTAATAGTCTTCGAAATTTAAAGAACTTGACTTATATTTATCTTGCTGGTTGCAATTTAAGAGGTGAAATCCCTGGATCGGTTTTTGATATGCAGGCTTTAGGGACACTGGATATTTCGAGCAATAATTTATCTGGAAATCTTCCAAAAGCAATTCCTCCAGAGCTTGCAAACCTCACTCTCTTACAGGAATTTGATATATCCATGAACCAAATGTATGGAAAATTGCCACGAGAAATTGGAAATCTAAAGCATTTGACGGTTTTCCAGCTTACCTCTCTTCTAGCAAATTACTCCCTCTATTTTATAACTCACTTAGTTTGGTACTTATCAATCGATTCTCTTCCCCCCCCCCCCGATGGAAAAATGGAGGTGAATGAAATGGAGGTTGTTGTCGACGCCCGGCGAAAGAGATGCCGGCAATTAGGCTGGAAGGTGCTTTGTCAGAATCGGGGTGAACACAGGTGGAAGGAGAAGGACATGGCCATGCATGGTGGAAAGCGTAGCTGGATGCTTAAACGAAGGAGAGGGAGATGGATGGAGGCAGATTGCTGGCGGGGGGCAACGCTGAAGACGACTATGCTTTGGAGATCTTCCAGATTTGTTTTCGATTTGGGGGAAAACAACTGGAGAGGAAGAATTACAGGATGGAGCAGAGAGATAGGAGCCACGCCTGGCATGGGGTTAGATTCGCCGGAGAAGAAGGAGCCGACTGTGGATGGAGAGGCACCCTGGGAGATGTTGATAGGCCGGAGAAGGTGAAGGGACCGGCTGAAGACCGGACTGCTGGAGCTTTACTGGCTCTCTTAAGGGGGGATCTTGGCAGGACACGGCGAATGTGGATGCGATAGGGGCAGGAGATGGAGATTTCGCTTGCGATTGGGGATGAGGATGTGTACGGACTGAAGAGAGGATGGCTGCTGGGTTGTGGATGAAGAAGCTCGGCCGAACATGGCGGATGATTCGCCAGAGAAGAAGAGAGCGAGTGATGCTGGGAGCTGGGCAAGGAGATGAGACACGAACAGGGGCCGGTGGCGGAAAAAGAAGGGGGAAGATTGAGACACGAACAAAAGTGATTTGCCCCCTTATTTTGATGAATTGGTTTATATTCACTTTGCCCCCTTATTTTGATGATGTTATACATAACCCCTTTATTTTGTGCATGTAAGTGGCACATGTTCACTTAACGGAAATAAACAAACGGCGTTAGAGTTAGGGACCTCCTATGAGCAAAAAAAGGCCTACTTGGGTCAGTGGTGAAACTTTTTGAAGTTGGGGGACTGATGATGGCTTCGGCCAAAATTCAGGAACTAATGGTACACTTATCCCTTTAATAGTATTATATCATGAAATATTTCGTTATAATGCCCAAATTTTGGGTATAAGTAGCACTAAAATAAGCCGTTATTATGGCCAAAATTTTATAAAAGTTTATATGCAACTCTAAAATGAGTCTACTATAAGTTTCTTTATTTCTTTTATTATATATACATATACATACATATACATATATATATATATATATATATATATATATATATATATATATATATATATATATATATATATATATATATATATATATATATATATATGCTTTATTTAAATTGTTAACTTTATAAAAAGAGTCTATTTAGCCAAAAATCTATTTTGAGTCTGAAAGAGCGAGTTGTGTGCCTAACCCCTTCCCAACTCGTAACTTAGTCTCCGAACCCTTTTGCAAATCTGATATTTTTTGTTTTTCTTTGTTTATCCTTGAAATAAAGATAGCGACTTTGTTGTTTATATTTTGAGTCTACAATTGAGGCCAAACGTATTCTACACGCTTTTAAAAGGTTTTGAAGTCGCCCCGCCTTTCAGTGGCGCGGATCCGATCAAAAACGGGGCACTCACAGCTGCGTCTCCATCTTTGGAGGTTCGACCTTCATACCAGAAAGTTCTCATCTTCCTTATGCTCTAGATTGAAAGTAAATTGAGAATATCAGCCTACCAAGTACACGAGATCTAAATGGCTCTATCTCACACTAGAACCACTGCTACACCTCTACCGGCTATCAACGCCATTGAAGAGATCGACAATTGTCCAGAAATTTAACAATCTTCTATAGAATTGTTTTAGTACTAAATGGTCCTTGAACTTTCTAAGCTTACCTGACCATTTTACCCCTAGTCAAAGTCACGTGACACGCACGTGAGGAAACTTAACTCACGAAACTGGACGAAAGGACCAAGTTCACATAAAATTTCAGCTTAAGGAGCAATTTCGAGCGATCGGGACCAAAGTCAAAAAACCAAAAATGTATAGGGACCATTTGGGTTGTTTGCCCTAGAAAAAATAATGTCAGTGTTATGAGGTTCAAAAAATTGAAATGTTAAGGCTCATTAGAATTGAAAAATGTGTAGAATCGAACCAAAATATTGGTTCTCATACATCTTTGGTTGAGTATGATTCTCAATCTTTTAAAGTTTTGATTCTGAATATCTGTTTTTTGGCTTAAATAGCAATTTGGTGACCTTACTTTCCACCTTTTTTTCATTAAGATCACTCTACTTTTTTTTTCTTAATTTAGTGACTATATTTGGAAAATCAAGTCAATAAGGTCACTGATGATTATTTTCGTTAGTTAGATGTACGGAAATGCTTGAAATGACCAAAATGCCCTAACTAATGTTAAAGATTTTCAGTTTAAAATGTTAATAGTTAAGGGGTCAAACTAAAAGATCAAATTATCAATATGTAATTTATATTGTTAAAATCAAGGGTTAAGTATACCATTAGTCCCTGATCTTTGGTCTAACCCATCGTCAGCCCCCCAACTTCAAAAAGTTTCACCACTGACCAAAGTATGCATTTTTTACTCATCGGAGGTCCCTAGCCCTAACGCCGTTTGCTTATTTCCGTTAAATGAGCATGTGCCACTCACATACACAAAATAAAAGGGTTATGTATAAGATCATCAAAATAAGGGGGCATTGTGGAAATTTTAATACCATCATCTCCAGCACCAAAGACCCCTAAAATGGCTTTTGTTCTTAAACCAAGACCTTCTTCAGTCTCCGACCACCCGCTCCCCTTCCTCCTCCTTCTCAGCCACTCTCCATCATCGATTACACATTCTCTCTCCTCCCCTCCAACCCTAGATTTTCACCGGACACCACCGTTTTCATCATCGACGCCTCCACCGGCCGTCGTATCAATTACTTCAATTTCATCTCTCAAACGCAATCTCTCACCTCCTCTCCTCAATCAATATACCCCTCTTTATCCAAAAACCAAGTCGCATTAATCCTATCTCCTTCATCCCTTCAGATCCTAACTCTCTACTTCGCTCTACTCTCCCTCGGCGTCACCATCTCACCGGCTAACCCTCTTTCTATCGAATTCAAGTTGACCCACCTAATTGGACTCAGTAAGCCAGTCACCGCGTTTGCTACATCCTCCACCGTCACAAACTCCTTTCCCTCCCCCTCGGCACGATTCTCCTCGATTCTCCTCAATTTCTCTCCATGTTAAAGTTACTTTGTTGCATTCCTCCTTTGTTTGTTCAAACGTGGTGCTTGCACGGGTAGCAACTGAGAAAAAGGATGCACTAATTAAAGATTGTGAAGAAAGTGAGAAGTCAAAAGCAGAAAACAAGTAAGAGCTTCCTTAAACATATGTTTTTCATGTGTTTTTTGTACTAGGTTTTTACTCAATTTGAGATAGTTTTGATTTTTGATTAATATAAATTATCTTCAAAATTAAAGGAAAAATAAGCTTACATGTGGAAATTCATGTGTTTTTTGTACTAGGTTTTTACTCAATTTGAGATAGTTTTGATTTTTGATTAATATAAATTATCTTCAAAATTAAATGAAAAATAAGCTTACATGTGGAAATTCATGAAGTACACGTCGCCTGATCCTAAGATTATTAATTTCTTGAACAGAGCTCAGAAGAAGCTATCTTCTATTGGATCATGGGAAAACAGCGAAAAAAAGTGTCGAGTTGACCTATCGAAATTTTATCGCTGTAACAGCCGCGCCCACCATAGTAAATTTATTATAGATGAAAATGTTCCTTTGAGTCATTCGATTTCATTATTTATGTTGCCGTTATTTCACGTATTCAGGTTTTTCATGTTTATACGGGCGGCTGCTCTAGGGAGACACTTGTTTTAATAGAGAGATTTGACTTTGAAAATTTTCACCTTGCCCCCTTATTTTGATGACCTTATACATAGCCCCCTTATTTTGTGTATGTGAGTGACACATACTCACTTAATGGAAATACACAAACGACGTTAGGGCTAGGGACCTCCGATGAGCAAAAAAATACCTACTTTGGTCAGTGGTGAAAAGTTAGGGACTAATGGTATACTTAACCCTAAAATCAATAAGCTCACTTTTCAAAGTTTTCTTTTGCTAGGACCAAGACTTGCTCCATCTTCCGTACCCACATAAACCCCCTTCCAGTACAAACACATTTCTCCATTGTTCCCATTATTATCCTATTTCTCATTTTCATTTCAGCTTATTATCAAATAACAAATATGAATTTCCTTCTTCTCGTTACATTAATCTCATTCCCATTCTTGGCCTTGCCGGCTTCCGCTTCCTTCCCTCATTTCTTCCCAAACATATCTTCCATCCCACCCTCTCTTATCCCAAACACGTGTTTCAGCGCATGGGACGACTTCAAAAAGCTAGTCGGCTATCGCCCCGACGACAATGTTAGCAGCTTGGCTAAACTCAAGGATTACTTCCATTATTTCGGCTACATTAACAATTCCACCGATTCTTTCTTTCGATGATTTTCTCAAGGAGGCTCTCATAACGTATCAACGTAATTTCATTCTCAATGAGACCAGCGAGCTCGATACGCCAACGGTCACCCAAATTCTCCTCCCGAGATGCGGCATTGCTAACATAGTCAACGCGTCTACCACCATGAATTCTAGCTGGAACTTTACTGCCCCAGAATTATATAGATTAGATTCATTGGCAGCAATTGAAGATGTGAGGTTAGAAATGGATTTCAACTTTGAGTTTGTCGGTACCAAAATTGACATCGGGCGAGAGAAAAAGAGACTAACACTTTGAGAGAGAGAGAGAGAGATTGGTAGTGATGGCGTAAAGTAGTGGAGATGAGAGAGTAATAAAGATTGGGGAAGAAAAAGTTTTCAGGTTTGATTTGAGCGAGAAGAATAAGACCCCAAAAACTGTCAAATGAAGTAAAAGGGCATTTTTGAATTTTTCTAAAAAAATTAAACTTTTCATTTAAATATATGAATGGAGTGATGACCGAAACAGATAGTGTCACCTCTAATACACATGAGATTTAAGGCTTGACATCTATTTTTTTTTTTCTTCAGGTGGAGTGGAGTAATATTCAACTGAATTGAGTGATTGGTCCCAGAAGTCCACTATTTGGAGATTAGGACCTTTTATTTTTTTTCATTTTAGACATTTATTTTTGTCAAAAAAAACAAGGGTCATGTCAAAACCACATTTATAACTTACCTAAAAAAGTTAACCATACCAAACCCCAAAAATATCCAATAAAAAAACATCAATTTTCCATAAGGACCTCCCAAAAAAGATATATAAGTAAAAAAGAAAAAAAAAACATCAATAACCCATCTAAATATGAAATACTAAAGAAAGACAGACTAATAGTAACAATCTATAAACCCTAGATCTTGATAAAAACCATTATTGACTTTAGTCAAACTCACTAAAAATCACACCCTTGGCTTGATCATAGCTCTTAGAGGATTCTTCATCACCACAGTAAACTCCGACTTCTCACTAAAATCCACTTTACTGTTTTCCGGGTAACCCACCCACTCAAACTCCTGCACCATTCTCGCTATCATCAAATTCACATGCACCGATGCCATACCCAACCCGGGGCAAATCCTCCGACCCACCCCAAACGGCACCATCTTAACTCCCGTCACTCCCGTTATGTCCGCATCCTCCCCGCCGGTCAAGAACCTCTCCGGGTCGAATTTGTCTGGGTCGGTCCATAGATTCGGATCCTCAGAAATCCCGGGTAAATAGATCTCGACATTCGCGTCCGTAGGTACGTCGTAGCCACCTAACTGAGCCGGCTCCGTGACGGCGTGGGTCAAAGAAAAATAAGTCGGCGGGTGCTTTCTTAGCAACTCCTTTACGACGGCGTTTAGGTACGGCATCTTCTCAACGTCCTTTTCGTCTACCTTCTTGTCGCCAACTGTAGACTTAATTTCTTCGTAAAGCTTTGTTTGTATTGACGGGTTATCGATGAACCGGGCTATGGCCCACTCGATCGCCGTTGCCGTAGTGTCGGTGCCGCCATTGAGAAACTCCGAACATAGCGTCACGATTTCCGGGTTAGTGGGCCCCGATTTGCGACCATCTACTTTGAGGTCAAAGAGCGTGTCCAAGTAACTGAACGACGCCGCTGTTTTGTCGGAGCCCGGATTTTCGAGTGCCGCGCGGCGCTTCTCGATAAAGGGGACGAGCGTTTTGATCTGTTCTGCACGAACCAACATGGCTTGTTTGCGCTGCTTGGAGAAAAATGGGCTCAAAAGCGGGAGGTAATCGTCTAGCCTCGGGTCCAGTGTAATTAACACGGTCTTCATCATATCATCCATCCTCTCGATCGTTTTCTCGTCCATTTCAACCCCGAAACACATCGCCAACAGTATGGAAAACACGGCGAACCTGGCGTTTCTGAGGACCCAAACGGCTCCGTCATTGGCAGCGGCTTCGGAATTGAGCCGACCCACGAGCTTGTCCATGGCAAGGCCTCTCAGGTTGCGGAATTCCCTCAACTTGCTGGCACTAAGCGCGTTTTGCACCATGTTCCGCCTCAGGGAACGCCAGACTGGGCCGTACAAGGCGGCGTTGACTGTGAACTTGTTGCAGCTGAACACGGTTCGGGTCGGATTTTCTCTGGGTCGGTTTGCAAACACCTGACCCTTTTCGATCAGGGCCTCGTGAATCAAATCGGCATTGCTGATTATAATCATGGTTCTGGTACCCATTTTGAGGGTCAAAATGGGTCCGTATTTGGGGCGCAGTTCTCGGACATACTGGAAGAAAGGTTTGCCTGATCGGGCGACTTGGAAGAGGTTGCCGACAACGGGCCAACCCGGTGGGCCAGGAGGGAGTTTGATCCGCCTCGATTTGGATTGACGGGTAAGCAAGAAAATGAGGGCTGAAGCGACGAAGGCTAGAGCGGTGAAAATAATGTGATAGTAAGGAGAGAGAGTGAAGTGCAACGTAGGTTCCATTGTAGTGTGTGTCTGAGTGTGTGTAATGGGAGGAAGTAGAAAAAAAGAGAGGGTTATAAGAAGCAGAAAGCCTGAAATTACAGGTGGCTATAATTAAGGCTGTTTGATATTTCCCCAACTAGATAGCTTACCGGTGCGTGTTAAATGCAACTGACCGATCTTATTACAATTGTGTGCACCCATAGATTAATGAAAATGGCAACTTTAATATACATCTTTTGATGGACATGGTTCAAATGTTTACGCATGTAATTATTTGTTTGTCGGTATATTAGTAGTTGTAATTAAAGGCTAAATCATTACTCTCGCTAGTTCATACAAAATAATACTCCCTCCTCGATCCTCATATTATTATCACGTTTTTTTTTCATCTGTTCCAAAATAATTATTTTATTTGAATTTTTTTCTTTTTATAACAACACATTTATCACTTTATTTTTACTTTTCCATCTTGCTTTGATTATGTATATATAGACTTTAAAGTAAATTACACATCAAATTAATATTAATAATTCAGTCAAATGTATTTTCTTAAACTGTACACCAAGTTCATCAAGATGATAATTTAGGAACGTGGGAAATAGTATTTACTTCCTTCCACCATAAAAAGAGTCATGCCTTCATGAGTTTCTCCCCCAATTCATTTTTTTTTGTCATAAGCTTAGGGAATACAGTGTTACAGATATTTTTAAGAGTAGAATTCGGACGGTCTCTTTTGAACAATTATAGTGAAATGTTGACTATATCGTTAATGAGTCGAACAGCTTGTGAAAATGTACGCCATACATCACGATTCAAAAGTATGAATCGTGATGCACAAACCATGCATCGCGATGCTCATACTCATGTATCGAGATTCAAATGACCCTTTTGGTATAGCGTTTTCAAAACACAAGTATTTTCTTATAAACGTGTTTGGAATACAATTTCAAAATGCAATTATAGGAAATTGAGTAGTTATGAAAAATGATTGTTATACCGTTTTATAAACAATTGTTCCATTATAGATACACCCGGGAATCATATGAGAACTTTAATAGTTTTAGGAGAACATATTAACTAGACATTTTTAAATATAGATCAATTTTTTATTTGGACTTCTTAACTTAGGAGTCACTTTGAAAAACTAAAAAGCTACAGTCACAAGCCCCAAACAATAAGGGATGAATCTGTAAAATTGATTCATCTCTTTCATCTTGCGCGCACGTACACACACTCTCTCCTTACCTTTTTCCCCCTCGCCATCTCCATCCCTCCCCTATCCGTCCCTCCCCTCTCTCTCTCTCTTCTATTACAAAACCCAGCACGCGTGTCTAATCAACAATGAAAAATGATTATCAGTAGCACACGAGTGGGCATTTCGATGAATTCTCGAATTGATCTGTGTTTAACAGTAGCATTTTGGAAAAAGATCCAATTTGGAGCGTTCAAAACGTAGGAAAATTTCTAAAATACAGAGGCTTAGAGCATCCTCAATGTTAAATTTAACATCAACTTCTTAACTGGGTCTCACTGCCACCTACACATTTTTATCTTCTTACTCACTTAAGAATATATCTTCCCATTGTATAATATTCTTACACATCTTCTTACACAAAAAATATTAAATTTAACACCATACCAATAAATACAAAACCCACCCCCACCCACACAAAAAATAATTGTGTCGCCCCCCTCCCCCCCACCACCACTCGGCCGCCACCCTCCCTCAGCCCATTCGAAACAAACTTCCTATTTAGGAAGTGAAGCTATCTTTATCTCTCCTAATAACTCTCTTCTCTCTCCTAATTGGCTCCTAGTGGCCATTCACTCCATTTTCCAAGACATAAGAAGTTGCTCTAAACTTATAATGGGGATGCTCTTACAAACGCTGTACAGATGCATTTGGAGAGTAATATCTACGCTCTCCTAATACTAACGATGTTTCCAGACTTCTCCATATTGGTGAAAGTCGAGGATTTCCTGGTATGTTAGGTAGCTTAGATTGTAAGTTGGAAAAACTGCCCAACAACGTAGGTAGGACAATATGATGGTCGTAGTGGAACTCCAACAATGATTCTGGAAGTTGTAGCTGATTATGATATCTGGATATGACATGCGTATATTGGTTTACCTGGATCCAACAATGATATAAATGTACTAGAGTCTTCCCACCTTTTTGGTAATCTTGCTTAAGGTATAGCTCATCATGCTCATTATGTCATTCAAGGAAAAACTTATAACATGGGCTATTATGTAGTTGGTGACTGTAAGTCTAGTTGGCTACGAAATAAAGCTAGATGGGAGTGAATAGTTTTTTAAAAACTTTGAGGATTGTTTTGAAAACCTTTAAAAGATGCAGCGAAAAAGATAAGTTTTCAGCAGCAGATGTAAAATCAACAGATAGCATCTGCAAAATGTAAAACAGTTTGGGTAAAAGTTGCTGAACTTAAACAGTTTGGTTTTCTTTTGATCACTTAAGTATAGGGACTAAATTGAAGAACAATATATTTAAGATCAACTATGTAAATAATTCAGGAAGATAACTGTTAAACACTTAAGTAGATAGAAGCTGCTTAAGTATATGAACAGTAAAAACTGCAGATAGAAGTACATAGTATTTGGAGTGGTTTAAAGTGTTAAAACTGCTACATCCACTACCAATTTGGTCAAACTTGGATTTTAAAGTACACTAAATATATTGAAATTTTAAGTGATCACTAACGGATTTGTGTACAACAAAAACTAGTATTTGAGGAGTATGATTGGGCAACAATCATATTCGTGCAATAATTAAGTATTCTTTTAAGATTTGAAAGAAGTAAGAAAGAATATTGTGATTGTCTAAACAATAACTAGAAAAAGAATAATATATGTAAGCCTATCTAGTAAGTGTTTTAGGATTGAAACACGTCAAGGAAAGAATATCTTTGATGAATGTGTTGAGTGTTCAGTCCTAAATTGAAGTAAATCAAAGAGAGAATGACTTGTGAGAAATGAATGATTGCTTCAACTTCTGTTTTGGAGAACTGGAGCATTTTAAGAGAATAGCTTGAGGGAATATGAGAAATGCTTCTGTCCAGTCTTTTTTTCAATCCTTACATTAGCGTCTTTAAATAGAAGTCTTGAGTTTTGAAGCCGTTGGAGAGCAAGGATGAATTTTGAATCTCATCAAAGAAATGATGATCAGATCTTTTCAATTGAATGCACCGAGATCTTTGAAGAGTTTGAGAAACGGAAGATATCACCTAGTATAAGAATTTATATTCATAAAGAGAGTAGTTAGATATCTTCTTGTATAAAATAAGTAGAGTAGATATCTTCTAGCATGAGATAATAAAAAAAGTGGTTGGCTAGAAGATATGATACACTGTGAGATATTTAATGCAATGATAAACTGTAGAGTATTTAATACAATGACAAAAAGTCTTCTATGAATAGTTTGAGGAAAATGTAAGTTTACTTTATAAAATAAAGAAACAAGGAAAGAGAAAACTCCCTTCAAGTGACACGTGTAAAGTTGATATCGAATTCAAGGCTTATGTCACTTTTTCCACTTTTACTTCAAAGTAAAAGTCCTGATATCAGTTGCTACAGTAACTTCAGTAACTATAGTACCTTCAGCTGCTACAATAGTTTCAGTTGCTACAATAATATCAGCTTCCAGCTTTCAGCTTCCTACTTTCCTGATTCCTACTTTCCATGCTTTCCTGCTATAAGCTAATAGTCCAAATAAAGTTGTCTTCAAGAGTGTAGCACGTAGTCTATTAACAAATAAGTATATAAACTAATGGGTACAAACAAATCCAATATAAAAGAGAATATGCACAAAATGATTTTAAATAATTAATCATGTTAATATTTCCAACAATGACATATACACAAAATGGTCTACACTTGTTCAAACTATCAATGATCCAAGAGGTCTAAAGAAGAAATTTGTTAGCAATGAGACAAGAAGCATGTAAAAAAAATGTTGAGTGAGCATTTGAAGTACTCAAATCACGATTTGCTATTATTGTTCGACATTCACATTTTTGATAGAAAAATATGCTACATGATATAATGATTGCATGCATTTTAATGTATAATATGATAATTGCAGATGAACGTAATGTAAATGCACCAATTGAAAAACAAGGAGAAGCATCAACTCCAAATGTTGAACAAGTAGGAGATGATAGCACTCGATTTCAAGAGTTTCTTTCTCGATATAGACAAATCAAGGAGAAACAAGCTCACCTCGAACTTTGGAATGTTTTAATTGAACATTTATGGGCACAATTTAGTAATAGTGAGAATTAAGCTAAAATAATATGTATTTTAAATTGAGTGTTGTTGATTATTTTTTCTTCATAATTTTTTTAAGATTTTAAATACGTGACAATGCACTAAAAGCAGGGGGTGAATTAGTTGGGAAATGGGATATCAAGAAGAGGGGTAAAGTATGACTTTTTATTCTTAAGGGTAAGTTCAATGGTATGGGTCAAATCCAAATTTTAATATATATGTAAAAGTATTAGGCTTTTCAATAGTTAAAGTAAAAAGATACTAAAATTAAGTATGGTACTAGAGAATGCACCAAATTTAATATTTCCCTTAATACCACACCTAATTTTAATACCCTTTATTTTAATATATATGATTAGAAATAATCATTTGATACCTATAAATAATAACCAATAGATATCAAAATTTGGTTTTGATACCTATTAGCAACTGAGCTGCTCGCCCAATAGGCTCAAGCCATAGGTCACGTGCTTGGTACATGGTTACAATTCAGTCAGGCGACCATCCTACAGTTAAGGCTACGGGGAGAAGATTAAATGGTTCTTACCCGTCATGAAAGTGGTCACGCCTTTAGCGAGTAGATGATGTCGGCCGAAGTCGGGGCTTAACCAATGAAAGGCGTGAGCATGTAGCGAGCATACGGTATCATACTCGTAGATTTAAGAATTGTTGTCAGTTGAGGACGGTTATGTCCGGAAACTTATCCATTTGACCGTTGTGGTTAATGGGACAGTTAATGAGGCAGTTAATATGCCCGCCATTAATGCCATGATTATTAGTAGGCAGTTATGAACGGTTATACTCTCCGGCAACTATAAAAAGCCCCTCAAAATGAAAAGGGAGGTATGTGATTTCTATTATCTAGCCAAAACTCTGCTGAATTATATACACACCCACATTCTTGTGCTAATTCTTACGCCGGAGGGCTTTTGCAGGGGGCGCCCCTGCCAAGTTTACGGTTTGCTTTGTCTAATTGCAGAGTTGGGCTTTGGAGATTTGTGGATACGTTGAAAGTCAGGTATCCAGTTGGACGGGTCCAGTGCGCCCAGAAGATCTTGGACGCATCAGCAACTAACTCAATCTATATTATAAAACACCTTGGGAAATACGTGTTCAATTGAGTAGAGATAAGTACCGGCTGAGATTTATTGTTTACTTTCAATCTTACGGCCGTAATTTCTTCCCCACTTCACATGTGTGAACAACGGTTTATTCCCTGTAGTCCTAACTCCTCGCCTCCAACTCCTTCCTTTCCTTCCTCCACACCCACACTTCCATCACGTAAACCCTGACTTCTCTTCTCACCCATCAAACTGATGACCTATCAAACCCAAAATTTTCCACCCCCAAACCCTCGTTCGATTTAGAGGGATTCGGGGAAGTAAAAGCAGCGTCGGGGTGGGAGGTAGGATTTTTGTTAAAAGGTTATTTCATACCTAGAAGAGAATACGAAGAGGCTGGTAAAGAAGGATATGGTGGTAAGCGATTCCCCGAAACCAATGGTGAGGATTTCGTCCTTCGGCTTAGGTGAGGCTGCCATGCATGGTGATGAAATGGGCAGTGTTATACTAATGATAGTAATAGGCGCGGGGAAGGGGAATTAGAGGTGGCGGTGACGGTGACGGTGACGGTGACAGGGTGTGTGGTGGTGATCAAGGGAGACGATCATCAGAATAGTATCGATGATAATTAATGGAATATAATTGAACCAAACCTTGGTAATGCCCTGTTTCTAGCTAATTATGTCAAATTCTTGAATAATTCAGTAGATATGGTTAAAATCTTAACATAATTGGGGTATAATTTATTGGTATGGCATAAATTGTTCTGAATTAATGAACATGTAAGGAGAGATTACAAGAAAGTAGAGGCAGTAGGGCAAAAGAAAAAGAAATTTTTCATTGGCTACGCTCCCGAGGTCTACGATTATGAAGAGGTGGAAGACGCTGGAAGAGAGAAAAGCAATTGACGAAGAAGGTTCATTATTTCATGAAATGGGGATGTCAAATTCTTGGATTACACATTTGTAATTGGTAAATGCTAATTAGGGGTTAGGATTGATTTTTTTACCAAATTCCTAAGGCCTAGATTAATTGATTTTTGTAAGTGTATGAAAGATAGTAAATCCAAATTGTAATTGTAATGCTTATTTTGTGTACCCGAGAGGAAAAAAAGATTGTTATAAGTGATATTTCATTTTATCATTATTGTTTTTAACTGTAAAGGCTTATTCTGTGGGGCCCGAGGGAAAAAAAGGCAGTCATAAGTGATAATTTATTTATCCAGTTTCTTCTCATTTAACGTGCATAACTGAATCAATTTAATTTTAGTCCATTTGTAAGTTTTGAAACTTTTTTATTTTTTATTTTCAATTTAATTTTTTTTTCGGCCCGCAATTTAGTATAAAAATAAATTTAAAAAAATCGTAAGTTTTGTAATTTGAAATATTTGTTTTTTTTTCTTTTTAACTTTTATCGTAATTAACTTAATCAATTTATTTTTTGTCATGTTCGTTTTTTTTTGTTCGACCCGCAATTTCGTATACAAATTATTAATTAATCCCTTCGTTCCGGGCAAAGAGGCCCAGTTTGAAAGTCAATTCTTTTAAGAAAATATTACTTTTAGTAGTTCATTAATAATTAAATGACATTTACGGTTTTACAAATATTTGTTTTTTTTTTCTTTTTAACTGTTACCATAATTAACTTAATCAATTTAATTTTGCTCCGGCCAATTTTTTTTTGTTCGATCAGCAATTTCGTATCCAAATTATTAATTAATCCCTCCGTTCCGGGTAAAGAGGCCCCATTTGAAAATCTGTTAATAAATCACTATCAGGTGGATGAACAGAAACATTATTGTTTTGGCTATAAGAAAAATTATCTGCAGTGTCAGTATTCATATTTGTCTCACCATTGTAATGACTGGTCTGCAATTTATAAAGACCTTCTGTCAGTTTACCAATCTCCTTGAGAGTGTTCTTGGCAGGGTCCTGGATAAAACAAGAATTAGTAGAGAAGATGAGATTATACTTTGTGCTTTGAGTAAGCTTGCTTCCAGAAACAAGATTGAATTGAAAATCTGGAACAAAGAAGACATTATGAAGAGTAATTTCCTTAGTGAGTCTGACAGTTCCTTTATGTGTGATTTTAGAGTTCTTTCCATTAGGCAGGTGAATAAAAGACTGAGTGGGAATAGGATCAACAAGATTAGATAAAGAATTAGTTATGTGATCTGAAGCACCTGTGTCAATAATCCAGTCTTGAGTTTTTGAATTGCTGTTAGATGAGCAGAAAGAATTCACATAGTTAAAGGTGAATTTAGAGTTACCTACCATATACTCAGTAGTGTTCTTAAGAGGGGAGTCAATTTTACCACAATTGACTTTAGGATTAATCATAGACAGCAGTTGAGCAACTTGTTCCTTTGTAAATTGGATGATGTTGTCTTTCAGACAGGTTGTAAGCTTTGATTTAGCTTTGTTTTTTGGCATTTTGGAAGGATCTGGTTTTGTACCAAACAAAGGATGCCAGTCTGGAAATCCATTCAGAAAGAAGCATTTGTCCTTGGTATGAGAATCTCCATGACAGTGATCACAAAAGAACTTTCCTCTTGAATTGTTTCCATTCTTGCCAAGATTTTGAGCATTCTTATTGAATCTGTTTCCTCTATTATTGTTGTTGAATCTTCCAAGCAAGATAATAGGAGAATCTTGTTGATTTAGATAATAGCCACATTGCCTTTGTCCTTCTTCTTGAATTAACATAGAAACAGTCTTTGACAAAGAGGGTAGGGGAATCATACGTAAAATCTGACCTCTTACATCTGTATAAGAATCAGACAGTCCCATCAAGAATTGTGTAATCTTGTAGGCATGATCATAATCTTCACGGATTTTGGAGGCTCCACAAGTACAATCACATGTACAATTGGGAATAGGTAAAAGATTCTGTAGCTCATCCCAAAGTCCCCTAAACTTAGTGAAGTAAGCATTGATGGTAAGTGTGCCTTGAGTGCATAAGGCAATTGTTTTCCTAATCTGATACAGCTTGGGAATGTCACTTTGAGAGTATCTAGCAAGAAGGTCTTCCCACATTTCACAAGAAGAAGAAAAGTAGACAATGCTTTGTCGAATTTCAGGAGACACGGAATTAAGAAGCCAAGAAATCACCATTGAATTACATATATCCCAGACATTAATATACTTAGATTCTGGCTGGGGTTTCTTGAATGTCCCATTAATCATGCCAAGCTTGTTCTTGGCAGAAAGGGCAATGGTAATAGCTAATTTCCATTGTGTATAATTGTTTTCAGTAAGGAGTTCAGAAACGAGATTCATCCCTGGATGATCATGGGGATGAAGATAAAAAGGATGACTAGGAGGTAATTGAAAAGTGGTTTCTGAAAAATCATAGTAGTCTATTGATTGACTGGTGGATTCTTGCGAGGTTTTTGAATCCTTTTTGATAGAAGGATTATTATCAGTCATGATGAATTAAAGACAAGAAAGTAAGAAGAGGAAAAAGGAACAAAAAAAAAACATGCAGATGAAGATGATGATCAAAGAAGAACACACCAGAAGAAGGGGATGATTGTAGATGAATTCCGGATACAAGGCTCTGATACCATGTTAATACATTGAGAAACTTGAGTATTTCATATTATATATCAGAAAACAATGAAGAGTAAAAATATCTCTTTCTGTATTGATGAAATTTTCTGGAGAGATTAATCCAAAACACAGATACACAAGCAGATATATACTGCTGTTACAATTAGGGAGCCTAACGGCTTTAACTGCCAAGAGGGAGAGAAAGGAGATTTATTTGTAAGTTTTGTAAACAACTTTTATAATTTTGAATATTTGTATTTTAATTTCTTTATTTTCTTAAAAGTTAGTGGTTAGTTTCCCTTATTGATCTGAAATCTTTGTGATTTTTATTTCGAAATAGTATTTTGTTAGTTCACTATGTCTTATTCAATTTATTTTGTAGTTTTTGTTTGCGGAAATTTTCATTTTTAAGTTTATTTCAATTTACAGGTGTTGAGTTGGTGTGTGTGTGTGAGAGAGAGAGAGAGAGAGAAAAAAAAAATACTTTTGGATGTTTAATTATACTATTTTAAGATGAGTTATAAACTTTTACAGCCAATAAAATGTATTATTTCTTTAGTTTTCGGGAAGTTGTTGTGTAATTTACATTAATACGACCCCTACAAAATTTCAAGGATATATTAATTTATTTTCATCATGATCGGTTCATACATTGATCATGCTCATACTGGCATCATACCATCGGCACGGACACGAGTTTATTTTTATAGAATGTCACATTTTCTCATTGTAGTGGTTTCATTTGTTAGGGCATGTGTATTAGTTTCCATTGATTTAATTGTTATTTTTTTAGCTTTTAGGGTTGATTAATTTTAATCAAATGCATCTTCGTTTGCCTATTAGATTTTGTATGATAATATGTGAGAGGATTTGAGTTTTGTGTGAATTTTCTTTGTCTCATGTGTAGGTGGAAATAATAGACAAACTTATTACATCCCATGTTTTCAAACCAACCATTATTGTTAAGCAAGAACCCCTAGAAAAAGAAAACTGAGTTTTCGTTATTGAGAAAATAATAAAATTTTCTTTTCGTATTTTAAAAGTAGTTACAATTAAAATATTTATTTATTGGTTTTCTTATGAAATAAATATCGAAGTAAATTTTTTTTTTGTTATGTATTTGGGTTTTCTTCCATTTTCGTTGTGTATTATACATATATCCAACCCCTACAAATTATAAATAAATATTAATTCATTTCCATATTATCTTGATAAATTCTCAAATTGACGTCGTGTCATCGACACGGATGAGAGTACTAATAACCTAATATATCACCTGCAATTAACTCAATTCATTTAATACCAACTGGGGAGGTTGGGGAGACTACCATCTTTTGGAATTTGTAGAAGAAAAAATTGACTTTTTGTAATGCTTAAATTAAAGTCAAACGTTTATACTAGTTCAAGCCTGCAGTAACGCTACAAATTTTAATGCTCGTTTGTTAACGTTTTTTAAGAGTGATTTTTTGCTTTTAACTTAAAATAAATTATATTTAAAATATTTGTTTCAACTTATAAACTAAAAATCAACTAGTTTTTTTAACTCGTGCGTTAAACGTACGTTAAGTACATTGTACATAAATAAAATAAGGAGGATCGGTTTATTAATAATTACACATAAGTAAATCACTAATCACTATAGATTCTAAAAAATTTCTTTATACACAACATTTGTTGTCTTATTAGTTGGTTTTTCATCTTCATCGCATATCAATATCTTAAAACCAAAAATAATTTGTTACTCTAGAAACTACGACATATAACTGTCCATGACTAAATATTGTTTTTTTTCTTTTCAAAAAGAGACTTACGTGCAATTATTGACTTTGGAACTTGTTAATTTGCATTGCATATGATACCAACAATATAAATTGTCTTTCTGAAATTTGAAAGACAGCCTTACATCGAATAGAGTTAATGACAATCTTGAGATAAAAACAAATTCTCCAACATTGCTTCCTTTGAAAAAAATTGTTTCAACAATGTGATCCTCAAGATTTATAATGATTAGTCTTGTTCTATTGCAAAACCCTGCAGTATGGTCAATATTTCTCAATAGCATTACTAGAACACTAAGTTTAAGTGTCAATTCAAGGTCTGATAATCCCGAACACTTTATACTATTTAAAAACTTTGTATAATCAATGTTTTCGAACATACTTGAATTTTTTCTGCCCTGCAAATAGAATTTGAACTCAAATAAGTTATTCCTTTTGAATGATTTATTTTATTAAATTATATTTGTATTTTATGAATAAAAAAATTTCTAAGAAGAAAATAAGCTAAAATAAAAATAACGAAATTATTTTTACCATTAACTATTATTTTTTTGTTTTGTAAATTATTTTGATTTTAATAACTTCCAATATTTTTTTTGTTTTATTGACTTCGTAGCTATTATTTTTGTTTTATTTTTAAGAATTAGTTTTACGGAAAAAAATTTGTATTTACATTTAAAGCATAGGTTTTAATGGCATAGGCAGTTAACACGTTGTACATGTCTACTGGTAGTACTGAACAGCAGACTTGCTCTAAGCAGAGTTTTCAACCCTACTGGTGAACTGCCTGTAAATCAAAAGTCTGTTTGAAAGATTTTAAGCAGCGAAAATAGTTAGGCTTAGATTTAGGGAAGTCTTAAATGACTGTACACGAATATGATCAGAACAACAGTACACTTAATCCTTCTTCAAATGCAGATTTAGGAAATCATTAGAGAATAGTTTTTCAAAGGATAAATCAATTTATAAAAGCTCATATAGAAGTAAAGACTGAAAAATAAATTATTTGAAAGAACATCTGAATTTATTCAAATATAAATTACAGATTACGTCAACCTAGACTCTCTATGTTAAGTTTCTGTCCTCGTCCTTTCAAGCCTTAACCTTTACTTAATCATTCATTGACAAATTCTTAAGTAAAGAGGGCAATAGGAGACGAGAATGAGAAAGTGAAATAAGAAGACATTTGTATACGAGATTGAGTGCAGAGCACTCACCCTTCTGTGATGATTGATTATTGCAAAATCAACAGCATTTGTATATGAGTACAAATCTGAAGATATGAATGCAATATTTACATACAACTCTTCATCTTCTTTGGGCACCATTTGAAAACAATCTTCAAATCGATCCAAGAGCTTGACCTCTAGCTTTAGGAATTGAGTCCTGAAGCTTAGCTAGAGGCTGAGTTTTTCGAAGAACGGTGAAGAACTCAAATCAAAAACTGGGTTCTTGACCAAGACGCCGATCTCTGTCTATGGAAGTTTCTGATCTCTTCTTCTTCTTCAAAGCTTTTCTACCTAGTAATCCATAGAGACTGTTTTGCTAAGGTCTGGGTACGCTCACTGCAATATTCTGTGAAGATCTAAGATGCATTGGTGAAGACAATCTCTTGTAGATCTTACAGCTTCTTTGAAGTTTTTGTTGCAGGTGTCTTCGAAGAATGATTTGAAGACCAATCATTCTTAATTCATCTTCTATTACGCTTCTTGTTTGTTGAAGAATGAGAGAGATTTCTTTTATAGACCGGTGTCAGTTTGATCGTTGAGAGATGAAGATGAATTTTCTATCTGTTAGAAAATAATGTCATTGTTGAAGACTGTCGGATAGAGATGTTGTTCACTGGATCTTTGACTATTGGATAAAAGCTTTGTCTTATAGATCCTGAACTAGTTGCCCGTCAGACTGTTATTGATAGGTCTCTGAAAAGCGAGTCTGAATCATAATGCATTATCAGGTGGTCTGTTCAATAAAGTAGATTCTTTTGACTTATCCAAACCACGTGAGTGAGAAAGAATCCTGCAGTATCTGAGATGTCGGGCTTCATAAAGATTTGATCGTCTGGAAGCTTGAACATTTTGTCTTGTTTCGATCTACTGCGGTTTTATCTCTTCGTAGCATGTGCAGCGCTATGTCTGCTGGTGAAATGCTCATTTCGAGAATTGAGTCTTCCGTAGAAGAGGACTGCTGGTGACTGGTTGCGGTATGAAAATTCAAACCATAGCAAGTCTGCTGACAGCAGATATTTCGTGATGCACATGATAAGTCTGGTGGTGACGAGTCCTTTGAGAAACATTGACACTACATCACGTCTGCTGGTGACGAGTCTTCAAATTGTCCTTTAGTGCATATGACAAGTCTGTTGGTGACGAGTCTTTCAAAAACCTTGATGCTACAGCAAGTCTGCTAATGCTAGTGCATATGAGATGTTGGTCTGTCAATCATCATTAAGAATGTAGGACTAAATTAAGATGACCCAGCCTAAGACCTATGTGTTGTCAAACAAGTTGTCACACTAATCAGTACGCAGCCTTCTTAGCCACTTGTTATGACACACAATAATGTGAACAATTAAATCAAAATATTTAGAATATGCAAGGCGATAAGTTAATTATAAAGAAGCATATTCCAACAGATGACATCCCAAAAACTAAATAAATAACACATCATTGTCTTTAAAATTTTGTAACTCATCCAAAAAGAGTGTAATTAAACGTCCAAAAGCATTCTCGCTCCCACACGCACACCAACCAACACATGTTAATTGAAATAAACTTAAAAATAAAAATCTCAACAAACAAAACCATAAAATAAATTGAATGAGACAAAGTGAAAACACAAAAGATTATTCTAAATCGAAATCAGAAAGATTTCAGACCAATAAGGGAGACTTAGCACAAAAATTTAAAAAAAATTAAATTAAAATATTTAAAATTACAAAACTTACGAACCCAGTAACTGGATAATTACGGCAGAAAGAACTCAGTAAAACAATAACTTTCATTCACATCATTCATAGTTACGGTGGTAATATCTTAAAACAATAATACGGTGGATCGGGTAAGGAAGATCCGTTTTACAAAAAAATTAACATAAGACGGTCTTACCTAAGTTTTTAATCAATTATCATTTAGTTTAACTAGTTTTGTACATGTGCGTTTAACGCACGGACAAAAGTCTTTTTTAATTAAATAATATTTAGGCAAAACAAAGAAATAAATATCATTATTGAAAATTTAATATAGCATTTTACGTTGATTTAAGTCAGTTTTTTTTTATTATTATTCCTCACTCTTACATATGTATCATAGAAAAATACACATCATACTTACATTAAAGGTAAGATTCATATATTCACTTTAAACTTATTATATAAACAAAAATATTAATTAAGAAAGTCAATTACATTTTGTGTAAAATACTAATCATAATTTGCAATGTATTAAATATCATTATTTTTTATGATATCTTTATTATTATATTTTTAAGTTATGAAAAATCAAATGTTTGACAAAAATATGAGGTATTATTTATTTAGTAAAAAAATAATATTATAAATTAGAAAAAATGATAAAACATGAATAACTTTGAATCTACTTAATAATAAAAATTAAAAGATGTAACAAACATAACAAAAATTTACATTGAGTAAGCGAGATAGATCGTAAGCGAGATAGATCTATTTTAACCTTTTTTCTTATTCGAAATGATAGTAGGATTTAAACATTCTTCATGATTTGTTGAATCAACAATGGTCGAGATACTTGAACTTGTGAAAGGTGAGTAGGTATATAAATTGCTCTTCCTTGTATCGTGTACTTGTGTAGTAGTTGGAAAAAAATATGTAATGTTTTAAAAATATACAAAATAAAATCTTTAATAAAATTTATTTTAAAATAGTATATTATATCGTCTCATTCGTGATATTCAATCAATGAAGAACTAAAGTAGGATGAGAAACATTTTGATTAAAACCTCCAATATTATATTACTGAGAAGCAACATTTTCTGCAAAATAATTTATATAAGATATTAATTATATAAATTAAAGAAATAAACACCAAAAAATCATCCAGACATACTATATTATTTTCAACTCGCGGACTAAATAATTCAAAAGACTTTAATACACCTCATTCAAAAGACTTCAACAAAATTATTGATAAAAAATATTATTTTCTTATGACCATTTCCAAAATGAGAAATAAAAAAAAACTTCATTGAAAAACACTAAAATGCATACTATTTATACATCTACAACAGTAAAATCTCAACTATACCCTTAAACTCTATGCTAAGTAAGTTGTCCATTTTAACCTATTATATATAAGCAATACACCACCTCAAAACCTATTATACATGTACGATGCGAGATTCGAATAATATTTTTGTTCGTTAAAACTATTTATAATAATATTATATAACTATTTTAGTACTCAATATGTTTTCAAATTATCATCTTCTTTGACCCGGCACACCGTTTAAGAAAAAATTAATTGACTGTATTATAAATTTTTTTATCCGTGTTATTTCATTTAAGGCGCTTAAACATGTGCCCATAATTAAAATAAGTAGAAAATGTAAGAGTAAAGTGGTAAAAATGGTTGTTTAAAAGATAAAGTTTTGAAACAGGACAATAATTTTAGAACGCACGAAAAAAATAAAGGAAGACTTTAATTTGAAAACGAAGGGAATAATAGTTATAAATTGAAGATATCTATATACAATAATATATATGAAAAATACAAATTTCATACTAATTAGAGTGTCTCTATTTCATATATATGTATTTTTTTTCAAGTTAAACAGATTATTTTCCACATATATTTTTTATTTTTTATAAAAATCATATAACCCATAAATTCCTAATACATAATGCTTTTTAAATACTATATATGTATTACATGTTTTATGCTTTTAAAAAAATTAAAACAATAAATATCAAATTTTTATTTATAAAACACTTAGCATGATTCGAAAAGGTAAATTATGACAATAAAATAAGAACCGAGAGAGTAATAATTTCTTTTTGATGTGTCTTTGATTTGTGTATCTTATCTGTATGGGTACTTAGGAATTAGGATAACTGTTGGAAGTTCCAAAATGTTAGTGAATCATATAAGCATCGGATATATTTTATATTTATATCTAAATTCGATTAAAAAACTTTATACCTACAATCCGATCCATTAATCCGATGAATCAAGTATATGTTAATCGATTTGAATCTGTTTGTCATTCAGCATATTCACTAAATCCGAAATAAAGATTTATAGACCAAGAGCCATAAAATTATGAAAGAGTGTTGAAAGGTGGAAGATAAAAGACAACATTTATAAATTAGTATATATACTATATATGTGTATAATAATAAATATATTATTTTTGAATTGAATCGGATTTTTAACGGATCAGAAATATGTAAATATATATCAGAATCGCTAAGTAAATAGATTATTAAATTTAAATTCAATTTATTGGACAATTATATAAATCTATATCCGAAATTTTGCATGTGATTCAAACCAAAATCTGATCTAATGAGAGGCTTACTAAAGAGTATTTAGGGTTTGTTTCTTTATAACGATTTTGACTTATGCTATTGAATTATTAATAATTTTGTGTCACCAGTGTTTCGTTTTATCTTTATATATTTTTTAATTATTATAAAAAATCAAAATTGCAAATCTAAACTCATCAAATTTATGAAACAAACACTATTGATTCTTAATTCCAGGTACTTCTTTTGTGTTAGAAAAATAGTTTATTTTATTTTTAAAGTCAATTTAATAAAAAATTAAAAGATTATAATTGATACTATTTGATGCGTCCAAATTTATCAGGGACGCACTGGCTTCTTCAACTGATTATCTGGCTTTCATTCTATCCGTAATCTCCAAGGCCCAACCCTGTAAACAAGCAAAGAACGGTAAACTAGGCAGGGGCACTCCCTGCAAAAGCCCTCCGGCGTGAGAGTTAGCTTAACAATTAGCTGAGTAAACAATTTGACAGTGTTTGTGCTAGTATTCAGAATCACATACCTCCCTCCTTTGTTTGGAGGGGTTTTTATAGCTGGTGCCGGAGAGTAACTGCCCATTAAGCGTGGTGGCGTGCCTGGCGAGCACATTAACTGCCACATTAACTACCACGTTCATCATAACGGTCTCATCATGATAATGGTGACGAGTTTCTCGGAAGTAACTACACACACTCAAGACAATTGTTTCCTTCATAAACGAGTATGGTAAGTCCTGCTCGGTGCATACTTTTACCACCGGTAAGCCCCCGCTTCGCTTGCGGTTCTCAATGGCTCGAATCTCGATTGCACGTGTGCCGCCGGATCGGGTGGCGTCTTAGCACGTGACTTGTATCTTGAGCCTATTGGGCTGAACATCTCAGTAGCCCACTGCTCCTTGTCTATCGAGTATCTATGCTCGGAGCAAGGAGAACAAATTTGAATCCCCGGGCCAAATCACTTGAGATGTATCTTTTCATGAATGCATCTAGTTGCCCGCGATCAGACGTTACGAGTGGATGCCAGCCCAAGGGACTTTAAAGGGACGGGCCCCCATCCGCCGCCATAAACGCCCACACATGCTCGTTTCCCAACAAATCATTAAATGCTGCTCCGATTCCCGAGCCCTAATGATGAAATTTCCTCAGAGTAACCCCAACCGACGATTTCTTCCAATATACAAGCGAAAATCCCTCTACATTTCAAACTTTACCGTTTCAAACAATTTCAGAACTAGAAAAAACTCATCTCATTTCTGCATTTGGAGATAACATCAGTGCCGGAACTACTTGTTTCTATGCTCAAGCCGCGCGAACGAAGCTTCCAAGATTTTCAACTCAACTCTTCCACATCAGCAGGTATTTCTTCTATCATTATCAGTCTCTTTGCAATTTTCGTCCATATTTTTATCGCTAGAATCCCGAATTAGGGTTCAATAATGCCGTCTGGATACATATGACCTCTGTTGCGATTAATCTGTTGTAGATTTAGGGCTAAAAAATCTACTTGAAAACTTAAGCTTTTGATACCCGTTTCCTCTCTGTCCATCTCGTTCCCCTATCTGTCACAAACTTGTCCCACTCCAAATGGAGGAATCGAGGAATACCCGACCGGTGCCCCGTTCACCAATCTTAAGATAGGCTCTTGCCCTGGGTTTTTACTTGATCTACTCTTGCTTAAGTACCCGAGCAAGGTTTAATGTGTATTCCTCGATTCATTTCATGTAGGATGTCTTCCAGCGACGAGAGTCATTCTAAAATTGAAGGTCGTAGCTACGACCACGGAGCCTCCACTGAAACCGAGGAGAGCTCGGACATAGAATCTTCCAGCTCTGAAGATACTGAGCTGGAAGAAATTGCCTTAGTCCATCGAAGGCGAAATCCCCAATCCTTTGCAGAAGAAACTGTAGACCCCCCAAGTACAAGGGATACAACAACCAGAGACGAGCAACACATTCCCAAGGAAGATGAACAAATTGAAGATAACCTCCTCAGCTCAAGCAATCCGCGAGCTGAACAAAGCAAAGACTATGAACGAGTTGAAGATAACCTCCCCAGCTCAAGCAATCCGCGAGCTGAACAGAACAAAGACACCTCTAAAGGCAAACAGATCATCTCCAACGTCTCTTCCTCACTCAAATGGGACGACTTGAACTGTGAGGACGATGTCACTACCTAGTTTTACTCATTGGGTATGGACCCCAAAAACTACCGAGTAAGAGCCTTTAATCTAAACATCGAGGAGAAGGGGCAAAATTACCAAGGAGATCGAATGGTGTT
Source organism: Codonopsis lanceolata (assembly GCA_013146195.2). Classification (NCBI taxonomy): domain Eukaryota; kingdom Viridiplantae; phylum Streptophyta; class Magnoliopsida; order Asterales; family Campanulaceae; genus Codonopsis; species Codonopsis lanceolata. The sequence goes on from CM028383.1 coordinate 34,503,863, forward strand.
CTACTTCGACTTCTTCCTTGTAGGGCTTCGTCTTCCCTTAGATCCATTCATTGTAGAATTCTTAAACCTAACCAACTCTCTCCCCTGCGACCTGACCCTTACAACAGTGAGGTTTCTGGTCGCATACACCGTCGCATGTAGGCTACTCGGGTTTGAACCCGAGATGACTCTATTTAGAAAATTTTCCTATTTTCCTTAGACAAAAAATCTGGGTGCATTACAGGCCGTTCAAACCCGAATTACTTCAAGTTATTGAGTGACGGATCCAATAAAGTAGACGCCTGGGATGGAAAAGCCCTGTTAGTTGAATCACGAGTAGGATGGCCATTCGCCCCTTATTTACACGACTTTGGGCTCCCCAAATACGATAAGGCCGCCTTCCGAACTGGTGAGCCCCCAATAGCCAGGGCTTTCAGATCTCTGCTCGGAGTGAGAGATGAACGAGCTGGACAAGATTGGGTACTTGACTGGCAGGTCCTCACGTCTGACTTAACCCTACTCCGTCAAGCTGGTATCATAAGCTGGCCTGTGGAAGGAGTTGAGCCACGGGTTACCATTGAAGCCGAACAACCACATCCCTTCTGGGGGAAATGCCACTGAGGCAAATTTCCTAGCGAGTGTCCTGACTATGCGCGAACTGGAAGCAATTGCACACCAATCTTCTCATCTACCGGTCTGTCTTTGAAACTCTGCACTTTCTTTACACCTTGTGAAACCATTGTTTACTTACAGTTTTCCTTGTTTCCGCCCGTTATATTTGCAGACATGAGGCAGCTGAACGATGCAAGCAAATTCCTTCAAGCCACAAAGAAATGAGCGACCAAAAGAGGCAAACAACTTTCTACTCTGACTCCTGCGGCCCTTCCCACTATTCATGCTACCACTGGGCGAGGAACTAAACGAAACCACCTAGAGTCGAGCCAAACTATCACACGTGCACCCATGGTGACCTCCAACCAGACAACTAAAACCACCAATCCGAGCACCAATCCTGCTACCAACGTAGCAACTCCCAGCAAAAGTCCTCACGGTGATCCCCCTAAGGAGAAAAGGAGTAAACACCGAGCAGAGAAAACCGTGCAAGAAGATGCCAGCCCGCCAACTCCTTCATGGCAAAAAGATAACTTCTTCATGCCTGAGGATCGAGAAAAGGCTAGAGCCCTTATCACCGAGCTAGCCGACGTGCCCGACCTCAATAAAATCAACATTTACAAACGCAGTGGGTACCCCGCCACGGTGGGGCTAGGCATGGTAAGGAGGTTGCGACATGGTGGGGTTCGGAAGAGAGTGCAGAGCACTCAAGCTCGGTGCTGGTAGGCGAAATTGGAATGTGTCTGACCGAGGTAACCATCTTCTCTCATCTCGTAGTCCGTTTCTTTTTAATATGCCATAAACACTGACCATGACTTGTTTCGCAGATAGCCACGACGGCGGAGCTGATATATGACCGACTTATTGACAATATCAACTCGAATGCTTCAATGACCAAAGACAAGAACCAATTTGAGGAAACTGTTAACTCTCTTTAAGCTGAGCTTAAAATAAGCGAAGAGACAGTCACCGCCAAAGTGACTGAACTCTCAAAGGTCGAGGAAGAGAAGAAAACCCTGGAATCTCATCTGGACTTCTCTAAAAAATCCGAAGAAGCAGCCCTTAAAAACATTTCCTCGGTCAGGAAAGAGCTCCGGGCTACCCAAAACCAGCTGGAAGAGGCCAAGGCCGCTGCTACGGAACATGAGAGGAAGCTAAGGGAAGAACTAGCCCGCCCCAACGAAGAGCAAAAACAGGTCGTCATCGACGACTACAAAAATTCTGCCGACTTTGCAACTTGCGTCGAGAACGAGGCCTACCCTTTCTTCCTTCAAGGGGTGAACCACGTGATAAGGCAGATTGCATGCAGCGGCCTGGAGATCCAACCGGAGTTGTTTGCCGAATGGGGCACCAATCCACCATTTTGCTCCTCTCGCCGCCTGCCACGCCTGTTCCGTATACCGAGACCAGCTGAGCCTCTCCAAACCGATGCCCAAAGAGGACTGTCCCCCTGTACCCCTCCTCAAGGTGCCCAAGTCACAGTGAGCGAGCTTATGACACAAATTTGGATGGCCTAGGCTCAGGAGACAGAAACTATAACCGCACAAACCAACGAAGAAGATGTAGACGTGGTCATCATTGATACAACTCCCGAGGAAACAACAACCATCAACCAAACTATCTCTTCAACTATTCCCCCCGATGATTAAAAACTCTTTCCGGCCCGCGAGCCATAACACATCAAACATTTGCAAAACAATTTACACTTTATTTTGTTGGTCGTGTAATATTACTATTTCTGCTTTTGACAGCATTGCTCACTTTGTCTGCTTGTATTCTCATAGATATCTCAATTGCTTTAAGAACAACCCATCTTTTAAATTGAGCAAGCTCATTCCAGGCTTGTCGAGATAAAAAATGCAAAGCCTTTGAACCCCTTCACCCGATCTAAGATAACTCATACTTATAATAATCAAAAATGCCTCGAACACCAACCCTTTTTCATGAGCAGAGATACCCCGTGCTCGTGAGAGAAAGAATAATCGAGATAATAACAATCAAAGCAACTGACTCGAACACCAACCCTTTCTCACGAGCAGAGATACCCCGTGCTCATGAAAGAGAGAATAATCGAGATAATAACAATCAAAGCAACTGACTCGGAACACCAACTCTTTCTCACGAGCAGAGATACCCCGTGCTCGTGAAAAAAGAGAATAATCGAGATAACATTAGACCACTCAAACACCAACTTTAATCGAGTTTGTACTAAACACCATAAGCAAAATTGCCAAAAAAAAAATGAAAGCCAACGCATGCTCATTTATTTTATCTTAGCTTACAAAATAGGAGAAAAAGACATACAACTTACATACTACCAATCAACGATAGTATTTCTTCAAGTGATCTACATGCCGTGGATGTTTCAGCTCGCTGCCATCCCCTGTTCGCAACATATAGGTTCCTTCCTTAACAATTCTGACTATCTGAAAAAGGACCTTCCTAATTAGGAGAAAGCTTCCCCGATTCTGCTCGATGGCCTGTTACTTCAATTTTACGGAGAACCCACTCGCCCACAGCAAATGACCGACCACGAACCCTTTTATCGTGATGGGCCTTTGCTCGCTGTTTGTAATTAGTCATTCGCACTTTGGACTCCAACCGTTTTTCCTCTTATAAATCAAGATCGACTACCCGAGCTACAATGTTGGATTCTGCTTCATAATAAGATACCCTGTGATTGGGAAAATACATTTCCACTGGTGCCATGGCCTCAGATCCATAAGCCAGAGAAAAATCTGTTTCACCCGTAGGTCCTCTAATTGTGGTTCTGGCCGCCCACAAAGCCGATGGTAATTCATCCACCCATCTTCCTGCCTTATCTTCAAGACTTCGCTTGAGAGCATGCATGACTTGCTTATTAGCGGCCTCAGCTTGACCGTTACCCCGAGGATATGCAACAAACACGATCGCCTAATGCTTCACCCGCATCCGCCGCATGCCTTTCAGGAATTTCTCCGAAAATTGAGTACCATGATCGAGACTATTGCCGGGGTACCCCAAAACAAAGATCATATATGCTCTAAAGTACGAAGTCGATCACATTGACCTCACTAATAGTTGCCAAAGGCTCGCCTCACCCACTTAGTAAAGTAATCGACTCGGCTACCACTGTATTTAAACTCTCGAACGAGCTAAGGGAAAAGTGGCCCATGAGGTCTATACCCCACATATCAAACGGCCAAGATGTCACCATGACGAGTCTTCTGTAGAAGTTAACCGAGGTATATCGATAACGCTAGCACTTGTCACATTGCCGAACATACATTTCTCGCATCTCGCCTCAAAGTGATCCAAGAAAACCCCGAACCAATATTTTTTCTGCCAATAAAGACCGCTGACTGATGCCTCCACATTTTCCTTCGTGAATTTCCCCAAAATGCCTCGATCATCTCTCGTCGTCATACACTTGAGCAAGGGTCTAGTATACGACCTGCCGTTAAAGTACCTTATCCGCACAACATACCCAAGAAGCCCGCTCGAATAGTCCAAGCCGACTTGTCCCTGCAAGTTCCTCGCCGATGTAAGCCTTCAAATCATCTATCCAACACTTCGCGGTGCTCATGTCCATCACCTCCTTCTTTATCACCGGGACTCCAAGTATTCAATCATGACTCGAGATGCGTAGATTGAATTTCGTTTCTAGTCATCTTGGATAGGTAGTTCCACGCATATTGTCCTCGCGACCACCCGCACCAGCCTCCCAATAATCAAAATCCTTCAAAACGCCCTTACCATGGCACGAATAACTAAAACCGGTAATGGGCAGCGTAATCGCCCCTTTACTTGTTCACAACCTACCGTGAATCACAAGAAATTACTATTTCACGCACTCCTACGCCTCTCAGGCTCCAAAATTCAATCAAAGCTTCATACTGCTTGATTATTTGATGCTGGAAACTTGAAACGCAAAGCCTTTTCAAACTCCACATCCTGTTCGGGTGGAACTAACACCAGACCTGTTCCACTTCCAAACCTACTGGCTGAACCATTCACGTGTAACTCCCATCAATAATCTAGCCGGGGCCTTTGAATTGGTACAGTTGTTGATGCAGTCTTGGCATAAACCTCCTCCTCGCACGAATCCTCGAAACTAGTCTCAGCCACAAAGTCTACCAAAGTTTATGCCTTAATTCGCCGAGGTCGGTAATCTATCTCAAACTCGCTAGTTCGACGGACCAGTGAGTGTGTTGACCTGAGGAATCAGCTTATGCAAAATTTTCCCCGAGAGGTGAGTCCGTGTACACAATGATGCAGGTGCAGTAAAATAAGCTCGAAGTTTACGAGCAAAGCAACAACAATAAGCTAACTTTTCAAGATTAAAATAACGCCCCTCCACCGCTGTAAGTGGGCCTTAGAAACATAATACACGTGCTTTGCAAGTTACATTCTTCTCTAACTAACACATCGCTACAACCCCGCCTCGTGGCTTAAATACAAAAACAACTTCTCACCGAGGACTGGACTACTTAACAACGGAGGCTGCCCAAGATACTTCACCAGCTGCTCGAAAGCCTCCTGACATTCCTTTGTCCACTCAAACCCTTTGTTTCCGCTGAGAACCTCAAGCACCGCAGCACCTTCGCCGACTGAAATGAAACGACCAAGGGCTATAACTCGACCGTTGAGCTTCTGAACATCCTTGATACACCGAGGAGGCTTCATAGTGACCAATGCCTTAATTTTTTATGGATTAGCCTCTATACCCCTTTCTACCACCATGAATCCTATGAATTTGCCCGCCTTCACCCCGAACACACACTTGCTCTGTTCAACTTCATATTGTTTCTCCCGAGGTTGTCAAAGGTCTCCCAAATCAACAAGATGATCATGCCCTTGGTCTTCACAACCATATCATCAATGTAGGCCTCCACGCTCAGCCGATCCGCGAGTCGAAAACATTATTCACCATCCGCCGATAAGTGGTCCCCAGATTCTTCGAGCCAATTGACATCATTTTATAACGCCTCGCCGCTCTGAAGTCCGCCAAGGCCTTATCCTTCTCGCTCATCTTCACTTGATGATACCTCGAATATGCATCAATGAAACCTGTGAG
>CM028383.1:34509609-34561546 GCA_013146195.2 Codonopsis lanceolata
CCCTGTCTCAACTCCCAAAAAAATCCCCAAAAACATAAATTTATAATATAAAAAATCATGGGTTCAATGGGCACAGGTCCGACCCGCTTTAATCCGATCTCCCCTTCAATATTATTGGGTCAAAACAGGTTATCCTCTTCAACCCAAAAAATATTAATGGTTTGGGGTAATTTTTTCATGTAGGGGTGTAAGTAGTTCAGTTTGGTTTGGTTTATACCAAAACCACAAACCGAACCGCCGCTTATCGGTTCGGTTCGGTTCGGTTTATATAAATTATTTTTAATGAAATTAACTAACGTTTAAAGTAAGATCTTAATTTGTAATTAACATCAAAAGTAGGAAATAACATACTAACAACAAATTATCATAAAATAAACATAAACAATGGAAGAAATAATAATTCTTCAACAAACAATTTATTGAAAATTGACTTTAGCTATTAAAAAAAACCAATGGAGTCCAACAATGAAATATATGGTCAAATTATATGCAGCAATTTCTCCAACAATTTACATAATATGTTGTCTTCAATATATTTCTAATGGCTAAACACATGATTCCAAATTTTCTTGATCCGTTCCATTGAAATATTTAATGAGAATTATTAAACGGATTTATTAATGTCGTTGAAGTTTGTCAAATTTACAAAAATAGTTATGCCATTGCATTTTTTACAATTACACTAGATTTTATATCAGTCGTAATTTTAGTAAAAAAAATAATTTAGAATATTAAAGTTAAACATCCCAACGAAGTATCATGAACTTTATATCTACAATGGTTGAATTATGTAATTTGAATTTATTGTTATAAATAGTTTTGTAAAAGTTTTAATTTTTTTATATTTTAATTGGATATCAATAAATATGAATGACCATCTACAAAATGAATGTCGAGCTTCGCAACAGTATATGTTTGGTATATATTTTGAAAAAAGGTATATATATGTCTTCAATTCATGCTCTATCTGATGCCAACACGGTATTACGCTTAATTATGTTTTAAAGTACTTAATTATTATTATTTCCATATATATATATATATATATATATATATATATATATATTACGATACTATTTTTTTACAGCGCATTGAAAGATTCAGATTATGAGTAACTCTCATTTGGATTGCGGGTCGTCGGTGCTTTTTGGAAGTACCTCTACAATTCATCGTCCAACGACTGATGATGATGATTCAAGTTGCATTCCAACAAAAAAATCGCGTTTCGATACTTCGTTGTCTTCACCTATGTGTAAGGGTATCTTTTTCCTTCATTTTTTTTTTAATTTTCACTTACATATGTTATAGTAAGTTGCATACTTTTTCCTCATACTTTATTCAAGCCATCATTCATATCTACTAAGTCACTAATATTACGTAATTTATTAGTGTGTAGCAAACACAAATTATTGTGTTCAATTTTCTTATGAATTATATTCCCTTACAATGATTTCAATAATATTTCCTTATTGACAAATGAAATAATAGAAACCATAATTTTATTACAATGTCTTGGTGAAATAATTTTGTGTTTTGGTAAACAAATTTTATCTTATATAATAGATAAGCATTAATAAAGTTGGAAACATTTTTTTCAATGTTACGCATAAGATGTGTTATAAAATTGTATACTTTTCCAAGCTTACTCACAAAAATATCGGTCTTCCTTTTTTAATACTCAAGCTTTAAGCGCATTTATATATTTTAATCGTAAAACATTTGTATTTTGCAATTGTGGTCGATCATAGAAGTTCGGATTTTGTAACTACAAATTTTGACACAGATAGTTTGTCTTACGAACAATGAACGTGTTTCACATTCCTCACTTGGTTTGTAAGATTTTTTGTACTGTCATCTGTATATTTACTTTTGCAATATTTATGTACCTTTCAGCATTTTTATAACTAAGCAATTACAATTTTTCATTTGTTTTAGGTTATTGGGATATTGGCGATCCAACTTTCACATGTACTTTTTGTGGTGCTTGGTTTTGGTACGAGGAGAGATTAGCTCAACATTATAAGACCCGCAAACCAAAGTTCAGTTTATGTTGTAATCAAGGAAAAATACAACTTCATGCCCTAAAACCACCCCCTCCATAATTGCAAATATTGTTATATGGAAACACCGATAAAAGTAAACATTTTCGTCAAAACATATGGTCGTATAACAATATGTTCCGGCCACTTCACTTCATGGGAGGGAAGATAGACAATCGTGTAAATCAAGGTCGTTCTCCTCCTGTTTTCAAACTTCATGGTCAAAACTATCATTTAATTGGAAGCCTTCTTCCACCCATGGGTGCAACACCAAAGTTTGCACAATTGTATATTTATGATACTGAAAATGAAGTTGCAAATAGAATTGCTGCCGTAAGGTAAAGACATTTAAATCATTAATACTCATTTTGTTTTTTACATGATTGCCAACATATTATATTAATTTTATAATTGTTTTTCATATAGGCAAGATGTCAATTCTCATGATCTTCATTCTGAAATTGTATCTGATTTGAAGACCATGTTAGATACAAATAATGTTTTGGTGCATTCTTTTCGAATGGCGAAAGATAAAATGGTCCAAGAAGGTAGATCAGAAGTCAAATTAAAATTGATAGGAAGACGTAGTGGTGATGCGAGAAGGTACAATCTCCCGACTGCATCTGAGGTTGCTGCGTTGGTTGTTGGTGATTTTGATCAAATGTTAGGTGATAGGGATATTTTACTTGAGAGTCAAACGGGACAGCTTAAACGTATAAACGAATTGCATCCGGCTTATCTTCCTCTCCAGTATCCATTGATTTTTCCTTATGGCGAGGATGGATACAGAGAAGATATTCCATTTTCTCGAATTAAAAGATGGTTCCAAGGGCGAAGAAAGTCAAGATAAGAGAATTTTTTGCGTATAGATTGAATGAAAGGGTGGATTGTGAGCCGACAACCATTATGTTTTCCGTAAGACTATTTCAACAATTTGTCGCCGATGCGCATAATTATGATTGAAAGTAACCGGTTACATCGTACATTCGACAATCGAAGAATCGCTAAAATGTAAATGTACAAAGGGTTGCATGAAGCTTTGTTACGTGGTGAAACAGATGCGTCCACTCAAGGGAAAAGAATTATATTGCCTTCATCTTTTACTGGAGGTGCCAGATTCATGATACAAAACTATCAAGATGCTATGGCTATATGTAGATGGGCAGGTTACCCATATTTATTTCTTACATTTACATGTAATCCCAAGTGGCCTGAAATTGATAGATTTGTTAAAGACGACGTGGATTAAAGCTCGAAGATCGACCGATATTGTTTGTAGGGTTTTTAAAGTGAAGCTTGATGGACTTATCAAAGATCTTCGTAAAAACAAGATTTTTGGAACTTTCAGATCAGGTAACTTTTTCTTTTATTTATAGATGAATATTTTTAAAACCATATAAAATTTCCATTTTAATTCTAATTTATTTACGCTAATTATGGTTTATTTGTGTGTCAAATTTTCTAATTTATTTCTAATTATGGTCATTTATACCGTGGAGTTTCGTAAGAGGGTTTGCCGCATTGTCACATATTATTGTTCCTTTCTTCCGAAGAGAAGAATCCGACAATGGGATGCAATTGATCGTTACATTACGTAGATCCCGATGAAACCGAGGACCCAATTTACTATGCTGCAGTTCGAGATTTTATGATACACGGTCCGTGTGGTGGTGCTCGAAAGGATGTTCCTTGCATGATAGATGGGCGTTGCTCAAAGCATTTTCCAAAAAAATTTGTTGAGACGACTACAATTGACGAAGATGGATATCCAGTGTACAGACGTCGGGATAATGGAAGGACAATAGTTAAGAATGGAGTTGTTTTTGACAATAGACACGTCGTTCCTCATAATCGATACTTATTGATTAGTTATGGGGCTCATTTGAACGTTGAGTGGTGTAATCAATCGCGTGCAATAAAATATTTGTTCAAGTACATAAACAAGGGCAACGATCGTGTCACTGCCACATTTTATCAAAGCTCAGGTGATGCTAATGTGGATAAGAATATCGATGAAGTTAATTTGTACTACGACTGTAGGTACATTTCATCTTGTGAAGCTGCATGGAGAATTTTTGGATTTGAAATACAGTACAAAGACCCGCCCGTTGTGCGTCTTAGTTTTCATCTTCTGAATCAACAAAACATTGTTTTCTCGGATTCAGATAAAATTGACTATATCATGGATCGGGAAACCATAAAACATAGTATGTTTTTGGCATGGATGGAAGCAAATAAGAAGTATACCTCTCTAGGGAAGAGAATTGACTTATGCACTTTCCCAAGAAATTTGTTTGGAATTCTAAAATGAATGGACCCCAAGAGTACAAATTGGTTTTGCAATTGGACGAATATTTTTGTTCCTCCCTGATCCGTGAGTTTGTACTACTTGAGATGCCTTCCTAAACGTAGTTCGAGGAGCCACTTGCTATGAAGATTTATGTTGTTATAAATGGGGTGCAATTTCGTTCTTTTTCGAGACGCTTGCTACGCAATGTGATTGTTAACTGATGATAAGGAGTATATTGATGGAATAATCGAGGCTAGCCATTGGGCATCGGCTCAATCATTGAGAATTCTTTTTTCTACACTATTATCATCTGGAACGATGAGTCAACCTGAAGTAGTTTGGGATACATGTTGGTCTTATCTATCCGATGACATTCTGTACAACCAACGAATTTTGCTTCAAAGATCAAGGTTTGTAAAAAAAAAAAATATTTTTAGAAATTTAAGTTGTTATGTATCAAAGTAATTACTTTTTTTTTTGTAGGTTTGCAATTAAACGAGGATCAAATCAGAACTATGCACTTGTGGAAGTTGAGAAGATTTTAAGACGTTATTTACGGAAGGAGTATACGTGAGTTCCAATCAATGCCATATCCGTGATCAATTTTTGAATTCTCGTAACAAATTAGTGCATGATGAGATGTGTTATGATCGAATAAGCTTGGAAGAACACAAGAAGTTTGTCTCAAATTTGAATGTCGAGCAACTCCATGTTTATGAAACTATTATCGCATCGCCTAATCGTAAATTGGAAAGATTTTTTTCGTATGGTTATGGAGGTACTGGGAAAACGTTCATTTGGAAAACTTTATCTGCTCGATTTAGATCAAAAGGAGAGATTGTATTAAACGTGGCGTCCAGTGGCATAGCCTCCCTTTTGTTGCCGGGTGGTAGAACTGCGCATTCAAGATTTAAAATTCCTTTTAATCGAATGAAGATTCAACTTGCAACATAAAACAAGGGAGTCCTATTGCGGAGCTTATACTTAAGGCCAAGCTTATTATATGGGACGAGGCTCCAATGATGCATAAGCATTGTTTTGAAGCATTGGATCGAAGTATGCGAGATATCATGAAAGTAATTCATCCATCTAGAGCTAATATTCCTTTTGGAGGTAAGACGATTGTATTTGGGGGAGATTTTCGTCAAATATTGCATGTAATTCCAAAGGGCAGTAGACAGGACATCGTTCATGCCACTATTAATTCATCGTATTTGTGGAAGGATTGTACTGTATTGAAGTTGACAACTAATATGAGATTGCAAAATATGGGGTCCAACGAAAATAGCCAAGAATTAAAACTTTTTGCTGAGTGGATTGCAAATATTGGCGATGGGAAAATTGGTGAACCAAATGATGGTTGTGCTTCTGTAGATATTCCCGATCACCTCATGGTGAAGGAATTCGACGATCCGATTGCTGCAATTGTAAAAAGTACATATCCTTCATTGGGAGGTTGTTCTTATGAGACATCGATTTTTGAGGATAGAGCTATTTTGGCACCGACTCTTGATGTAGTTAATTCAATCAATGATTACATGGTATCGATGAACAATTCTGAATCAAGACTTTATTTGAGCTCAGATTCTTCGTGCCATTCAGATAGAAATGTTGATCTTCTGAATGATATACATACTCCAGAATTTTTAAATGGAATTACATGTTCTGGAATACCAAATCATGAGTTGAATTTGAAGGTTGGAACTCCAGTTATGTTGCTTCGTAACATTGACCATTCTCTTGGGTTATGTAATGGGACGAGGTTAATCATTACAAGATTGGGAAACCATGTTTTGGAAGGTAGAGTTCTTTCAAATGGTACATATGGCGATACTGTTTTGATTCCGAGAATGTCATTGACACCTTCTGATCACAGAATTCCATTCAAATTTCAAAGAAGACAGTTTCCGTTGATGTTGTCCTACGCAATGTCTATAAATAAAAGTCAGGGGCAATCATTGTCTAATGTGGGTCTTCTTTTGAAAAAGTGGGTCTTTTGAAAAAGCCTTGGTCATGGTCATTATATGTTGCGTTGTCTCGAAGTTACTAATCCTAAAGGTCTTCGAATTTTAGTATGTGATTGTGATAGTAGTAATTGTCGTACATGTTCGACGACAAATGTTGTGTATAAAGAAGTGTTCCAAAATCTGTAATTATTTTGCAAAATTTATGACATGTTCTAAATTTACTTTCTCAATTTATTAAATCTTCTTTTTAATGTTTTCGCATTGAAATCTTTTGTTTTATGTTATATGTTTTTTCATCTATAAACTATCCGTGCATCGCACGGGTGAAATACTAGTAATTTATAATATTGAAATAGGAAATAATACGTTAAAGCTATAAAATATATATTTTCGACTTGGTTGATCCGAAGTGTATAATACGTTAAATGTTTATTTTATATTGTTAAAATATATTTTTTATTTTAACATTGACTAATTAATAATGATTAATTAGTATTTAGTTGGGTCTAATGGGTGATTTATTGGTTTGACATTTGACCAACCAATAAGATTTATACCTTACACTTTCTAATAATTTATTAGTTATTCATTGTTTGACCATGTGACTGTTGGTTGAATAATTTGGTTGAAGTCAAACAACCATTATTTATTCCTTACCTTTGTTTGTAATTCGAGTGAAGACTTATTCACAATTTGGGGCGGTTAGTGAAGACCACTCTCTGTCTTCTTTTGTTTTAGTTTTGTTGAATGAGAGTTTCTTTCATTTTTCTTCTTTTCGTCATTCTTTCTTCTGCCGACACCTTCATAAGCGATACTACGAGGGTTTAGATTCTAGGCTTGATTTATTAACATAAAATTACTCGTTTTTAATTCTGACTCCGCAGGGACGTTGTATTTATCGAGAGCTATATTTCTACCCAAATATTACGTGTTTTTACCGATATTTTTTGGAAGAGGTAAGTTACTATCCCCTTCCGTTTGTATGTAGGATTGACATATATATACTATGGGCTAACCCCACGTGATTTGTTTTGAATTTAGCATAAAAATATTATCGTTATTAATTATTGAATATTTGAACTGATATGTGTATTTAAATGATTGAGATTATTATTTGGGCCGAATTAAATATCGGTGAGATTGTGTTGGGACGAATCCTGCAAATCACAGTGATGCCCCGAATTTATAAATAATAAATAAATGACTCAATGGAGTCAATTTAGACACAATAAAATATAAAGAGTGTTGTATTGAGTTCCTACGATATTGAAGAATATTTTGGGTTTGACATTTTATATGAAATATCATATATGTGTTAATTGTGTTTAAGCAAATAAATGCTTATGTGCGTATTTTAAGCAAATGGATGCTTACGTGCTTTAATTCAAGCAAATAAGCATGCTTGTATGTGCGTCGAGCCCCCGTACTTGGGACTCGATGGTTGTGTTTAATTACAAGTAAACAACTACATGTGCATCGCATCGAGTCAAACAGGCATATGTGGTTGTGTCGACAATGGGACGACAGTAGTCTTTACGAGAGTTAAATCTCGTGATCGCTACGGGACGTTGTATGGGTCTCTCCCTTGTTATTGGCCGTAACAAGGATGTAGCCTTTGTTAGAGCAATTTGCATGACAAACAGAAGGCTAGACTCTTGGGTAAAACTCGGGGTAATGAGACTTCTGGTTAAGTCCCATGGTCATTGGTTCTTAATACTATTGGGTTCATACATTATTTCAGCATGTGTACTGCATCAGCAATGCAACTACGACTCTTGGGTAAAACTCGAGGTAATGAGACTCTTGGTTAAGTCCCAAGGTCGGTGTTGGCTGGATACTATTGGGTTCGGACATGGCTTTGGTTTTTAGTTCTAGATACTATCAGATTCAGACATTACCATATGTGTATTGCGACAACAACATATTTACAATGTTCTTCTGGATTTCTGGTGCAGTTATATATGTGTATTGTTTCACCAGCATATCTACAGTGTTTATAACAAGATAGGTCAAAAGCTCTCCTGCAGATTCAGCTCAGATACAGATCAGATTGAGATATTGATTTATATCCTGACTATATATTTATATTACGTTGAGTCAATGTGCATTATAACATGATCAACGTGAATTATGTGCAAGTATATGAATTGTTATACTTGATATATCGTGTATCGTGTATTATGTATTGATTATATGTGCATAACAACATGTCATATAGATCACGTAGCAACTTACTGAGTTTATCACTCACCCTAGTTTCTTTTGTTTTCCTTAGATCCCAGCCAAGCGGAAAGTACGTGGTGAGGTCGACGAGATTTATTAGATGTCAACAGTCTTTGGTACGCAACACTTCAGGAGGTTGTATTGTGTTTTGTGAGGACATGGGTTTATAGGAGAGTTATGTAAACTATTTCTTGGGTTTGTGTTTAGTATGACATTATTCATTTGTTGCCGACATATAACGTCATGCTTGTGTATATAATGTTATTGGTTGGTTGGCTTTAGAGCCTTGTGTTAGTCCAAGCAATGGCTCGTTGACTTTGTTATTTTGTTTTTTCGACCTTTTTAGAGCCGTGGTGTTTCTATTATCATAGCAGGAATTATTGTGTTTTAATCAGATTTTTGTTTAGCCCACTTTTAGCAGGGGCTTTGCACATTTTTTTTATTTTGAACTAATGTGTATTGTTTTGTTGTTACACGCTTGACCCAGATTTCGTATAGAGATTTGGGGGTCGAGTCGTGTCAGATGCCGAAGAGTTAGTGGTGGTTAATTTTTGGGGTAGCTTCCGCTATTATTTTGTTAGTAGATTGGATTATACAGGAAGACTTACCGTCTTCTTTTGAGTTATATATTGAAATCTTTTGTATAACTTTTCGAGTCCTCTTGTAACTCAGTATATATATAAGTATCATTTTTTGAGTTTATGATTTAAATATTGATTATTATTGTTTGATTGTGATTGTTCGTCGGTTAGCTCACGTCTCGAACTAGAGCCAAGTAGGGCAAGTTTGGGGCCTAGCTACACTTTTTTTCCCTCCCTTCTTATCTTTTTATATTGTATGCGCTTATCCCTTCTTCAAACAATAACATGTGCACACGTAAGTTATCACACAATTCATCGTGAGGCAATGTTTAGATACCAAATATATTAAGCTATCTAATTACTGAACCAAATACATTGTCTGAATTATATATGTGTGATAACTCTTTTGGATTGTTACTACTTTGAATTAAATGCACATTTAATCTGATATATGAGCTCAGACTTATAATTTGGGTCAAGCAGGCACAAACCAACTTAAATATGAACGGGTTACAACGGGCTAGTCTCGTTTTCACAGTTTTCAACAACTTTACACTCATATATATTTTCGTAACTAAAAGAGACACTTTATTCATTACACAAATTCATACATCGCGATGCATGAAAGTACTTTATTTTGTGCATCGCAATGCATAACATGTCTTTTTTCGATTACGAAAAAAACATAACAGGTAAAACAACTGAAAATTATTAGAAGGAACCTTCCAGAATTCCTCCCCTTGAAAAATGCTACCCTTAATGGAATGGTGGAACCCATCCCGCCCAACTTAAAACCCTAAGTGTAGTAAGAAAACTTTTAGATTTTATTAGTGAATGTGTATTGTGTTTGCTGGACCTCTCTCTACTACTATTCAGTATTCACAAATCTCTTCCTCACGCCGGGACTCGTTCTAATTGAAACGCCTAGACGCTACACAATTCACAGCATAGAGCGAGCTACCCAACTGCCATAGCCTTTCCCGCCGGCCAGCCGCATCACTGGAGCTTTGTCACAGTCATAGACTTGGTACACTCTTTCTCCCTCTCTTCTTATCTTTTTCAATTGTCCGCGTTTATCCCCCCTTACACTATAACACACGCACGCGTAAGTTATCGGACAATTCATTGTGAGGCAATGTCGACATTCCAAAGTATAAAGCTTTCTAATAACTGAACCAAATAAGTTACCTGGATAATACATGTTCGATAACTCTTTTGGATTGCTATTGCTTTGAATTAATTGTGCATTTAATTTGATACATGTGCTCAATCTAATAACTTGGGTCAAACATAATTTGGGCCAAAACTCAAACCAACTTAAATATGAACGAGTTACTGAAAGGAAAAATTTCGGGCTAATCTCATTTTCAAAATATTCAACCACTTTACACTTATTTATTTTTTTCGTAATTGAAAAAAGACACTTTACACATTACATAAAATCACATCACGATGCATGAAATTATTTTATTTTGTGCATTGCGATGCATAACACGTCTTTTTCAATTACGGAAAAAAATACTCCCTCCGTTTCAGACAAAGAGTTCCCCTTTGAAAGTCAAACTTGTTAAAAAAAATGACATTTTTAGTAGACTATTGGTAATAAAATGACATTTTTATGCCTTAATTTTTGAAAGTGAAATCTTTAAGTGAAACATCCCAAAATGGATTAGTGGACTTTGCTCGGAACGGAGCGAGTATAACATGATAAAATAATTAAAAATTAGGGTGATAATCGGGTCGGTACCATGCTGTGGAATTATAACCGCAAAAGTCCATCATTATTTTTTTAAAACGCTAAAGTGCATTTTTTTTGGGGAAAACGATAAAAATACCCTTAATGAAGGAAAAACACACATACAAAGCCACTATCCCAATTTGTGTGTCGGTATTTTTTTTGGGCATCGTTCATTTTTGTGGAAGAAACAATGCCTAATTGATAGCACCGAGGCATGATTGGAAGAAATGATGCCTAATTAATAACACCGAGTGATGATTGGTCGTCGTTCATTTTTGTGGGACTCAAAACATTGGGCATCGTTACCTCTAATTTAGGCGTCGTTGCCTCTAATTTGGACGTTGTTGCCTCCAATTTAGGCGTTGTTGCCTCAAATTTGGGCGTCGTTGTCTCTAATTTGGGCGTCGTTACCTCTAATTTGGGCGAAGTCTTTCACCATATTAAAGAAACGACACCTAATTAATAACACCAAGACATGATTGGAAGAAACGATGCCTAATTAGTAACACCAAGATATGATTGGGCGTCGTTCATTTTTGTGGGGCTTAAAACATTGGGCGTCGTTGCCTCAAATTTGGACGTCGTTGCCTCTAATTTGAGCGTTGTTGCCTCTAATATTGGCGTCGTTGCCTCTAATTTAAGCGAAGTCTGTCACCATATTAGAGAAACGATGCTTAATTAATAATACTGAGGCATGATTGAACGTCATTTATTTTTGTGGGGCTTAAAACACTGGGCGTCGTTGCCTCTAATTTAGGCGTCGTTACCTCTAATTTGGGCGAAATCTATCACCATATTAAAGAAACGACGCCTAATTAATAACACCGAGACATAATTGTAAGAAACGATGCCTAATTAATAACACCGAGTCATAATTTGGCGTTGTTCATTATTGTGAGGCTCAAAACATTGGACGTCGTTGCCTATAATTTGGATGTCGTTGCCTCTAATTTGAGCGTCGTTGCCTCTAATCATAGGCAATGACACCTAAATCATAGGCATCGACACCCAAATCATAGACAACGACTCCCGCATCGTAGTCTTCGACAACTACATCATAATATTCACCTATCTCCTCCACTACCATCGAACAAGATTGTTTATGTATTGCAGCCAGAAATGGAGTCAAAAATTGTTTTTATCATGCCCGAAGATGTCAATCCAACATACCTTGCAAAGCCAGTTTCAAATTTTCCGAACTTTCTATGTTAATCAAGTTTGAGATTGCTTATGTTTTGTGGAGTAGTCAGATCGTTGTGATCATGAGAGATTCGTGAGGTGTATTGTAAAAAATCAATAAATGGACTCGAGATATAAGAAAGTAGTTCACAAAGCTCATTATCGAATGTGATGATGATAACGATGATGTAGAGGGGTAGCGTGAGTATTTTAGAAAGGAAAAAAAACAAAAAAGTAATTTTGCGGTTTAAAAAAAAAGAGTACTAGAGAGTAGAGAGATTACAATTTCACAAAATGGGACCGACCCGTAATCTATATTATAAAACATATAGGTAATTGACTAGGCTATTTAGAGGTTAAGATTAAATTATCTTTAAAAATTTGACGGTTGAGATTCACCCTCACGTTCACATGTGTGAGTAGTTATCCATTTCAACTCCCTATTTTATTTTTACTATAACAAGTCACCCCCTACAATTAATATTACGAGCAGTTACATTTTTTTTCCTTATGTTTTATCTTCATATTATAAAGTCACACCCTACGATTAATCTTCTGAACAGTCACCCATTATAAAATATCAATTCCTCAACTATCACTTGAAGCAATGTACTCCTCAACTGTAGCATTTTTTTAAAATTGCACCTTTTATTTAGGCACTATCATTTCAATTGACGAAATCAGATATACTTTGATTGTACATGTATACATGAAGATCTAGTCTATATTATAAAACTCGAGCCTTACAGATCGAATTACACTAAACACAAATGATGGTCCATATTGATTCGTAAGTATATAAATTACAAATAAACATGTTGAGTTTGAATTAACCCTCAACGATTCCATATAAAAACTTCGGTTGCGGTTTTGTCTAACCCGTCACTTATAAGTTGCCGGAATTTCTCCCCTCGAAACTGCCGTTATTGAACCCAACCGCCCAACTTAAAACCCCAAGTGAGTAAGAAAACTTCTAGGGCTTATTAGTTCGCTGGACCTCTCTCTACCGCTTGAAAGCCCTACGCCGCCAACCGCCGCAGCCTTTCCCGCCCTCCGTCACCGGAGACTTGGTACGCTCTTTCACCCTCTCCTCTTATCTTTTTCTATTGTCTGCGCTTGTCCCTCCTCCCTCACACAATAGCACGCGCACACGTAAGATTGTGGTTAAGCCCCTCCTCTGTTGTCTGCTGATTCCGATACTTCGTTGAAGTCACCGGCGAGACGGCATGGGAGGGCATGAGTGGGAATTGATGAATTGTGGGTGTTTGCGAACCTGGGGCTTAGGGCTGGCTTAAAGGCGAGTAAGGATCCAGTCCGTGAGAGCCTGAGAGGTAGGCTGGATTATGCAAGCAGATATCTTAACAATGAAAATTGCTGGTATGGATTGGGGAAACAATATAATGAATTCGGGATATAATAACAACCAATGTTAAATAAAAAGGACATTCTCTAGCTTGTGCTCTCTGTTTTCAGACCAATATTGAAATTTTTATCTGAACTGCGAATCTGAACCCAAGTTTGGCCTAAACCGAGCCACACCTAACCATTTACACCCCTAGGTAGTACTCAAGCCGCTGTTGCTTTACTAGTTATTAGGTTTTCTATTCGGATTTTCCCAATTCCCTAGCAAATCCTCATTTTCTATTTTGATTTTAAACTTGTAATTGTTTCAGCCACTAAGATGGGGATGAAGGCGAAAAAAGCTATGATGAAGAAAGTAAAGAAGGGTTCTTCTCAGTTATCGGCCTCTGTTCGTAAAGATGAAGCTGCTGATTTCTTGGTAACACTAACTTTGCATAATTTTTTAGTGTTTGGCTTTTCAAGTATATCTTCCAATTTGTGTTTTTTAATGCGATTTACTGTATGTATAAAAAAGCCATTAGAGGGTGGTCCCGGGCGGCAGCTACCGATTAGTGAAAAGACAGAAAGTACAGCAACTGTGTTGTACATTGGTCGGATTCCGCACGGTTTTTATGAGAATGAAATGGAAGGTAATTTTTTCTACTTGAAGCTTTTATTTGTATACGATTATATGCAGGGGTGGCAATTCGTACTATCGTGTCGTGTTCGTGTCTTACTATCGTGTTTTTATGTTATCTATCTTATTTAATCATAAATATAACAATAAATATTATTTTGAATATATTAACAATTTCTTGTCTTTCGTGTCGTGTGGTGCTGGTCTTATTGTGTCATTTTTCTCTGTAATCGTGTTTTATAATCGTGTCGTGCTAGTTCGTGCTATCGTGTCGTGTCAATCATTGCCACCCCTAAATTTATTTATTATGCTATAACGTTATTTTGTGCTTTTGGGTAAAACTAAAGGTACTTGTTTATGATTTGCTTTGTTTTTTTCTTCCAAATGTTTTGACAGGTTTCTTCAAACAGTTTGGTGCAATCAAGAGGCTTAGAATTGCTAAGAATAAAAAGGTTAGACTTTAACTTAGAATTGCTAGGAATAATGCGTTACCTCACCGAAAGCAATAGTTGCTATCTTATTTGTTTATTGGTAAAAATAAGAAGTTTATATTTGATAATTAGATTATAACTCCTTTATGGCATGGTTGAGTTCTAGTTGTAATGGTAAAGTTAAGGTAGTTGGTTTGATAGTTTAGACTTGTATGGAAATACACGGGAGACTGTCCTACTTGTAAAAGGCCAACTCTTTTCACGAATCTGGTTAATTTATTGACCCAGTAAACACCATCAGCAAACGTAGTGAAGAATTTTTATTTGACTGAAATTGAAATGTTTCTTGTTACGAAATTTGAAGTCAGATGAGGCTAATATGGGAAGATCTGTTACATACTCTTGGCTATCAGAATATATGAAGCTTTGCTATATTTTGAGTTCCTTTAATTTTTTACTTTAATGTCCAAAATTATATGATAAGTACTGGGCTATGGTTTATCTTGTATTAGCTGGATATTAGATCAAATGATTAATGTTGATGTTGTGGGAGTCTAGGTTCTGCATGTTGCTAGCTACTTATAGCACCATATGGTCTCAAGTTTACTAAGCTAAAAGACAAAACGGAGACCATTGCATGAGAAAATCTGCAAATGCTACAGCCAATTTATAGACCAGTCACTTTAAGATGAATGAAGAGGGATACATCTGGCTTGAAGTTTTGTCAAGTAGATGTCCTATGAGTTTCTAAATCCAAAGTGCTATGAAAGTGACATTGTTCCTCTTGCACTATTGCGGGATATTTTAATTGTTAGAAGAAAGTTTGCTCCGTAGTTTGCTTACTTGTATCTGTCTTCTGTGGTTGCCGTTGCATGAGAAAAAGACATAAATAGTGGTACCATATGTTAAATTTGCCTTTCGCACAAGAAAGACCTATCTAGAACGATGTATTAAGAATGAGTTCCATGTGTACCGCTGTGCGGGGTTCGGGGTTTGGGTGGGGGGATGTTGCAAGCTGTAATCATGTTTTTTCCTTCCAATTTCTCATCTGACTTGTACTTTTTTCTTGATATTTTAGACAGGGAAGTCCAAGCATTTTGGCTTTATTGAATTCGTGTCTCCCGAGGTTGACTTATCTCTAAAACATCAGCCTAATGTCTAAATAACTGTCAAGTCTATTGTCCTTTTGGGCCTTATATATTATCTGTTATTTGCAGGTAGCGAAAATCGTGGCCGAAACAATGCACAATTACCTATTGTTTGAGCATTTGCTTCAAGTACAACTTATTCCTCCTGAGCGCGTTCATCCTAAACTGTAAGCATTTTTTGTTTCATGGTATTTTCTGACAGTAGAAATTGTCTTCTATTTTTGTTAGGAAAACCTGTACCAAAGGTGCCTTTTCTTCGAGGGTTATTTGTTTCCTCTACTTTAAGTGAAACAGTTAATTAGCTATTTGTTAAAATCTCTTCAATGATGAATTTCATCTTCTCATATTCTTGTTTTGTTGTTCCAAAAAAAATAAAAAAAATATTCTTGTCTTGCCTGGTATTAATCCTCTTTTCTTTGTTTGATAAAGTAACTCTTTGTATTAGCTTTGAAGCATTTGGAAACTTGTTATCAATTTGTGCTGTGCCCAGGTTCTTGACTTTTCCATAGTTCTTAAACAATCTATGCGAAGTTTACTCAGAGTATTAATTTTTTTTTGATAAGTAGTATTAAATGATTTATTCATGAAGCCTATCTGTAATACTCTGAATTTTGACCAAGCCCTCTGAGATGCACGAATGTGGCATTTTGAGTGCACTCTTGATTAGTGTACTGTGAGACCGTACTGATTTTCATAACCAAAGAATATCATTTTGTGGAAAAGAAGGCTCAATTCTTTTAGTTGTCATGATGCAACATAAGTAAAGCCCCCAAGGCCTGTTCTGACATAACTGTTCTCAAATCTTCTTTGAGTACTTATCAAAAAAAAATCTTCTTTGAGACAATTGTTAATAGTCATAAAAAATGATACCCAAACTCCTGCATTTATAACTGAAGGTAAAGAGCATTAGGTTAAAAAGTCGGAGAATATTTATTCCAACTGTTTAGAAGTTCAGGGGGGGGGGTGTTGTGTGTGTGGATTGATGAAAAGATGGAAGAATACATTACTTTATGGAAAATTGATTGGCTAGGGAATGAGGGTGATGGCCTTGATGGAAATTGGGCCTAGGTATGCATCCTTCTATAATTGTAATTATGGTATGTTTTGCTGAGATTTTCAGAATTTGAAGTTAAAGTAATTCCTACTGGATGACTAGCATGTATGTATCACTGGCTCAGAATAGAGGGTGAGGATCGGGGATTGGGGGGGTTGCTTGCTCACTATTTTTTAATGCACTCGGTGCTCTACAGGTTTGTCTACAGGTCATGTTCCCTGGAAGGTTGAAAAGGGGGAAGTGTCTTCCCTGGGAGGGGGTACTTGCACACTATTATTTACTCCTTCTGTTCCACCGAAAGAGTATGTTTGAAAAATATAATGATTAAGGGATATATAACTAGCATTAGAGTTGCTCATGATTACAATAATGTTTAAGCATAATTGATATGTTAAATATCAAATGTGGAGGGTAAAGTTCAAATTTTATGGAGATTGTAGACATAATTTATGAAAGTGGACTCTTTATGTGAAACGTCCCAAAATCTTACGATTGACTCTTTGTTTGGAATGGAGGGAGTAATATAGACTGCAGCATCTCTACAGCTCTACTGGTGCTTAGAGGTCATATTCCCAGGATGGTCCAGAAAGGGAAAGTGTCTTCTCTTTGTTTGGTGATGGCCTTTAGAGATCGTGACCATGCGTCCGTGATCATTTGAAAAAGGGAAAGATCAGCAGCAATTGATCATTTATCAACCTTTTGTTGGGGACTCGACATGAGACTTTCCTTGGAAGTGGCCTTTTTGTGTGGTCTGCTCCTTTTATTAGTATCCTGCTAGTGGCAATATATGCCAATATGTTCTTTGGTGAAGGAAAAAAGATTTTTGTAAGGAGTGTTCTGATAAGGGCTAGAGAGTCTGTCCGTTGCCTTCTTGTTGCCCTCTCTTGCAAGGTCTCTGGTGTCGAAATGTAATGATTGTTTGGAGTATTTTCGATGATGCCATGTTCCATAGTGGGGCTTTTGAGGTGCTGCAAGCTAGGTTGCAGAAAGGAGGCTACTCGTGGGGGTTAAAGGGCGGCTCCTTGTGGCTTTGGTGGTTTTATGGCTGGAGAGAAACTGGAGGCCTTCTAAAGGGCGCGAGTGATGGATTTGTAGACAAAACATATGAGATGAAGCAGTTTTTTGCATGTGATACCACTAAAGTTCTCTTTGGGTTCTCTACTTTCTGCCTTAGGTGAGCTGTTGGTATAATAGTTTGTAATTTTCAGCTGATATCCTTTTTGCTCTTGTTGGGGTTGTACACCATTTTCTGCCTAGGTTGCACCATTGTGACATTGTTTAATTGTTAAAAACAAAGAGGACATGACAGAGCAACGGCAGTGGTTTAGTTAGAAATTTTAAAATCCTGCAGCAGTTGTCCTAGAACTTGTGCGTTGCATGAGAGATTTGACGTGGAGGTCTCTGTGTTCTTTCATATGATTCTTATATGTCATTCATAAATATGTTATATCTGCCATTGCTCTTGGAGACTTGGTTAAAATATATCGCAGAGATGCTTGGTATAACTTCTTAGTGTTTGCCTCCTTATATTTCATTCTGAACCTTTTCTGCACCACCTGCATCTTTCTGTGTTTAAATACATCTTGTAAAATAAAAAGAAATAATTGGAGGTCGGGTATCTTTGTTGTTGAGGGATCTCTCCATAGTAGTGTGATAATGTTTTTTATTCAAAGAGAGGGTTATCATGTGTGCCTCTTATTGTACTGGATTCATATGTAAAGGTAAAGAAGAGAGTAGCCTTGACAAATGGTCCACTTACCTTAGCTGTTTGCATGTAAATGATGCCATTTTCCAATTTATCCAACTTTACAAAGTTGAATCTTTTTGTTGGCCAGAACTCAAGCCTGTTATATGGATAAAATATTGCCTAGAAAATTTCTTAACGCAAATTATTATACTAAAATAGCACGATGAGTATTAGTTTTGATGACATCCATGTCCCCTTTTATCTTGTTGCTTTAGAAACTTACTCTTGTAAACTGTAGGTGGAAAGGTGTAAACCGTTGGTACAAACCCTTGGACTGGGTTCAAATTGAACGGAAGCGGCATAACAAGGTATGATGGCGATGGATGTCATCTGAAATCATATCATAAAACTTTTTTTATGTTTATAAAACAAATTAGAGAACACAACAATGGGGAGATGTGCTTTATTATATTACTAATAATTATTTTGGTTATTTATCTCCATCCTTTATGCACTTTACTTGTAAAATAATGTATATTCATTATTTGATATGATCATTCAGGAAAGGACGATTGAAGAGCACCAAAAATTGGTGGAAGGAATCTTGAAAAGGGACCAGAAAAGGAGAAAGAAGATTGAGGCTGCTGGTATCGATTACGAGTGCCCAGAAGTTGTAAGAATCTATTTGTGTTGGTGCGAGTATGCAAGTTTGTTATTTGTCTGAGTGTGCTTTTGTTCGCTTTACCTTTTTTAAAAACTATTACTGAAGTAAGAGAGTTTTACTTGGAATGGCTACTCATTTGTTGAATTGTTAGATATCTTTGATGTCAATAGTTTTGTTTGTCCTTTACTCTGCGTGCTCTGTGGGTGAGAGGCTCTGCTAATTAGCACCACTAAAGCAACAAGAATCCCCTGTACTGAAAAATATTCAGGATCTCGCCTGTTTCCATCTTTCATTTGTTGCTTCTTTGTATATGAATAACTTGATTTTTCTTGCCCAGACACAATTCAGTGCCATCATTCCCCTTCTGTATCTCTCTTAAGTTTTTTGTGTCCGGTGTTATACCAACATGGTAATTTATTCCCTCCCTTAGAAGTGCATTTCGCAGATCAGCTTCTGCAAGTCACTTGAAAGAGGGTGAAAGGCCCCCTACCACTTCTTTCATGGCCCATTTTTGTGAGAAAATTGGAGGCTATTGGGCAAGCTTCTGGAAAGAGTTGTACTTTTGGGGAAGTTGTGCATTAAAGTAGAGAGGGGGGAGACTTCTGACCCCAAGTATACTGGACATTCAAACCTTTTAAATTAATTTGATTTTCTGTAAATACCCTTACATTTAAGGATGAAAGTACTGTTATTAATCTTAGATGTAATGTAACAAGGAAATGTGGAAAGTCAAGAAATGAATAAGCACAGTTTTTCGACTAGGACTCTTCAACTGGAACTTTCCAAATTAGGAAGTAGGAATTTGGGGGGGGGGAAAGTACTTTTTAAGGTTTTCTCTGCCGTTGGATGAATAGCATGTTTTACATCTCTACCAAGTGTATTTACCCATGAACTATTTACAGACTCATGTTTTGCAATCTATTGTATGCAGGTTGGGACTAACCCACCCGCTTCAAAGAAGATTAGGTTTGATGAAGACTAAGACATCTTGGGACTAGATGAGGTGTGCCATCCGTCTCTCTTTCTCTCTTCTTTTTACTCCCCTATGCGATTCTTGGCCTGAAAAATTGAAACTGTTTGTTTGCCCTTTGGAAGGTCGATTTTGGACGTGAAAGCAAAGAACATCAGCACAATAGTAGCAAATGATTATTCTGAAGGGTGAATGATACTTTGTCGGAATCACTGGTCCGTTTGTTGTGTTGTACCTTGTCCCATGCTTATCTTGCCTTCGATGTGAAAGCTTATATATCTATGTTTAAATTTCATTATATATGAACAAATTCAGGATTTTAAACTAAATTATGGCATCATTTTACTTCTTGAGACCCTAACTCGAGTTTCCTAGTTATCTTGTGTTCTTGTAGCTATCAAAAATGTTCAAGGTAATGTTGGCAAGTTTGTTGTAAATTTGCACATGGTTCCTAATATACTGCTCCTTTCATATAGTAGTGTGGCAATCAACTTGTTGAGCCCGCCAGTTTCTCTATGCAAGTACCCGTATGTTAGGAACCCTATATGAAGGAGATCAACTGGTGTATTTTTCAAACTACGGGGATGTATTTGACTTGTGGACTTCTGCGGAGAGGGTATTGTAGGCAATACATATGAGAAACTTTCACTAGTGAAAATATCTTTCGGGACAACTTTCAATCTCGAGATGTAGCATTCCCAGTGGTATCCGACCCCGCAAATGTTTACCCATGTTGACCCTAACTAGTAGCGGGATGGAGTAGTGCGCGAGCAAGCGTGTGTAGCGACTCACCCTGACTAGTAGGAGCGAGTCAGACTGTAGAGGGAGGGAGTAGCATGTGTGTGTGTGTGCGCCATGGTATTGAATTTATGTTCTAGAGGGGATTTCATTTTGTGGAAATCCTGTCAATGAAATTTAACATCTTTCAAAATTCTAATCTTCATCTTTGTATTCTAACAGCAGAATTAGGATTTGAGGAGCCAATTCTAATTTGAATCCATGGAAATAGCTATACACATAGATCATGAAAATCAAACCTTTCATATAAATGAGATTGGGAATAACAAAACCTCCTGCTTTCCAAATTTCCGGCCCATCCCACTGAGGCCGGAGTATGGGTTGTATGACGAAAGAATTGGAGGCTAGTCTACTTTTAACAGTTTATGATACCTTAAACCATGATTTTTTTTTTGAAATTGGAAAAAGACGTTTTTAATATATTGCGATGCATCAATTGATAAGGCGATGCATTGATTGATAATGCATGCATTTGTACACTGCGATGCATGATGTGTTTTTTCAGTTTCAAAAAAATATCGAAATGTAAAGCGTTGAAAGCTTTCCGATCTACTTAAAATGATTTACACTAATCTGCAGTCTTAGTAAAAATTGTCTCATTCCACTCAAAAAGTTTAGGTTTGAAAAGTCAATTAACTAGGAGACATATAACTATAATTAAAATTGATCAATTACAATAATGTTTGAGTATAATCAATATATTAATAGTAAATTTGGAAGGTAAAATTAAAATGTTATGAAGATTGTAAAACATTTAAACAACTAGTAAAATGAAATATTTGCCCAAAACCTATGTTGTACGGATACCGATACGGGGACACAAGATGTGGAGATACATTATTTTTGAAAAATATAAGATATAGATACAAAAGTAATATGTAAATATTAAAAATATATGAACCAAAACACAAAATTATATTATAAAATAGAGGTGACAAATGGGTGGGTATGGACGGGCCTAAATGGGCGACGGGCTCAAATGGGCGGGCAAATAAGTGCTTATTTAATAACATGAACATATATGGGCGGACACTAAATGGACATGGGCACCCATGGGCGTCCATTTACTAATTAACATGCAATTATCAACTAACTATAAAAATTACAAAAAAAAAAATCATTTTCTTCTACAAAAATCACAGTGTACTTACTACCGGCACCTATGCAAACTCCTCTCCATCAACACATCTTAAGAAAATTTTGAGCAGATGAGCATCTCTTACAAAATCATGGAAATTATGGAAACAATATATCATCCTACAGAAAATTTTGAATAGGTAAAATTGCACACAAGAACAAAAAATGAAAAAATATGTGACATAGAGCAGCTCTTACAAAATTATGGAAATTATGACTGCATCTGTGTTAATGGCAAAAACAACATCAGCAAAGTAATGAATATCTTGATTCAAGGCTACTTTTAAGTACTTGATCCTCGTTTTAGTAGTTGTCTCTCTCCTGTCCACATCCTACAAGATATCTCTGCAAATCCCAATTCATTTTTCAGCCCCATTCCAGTAAAAAATAAAAATAAACAAAAGCCATATTGGCCACTTACGGTATTTTAGGGATTGGCCAACCCTACAGAAGTTGAGGGACTCTAGCAGAGTGAGAAATCCAACTTCCACAAGTTGATGAAATGCCTTTCACAAACATGCCACCGCCCATATCCATCCTCCCGAACACATTAGCAACGGCCCTCCCGGAAAGCAGTAAATTAACAATTTCCTGTTCAATGGCAATCAAGGTCAGGACTCAGGACAATATCCTGCATATTTAAAGCCAAGCAAATATACAAAACATGCTAGCATATAAAAAAAACAACTCAAATAAAAATAAGACATGGAGTTTCAGTAGGTCTCTGACTCTGAATACCTGCGATGCATGCCCAAATGGAGCTGTAACTAGAGGTTGACTTGGGTCATCCCTGTCAGATTCGACATTTTCCTGAGAAGCGAAGGACAAGAAGCATTAGCATTTGGGAGCAACTGGATATCTACTTCATGGATGCATGTGTGGGTCCCATCACCACAAAATATGAGCGTTCCTATATGCAATCTTGA
Source organism: Codonopsis lanceolata (assembly GCA_013146195.2). Taxonomy (NCBI): domain Eukaryota; kingdom Viridiplantae; phylum Streptophyta; class Magnoliopsida; order Asterales; family Campanulaceae; genus Codonopsis; species Codonopsis lanceolata. The sequence goes on from CM028383.1 coordinate 34,532,420, forward strand.
AAAGGATACTATCTGATAAATGAAAAAGTAATAACTAAAGGTTCTCTTGATCAGTGTTAAATGAGAACATCCAACATCTCCTAATCCTTCTTTTCAAGCCACTCCAGCAGATCAACGCCCTTCGTCTAATAACTATCAATTTACATTTCAGGTCTCATTTCATGGGTTAGATTCAACTAGGTATGATTCAAAGAGGTTCCTACTCTGCAACTCTCCAACAGCCTGTTACCAGCTTTCTGGGAAGAATGAAGATGATATTTATTGAAGTTGATTTGTGCACATTCTGGAAAATTAACACAGATATCAAACCACTATAACCAGTGATTGCAAGGCACAAAATGAGACTAAAGATGGGCTACCCATAAAATGAGACAGATTAATATGCAAAACGGTTTCATGTAAAGCACATGCCACAAACCGACTACAATGACGCAGTCTAGCTAACCCTCCATCTCCATGTCTACTAGAAATATCCGTACAATACATATCTAGGATGAGATGGCAGTGACAAAAGAATGACAAACTTACAAACAACAATGTCACAAGCCGATAATAACAGAAGCATCCATCAATATCCATCAGTGCCGAGATAAATCTCCATCCGTTTAAAGTTGACAGACAACAAACCTATGCTAGAGGAATGAAAGCCAGTAAATTTTACAAGGACAGGAAACATGTCATATAGAATATGGTGAACAATGGAAGTAAGAAGAACGTCCGTTCCAATTATTACTTAAAAACAGAGAGATGGTTGATGGCTCTACGCCCTTCATACATGGGAAAATCCATGTGCCCGGCAACAACAGCAGCAAACTACAGGAAATGAGCCCAAATAAAAGCTGGAGAGATAGGAAAAAACAACACCCGGCTCTATTCACCCTCTTTCAGAAGATCCAACCAACTTTCCATGGTCAGTCCAACTAGAATTTTGAGGTCCAGGCGGAGCAAAAAATTACGGGCTAGATGTGGGATACCTACAACTCTAGAAGATAAGTTAAGATGATTTCAGGAAAAATAATTAAAACAAAAACTCAAAAGAGAACTACAACCTATTACCAATTAACAACCTACATCAAAAACTAAATATCCCGTATCAGTTACACCCAGGGACAGTAAAGAAGCTCCCACCAAATCCTCTTACAAACATACATGACTTGTTGCAGGAACATGACCCCGACAAAGTGAGTGAGTGGAGCTAGTCCATATGTTGGTGGAAATGGGGGGAGGAGAGAGCACACTGAATAGATTCCAAAATGACAAGACAATGAAAATACCTATCTCCATCCATTGGTTCCTGATCAGATTAAAGAAGAAAAAAAATAGGAAAACAATATATTTACACATGCACAAACTGCTACGAATACAACCCACTCAATCATGCTGGCAGCACTAACTTCTGAAGGATAAAACATATAGAACATCACAAGAGCACCTGTGACATACACGAAATCATCAAACACTGATTGTGTTCATAATCCATAAGGCAAAAAATTATAGAACAGAGAATTGGTGAAGCTCTTTTGCTGGACTACAAATAATAATGAAAAAATTGCGGGCCGGTATAATCCAACGACCAGGTCTCATTGCTGGACTACACTCACCATCTCTTGCAATCACCACCAGTCTTCTCATCATCATGATTCTAATTCCAGGTATAATTAAATTTCTAGATTTTGTATGCTTGTATAAATTCCAGCTTGTTTTATTTTGGATTTCTTTGTTGATGATTAATAATAAATTAATGGACTAAATATGACCCTCCTTTCAGATTCTCCTTCAAGTCAGGTTACCGTAATGTACTACATTCCCTACTGACAAGAATAATTTGGGACCCTTTATTTTGCTATAAACGGGTCACAATACTGAATCATGAGCCAGAAATGGAAAGAAAATTTTCTAATTATTCTTCTTCCAAAACATGAAAAACAAAGGGAAATTCATGAAAAAAGAGACGGAAATAGAGTGTCAGAGGAGATGTTAATGAAGCTGCTGTAATCGATGAGATCTGTCCAGTGGGAGTTTTCAATTTCAAGCTCTAGGTCTCGAAATTTACAGAAATTGAGAGATGGCGGGTGGAGACGAAGTAGCTGGGCGATGGGGAAGGAACGCCGACTGAGTTTGCTTGGAGATGGAGACACAGATAGATCGGAGATGGAGGCGATGCCAGTTTTGGAGAGAGAGATGCGAAGTGTGAGAACGTGATTGACGACGCAATTGGCCAGTTGAGTGTATTATGCATGGCAGTAATTGCTCCATATCTCCTCTGCACCATGGTTCTACTACTAGTTTAAACCAGAGAGGTCCGTGACAAACGAAAACAATGGCTGCAGCTACTATACTGTTGAGGTGCGCATCACACTTTCAACTGGCCGTTATAAATTCATTTCTAATTGAAGAAGATACATTTCGCAACAGGTTGTTAAGGAGTATTAAATTTCAAATTTAGAAACTATGGAAAGCAAGGGCATTTTCCAAAAGGAATGACCCTCCAAAAATAGGCGTATGCCACTTTAAGGTGACGAGCACACGGTATTCTATAGTAAAAGCGAAAGAATAGTTCGCTTTGTGCTCAACACATGGCTCCGTGATTTCCATAAAATTGAAACTTGTCATTTGTAGGAAAAAGCAGACTATGTTTAGATTACTTTCAGGATGTGGGAAAATGTTCAAAGGAGTGGGAGCCGAGGGCAATATAAAACTTAATATCTGCTGCTCCCTACTGGTGTATTGCTTCATTTCCATGATTCCATCAAGATTCCATCAAGAATCCAAAGTTATCGTCTTCCTTTCTTACAATAGTATCAGTCTCTACTCGTTGGTGTTCACTCGATTTGATGGTTTCCAAACTCATATTTGTGTGAACAAACTGAGTAGAAGCTGCGGCTAATGCTGAACCCATTTTTTTGGTCTGGTCGGGAAGTTGTGATCAAATTACTGAAAGGAGTAATGGATTATATTATCGTGGCAGTAGCTCGTTCAAGCTTTCACATTGTCCAGTCTTATAAAGAAGTGGATTTTATCAGTTGCTTGATGTTTGGCTCTAAATCCCTGATCTCCAATTATACAACGCAGTAATTGCTTCATATCTCCTCTCCACCATGGCTCTACTCCTAGTCCTGACAACAGTCTTGAGATAAGTAGCAGTCATTGCTCCATATATCCTCTGGCTCCATTCTCTGTCACTTGCAATGTTAATATATGAAGTGATTCGTTCATGTTCACTGGCGTGAATTAACAAAAAATAATCATAGCTTTCCACCATCATCACGAGCGAAAGCCCTTGTTAAGTCCAACTTATCTGAGCCGTAACTACATTGAGTGAGCTTGTGAGGACTTGCAGTAATTAATTTGGTGATTCCTTTCTTGCTGCTTCTCGTTGTCATCAGCATATAAGCAGCTTCCCTCCTGCAGGCCCAGAAAATATCATAGTTTTAACCTGTGAGGTCAATAACAAAACAAAGCAAGACTAAAGAGTGGGTTAGAAAACGGAAAAACAAAACAAAACAAGAATAATGAGCGGGTTGGGCAGAGACCGGCTGGTATTCTGTATCTACCTTATTTCTAATTTGAAGACATTCATTTTGAATAAAAGCTTAATAAAATGTTAATTGCTGGTTTTTGTCTAAATAAATGGAACTTATTTTAATCATATTTCATTTACCACTACATGATTCAAAAATAATTCTTGGTAGAATACTTCAAACCTTTCATAACTATGGTATGTAAGGGCAATTTCCAAAAAGGAAACACCCTCCAAAAATAGGCGTATGCCACTTGTAAGTGGCGAGCACACGGTATTCTTTAGTAAAAGGCGAAAGAATAGTTCGCTTTGTACTCACCACATGGCTCCGTATTATTTCAAACAATCAAAACTTGCCTTTTGTAAGAAAAAGTTGACTATGTTTTGATATACTTTCATGATGTGGGAAATTGTTAACAGGAGTAATATAAAACTTAATATCTGCTACTCCCTACTAGTGTATGAATTCATTTCCATCAGATATCATTCTGACTAAACCGTGAAATTAAGTAGACAATAGATAAATCATTGAGCTGATTTTATGTGGAAGAATTATCTAAAGCCCTGAACGTATTAGTATGTTCTTTCCCGGCTTTGAATCTCATTCTATTTCCTCGGCACTACTCTTTTACTTTCACTTGTAGCAGTAGCAGACTAGCAGCCTCTTTCTTGTCTTCTGAAAGCTCATTTTTATGTGAATATTATATTGTTTACCATTTTCATTCTGCTCCATTTTAGGTATCAACAACAATTAAGTAGCAAAACTAAACAACTTTTCATAGATGATTAGGTATTGTGAACTCCGGGAATCCAATGAAACATGGCTCTTTTAGGCAATAAGCTGTTAGAGAGTTGTTCCCAATAGAGGCTAAAAGCACACAACTAGTTCCTTAGTTCAGTTGATTTAATGTGTTACAAAGTAACTAGGAACCTCAAGCTGTGATATTTTGGTTTCTTTCTCATCCTACTTCAACTTATTCTTACGATACTGTATATTCCAAAGCCAATGATCAGGTTGTTTATTTTTCTTGAGTTTGAACCCCACCCTTTTCCCACTACTTTGTACCATTCATTTTCAAGTCCGTTTTCTTTTGATCGAATGGCGGAAGAAAGTAAATGATGAAAGTACCCAGTGGAGCTGTCCGAAAATATCATCTACCATTGACTTGTAAACACTGATTTGATTTCATGGGTCAACGGCAGTAGCATAAATTGTAAAAGCATAAATTGTAAAAACTACACTGATTTGAAAAGTTCTTAATTTTCCAGAAACAAGAAATGCAGTACCATGGGTTCAATGAAATGAAAGAGGTTTTAACTGGGATTGTGTTAGGAAATGAGCTCCTCACAATAAGAAGCAAAGTTTTCAAAACTGATGGCTCCCTACATTGAACTTGGTGGTGCAATCCACTTAGTGGTGCATGTATGGAGATGGTACATGTACATACATGGGCAATGTATCTAGCTTCTTGGGTATGTAAATGGTCATTTGACTCTTTTCTCAAATATAAAATGGGATATGAGGACCACTGTTGAGGTGTGCCAAAAGGTACCAAAGAGTGCCAGGAGGTGCAGAGGGTGCCGGTGACATGTGACACAAAAAGGGAGCCGAATGGGTCGGATATAGACAAAGGCCGGTTACAGGCTAGGTGCCAGGATAAGGCCAAAGAGGCTCCGGTGGGCAAAGTAGTTACGGGGAGGGTGAGAGTATATAATTTCATTAGGTTTTTTAGAGTGGGTGTATAAAGGGATTATCCGGGTGGGCAAGGAATACCGAGTTGGGTATAAACACGGGTGAACGTTGTACTATGTATTTATCTAAATTAGTGAAATTGGTGGCTCTCGTGGACGTAGGCGGTTTTTTCCAAACCACGCAAATATTGTATTATCTATTGTTATACTTTCCTTAGCTTTATTTATTTTTCCCAGTTACCATTTGGTTGTTGTGAAGGTGATCTCGAACAAATTTGTGTTACAAATTGTTTCCGCTGCATCACTTTTCCCAACAGATTATAGGGGGGTTTCCAAAAGGAAACATCCTTAAATAGGCCACTTGAATATAACAAGCACACAATATTACGTCTGTAGTCAGTCACGCCCATGCACCCGTAGTCAGTCACGCCCATGCACCCTTCGCACCCACTACGTCTGTAGTCATGCCCATGCACCAACCAATGCGCTTGCGCCCAGCTTCGCATCCCTGACCACACCACATACATAAGCTACTATCACAATCACGCTTCCTTAATGATAGTTCTTGTCTATATAAATTAATTTTCTTTAATCATATTTCATTACTACATGATTTAAAGGATAATTTTTGGTAGAATACTTCAAACCTTTCAAAACTAAGAATTGTAAGGGCAATTTCCAAAAGGAAACACCCCCCAAAAATAGGCGTATGCCACTTGCAAGTGGCGAACACACGGTATTCTTTAGTAAAAGGCGAAAGAGTAGTTCGCTTTGCGCTCACCACATGGCCCCGTGCATTCCAAATAGTTACATCTTGCCCTTTGCAAGAAAAACTTGACTATGATTTGATACTTTCATAATGTGGGACAATGTTAACAGGAGTGGGAGGGAAATATAAAACATAATATCTGCTACTCCCTAGTCCATACTAGTGTATGGCTTCATTTCCATCAACAATCCATTGCTATCATCTTTTTTTATCTTACAATAATGTGTTGCCGAGCAAAATAATTATAATAATAAGTTAGGCTGATATATTATATGGAAGGATTATCTAAAGCACTGAACTTATTTGTATGTTGTTTCCTGGCTTTGAATCTCATTCTATTGCCTCTGCGCTGCTCTGTCACATTCACTTGCAGCAGTAGCAGCTTCGTTCTTGTCTTCCGAGAGCTCGTTTTGCTTTTAGTATTTGATCTTAATTCCGTATTTGATCTTAATTCCATCTCTGGTGAAGAAACAAGCGAGTTCTTGTCTTCCGAGAGCTCGTTTTGCTTTTAGTATTTGATCTTAATTCCATCTCTGGTGAAGAAACAAGCGACAACCACATCAAACTGTTCACCATTTTTATTCTGCACTTCAATTTAGATATCAGCAACAGGTAAGTAGCACAACTAGGCAGCTTTTTCTAGATGATTATCCATTGTTAACTCTAGTTGTCTCAGGGAATCCAATGAAACATGGCCCTTTTAGGCGATATATGCTATTGGAGAGGACATCTAGAGACTATGCATACAATGTAAAGTTTATTCATGGTTTCTTCTGAACAAATGAAAGAGGTTTTAACTGGTATTGTAGGGGAGTTTCCAAAAGGAAAGACCCTCCAAAAATAGGCGTATGCCACTTAAAAGTGACGAGCACACGGTATTCTTTAGTAAAAGGCAAAAGAATAGTTCGCTTTTGTGCTCATCACATGGCTCCGTAAGTTAGAATAGAAAGGTGACCTTGCAATGTGTAGGTAGACAAGTACACTATGTTTAGATAACTTTCATGATGTGGGATTCAGTGCACGAAAATCTTTCTTTGGACATCAAGTATACCATGAGACTATTTTGAAGGATTTCGGGTAGAAAAACTTGAAGCCAATGATCCCATCTTCCTGTTTCTTGAATTTGAACCTCATCAATCTGATGATTTTGCAAGTTCATTTCATACTGCTGCCATCAAGTGGTGGAGGAGCAAAGTTGGTGCACAATTGCACACGATCCTGCTTCTCGTACAACCCAAGGGAAACTTAAATTAGCAACGTTTCAAAAATGATAGAGATATCAACTGTAAAGCCTGGGAAACCAATGAAAATGAGTTTTTTTTTCAAACGTTAAGCAATTAGAAAGCTATCCCAAACGATCGAGGCATATAGCACGTTCACTTGGTCAGCTAATTATACAATGCCGTGAAGTAGCTTGGATGGTCTAGTCCTCCTAGTAGTTAGCTGATGTTCTTTATTGAGCTATAATTAAGGTTAAAAATGCCAAACTAGTCGAATCAATTGTTATTGATGTTGGCGCTGAAGCCCCAATGTTCGTGTTCCCTTCCCCCACCCCTCAAAGCTACATAAAATTCAAAAAGTACTCTAAAAGAGGAGAACATTTACTGGTATTGAGAAATGAAAGCTGCATATTAACAGAGAGAAAAACGCTAGGATAGAAAATGAATGAATATTGTATCCGGTCCCAAACGGAACGAATTTAGAGCTTTTCTTGTGTGCAAGTTGAAAGATACGACAGATTACTGCATTATCATGGACCTAGGCTTGTCATTTTAGGCGGGATCTACCAATTACAAGAACAGGTAAGTAATCATAAAAAGTTGCTACAGAGAGGAGAACTGTCATTTCCCTTCTTCAAAAAGCTTTAAACTTACATAAATATAACCAATGGTCCTGGCGGGGCTCGAACCCGCGACCTTCGGCTCATAAGACCAACGCTCTAACCAACTGAGCTACAGGACCTTGTTGATGAACTTTGTACCATTAAATATTCTAATTAGAGTACTGGTTAGGGTTGTGCAGAAATTATTATAAACCAACTAAAACTTTACTGAACCTGTATAAACTGAACTGAACCGAACCGTTAAATATGATATACATTTTTATTTTACATACACAGTCACACGCACATATATATACATATATTGTACATGTAATTTTTTGTAAATAATATATTTTTAAAAAATTTCATCTTTAACCATACTATATATACCAAGTCAGATGTGCAAGTCTCCAAATACTAAAGCCTTCGTAAGGATGTTCATCTCCGGCTATAGTATCATCATTATTAACGTTTATTCCAGACTCTTTTGCGGCTGCAGCTCTCCGTTTAACATCACAAAACACATGAATCGTTAGAATATGGTCTTTTAAGACTATTATCCATATAAATGATGTATCAGAGAAAATATCTATTTCATTTCATCAATCATTTTACACCGAGTAATTTAGAAGTATATAAATATCAAGTTGACTATGGTTTATCCATGTAAAAGTTATTTCGAGTGAATAGGTCCCAAGCATGGGAATCCCTTGCTACTGCGACGAGGTTTGTTTTAAGACTCTTTTAGTTGAGCCTCACCGATCCTTCAAAAGTTATCCCTCCATTGCAGTCTACTTCATTGACTTGAATTTTTTCCCTTTCTCCATATGGAGGTTTTTCCAGATTCTTGATCACAATCCTGCAGATACTTCTTCGACTTCCATTTCTTCTTGTAGATGCCAAACAAAACTATATTTAAGTTCTGCTCCAGAAAGCTTTGACATGGTAACTTCCTGCTTTCATTTGGGCCTCTCAGATTCTTCAGAAATTCAAATTCCTTCTCTTATGCATCAACAAATATATTGTTAAAAGTTATTTAGTGCTCCCATTCTCAATGTTTTTGTTACTGGAATTGTAGGGGATTTCCACGAGGGAAACCCTCCCTCCAAAAAAAGGCGTATGCCACTTAATAGTGACGAGCACACGGTATTCTTTAGTAAAAGGCGAAAGAATAATTCACTTTGTACTCATTACATGGCTCCGTAGATTTGAAGAAAGTACCATCTCTTAACTCATGTAGAATGACAAGTTTCCCGTGTTTACTAAAATTTTATGATGTCGGATTTGGTTCAACAGAGTGCTGCAGGTAAAATGTCCAGATTTTCTAGTGCTTCTTCCTTCCCTTCTAAAAAATACAACTATATGGATTCCTTTTCATTAAGGACTCAAAGCTATTAACATCATATCTTTCAATTAGTTTTATCTCTTGGCATCACACAACTGTAAAATGTAATATAAAACAAAACACAAAAACAACCAACCGTTCATGGTGTCATTCGGCAGATTTTAGGTTGAATTGAAGAACCATTACAGATTCAAGCCTCTCATACAAAGGCCATTTGAAGAGGTGGATCTTTTGGTTACAAGAACCTACGCAAGTCAAGGGCTTATAACTTAAATTAGCTACTTTTCCATGATAAGTCTTGTAAACTCAGTAAAACCTTAAAAAAGCAGAAAGAGAAAAAGAAGATATCAGAATTTGAAAGGAGACTCCAAGGAATAAGCTCTAAAGCCCCCAATGAATTTTCAACAACAAATTCATCAAGTTTTTCATCAAATCATTGTCCAAGTTCATCAAAATAACAATCAAATTCAGCAATTTTATCAAATCATCAATTCCATCATAGTCACTATCAAGTTCATCAAATTGTCATCAAAGAATCATGAAGTCCATCAAATTTATCAAATCACCAGCAACCTTATCACTATTTACATAATCAGAGCTCACTTTGTGCTCATTACATGGCTCTGTAACCTTCAAAATGGTCAAAACTTGCCTTTTGTTAGAAAAGCAGACCATGTTTAGATACTTGCATGATGTGGGAAAGAGTTCACAGGAGTGGAAGGGAAATCTAAAACTTAATATTTGGTACTCCCTAGTCCCTACTAGTGTTTGGCTTCATTTCCATCAAGAATCCATGGCTATCATCTTTTTTTAAATCCATAGCTACTAGTGAATTTGATAAAGCACCAGCTTTTATCTCATGTAGAATCGCAAGTTGACCCGTGGTTACTAACATTTTATTAGAGATGTTAATCGGGCTAACCATATCCCTAGATGGTTGTGATCCTATAGAGCTGCGTGTTAAATTGTCCAGTTTAAACGGGCCACTAAAATTGCATACCTAACCCTGACTTGCAGGTCTCGATTGAAAAGGGTTGATAACGAGCCACGCCTAAAAAACACATATATTTAAAGGAGAAATTTAGGACGCTCCCTCCCATTCCAATAATTTTCAACCTCTACAGTATCCTCTTTCTTTTAACCGCAAAAAGGCACTTTTAAGGCAAAAAACGAATATGCCATTAATGAAATGAAAACACGTGCGCATCAGGCACACTGTGCATCGCAATTGAAGAATGCATTGCATCAGGCATGTGGTGCATCGCAAAACCAATGTTCGTGCATCGCAATTCAAGCACTTGGTGCATCAAAGTTTAGGCAAGCAGTGCATCAGGCATGCGGTGCATCGCAAAACCAAAAGTTGAGAGACGAAGGTTGCAAGAAAAAGAAAGATTAATCTCAAGGCGTTTTAGTAAACAATGAAGACGAAACTGCTCATTCAAATTGGATCCATCAGAATTCCAATTGGTTACAACGCAAAAAGAACCAGATCTCATGTCCCTTGATGATGCATAAATTTGAAATTATGATGCATGATTTTGATGCATCTGAATTCCAATTGGATGCATCGCAAAATGAACCAGACCTCATGTCCTTTAGCGATGCATGAATTAGAAATTGCAATGCATATTTTCAATCATTAGTTATCCAATTGGATGCATCACAAAAATGAACCAAACCTTATGTCTCTTGGTAATGCATGACTTAGAAATTGTGATGCATCTAATTGGATACATTGCAAAATGAACCAGATCACATGTCTCTTTTTTCGTGTACGCAATCAAACAAATGATTCATTCATCATTCCTGCATTGCAAATCCAAATCGATGCATCAAAATTTACAAACGGATCGTGATTCAAAATTGATGCATCCAGATTCAAAAACGATGTCCAACAATGAACAAATTTATATTCAAGCATTTCATCGAACAGTTTACATGCATAGCAATACAACAAACAAAATGAATCTATTTTGAATCAAACATACTAACACAAATGATGATAAAGAAGAAGAAAAAAAAGAACGCACTGCTCAAACTGAAGATCGATAGATGAAAAGGAAAGAGAGTAAGAAGTTAGGGGGTGGATTAATTGAATCCAATGTGAAACCACCCGACCTCCTCACTCTTTTCCTCTCCATCTATGCAAATTCCGTCGTAATTTCTCTATCATGCACAATTCTAGGGCTCCGATCTCCCCTAAAGGGGTGACCCAGTGGTAGAGATGGAGTTTCACAATATGTGAGGTCTCAGGTTCGATCCATTTCCACGCCCCTCTTAGAAAGAAAAAAAAAATAGGGCTCCGATCAATTCAACATAATTACTCATCTTCAACGGAATAAATTAAAAATAGAACAGAAAGGGAGAGAAATAGGGATGAGAGAGCCGAGTTTCTTGCAATGAGAAGAAATAGTGTCTTCAACGGACGGGGACATTCAAGGAAGAATTTTAACAAAGTGGACTTATGTGGTTTTTAAAAAAAGAAGTACTTAAGAGGCTAAATATTAATAAAAGTGGACCGGCCTGTAATAATTCATATATTTAAATCTAAACTTCGAAATTAAGTAATCAACATATGATGATCAACACCACAATAAAAAAAAGGACTCATACAACAATTCAACAACACAACTTAAGTGATAAAATTCAAAACGCAAATCAACTTCAAGTACTACAAGTTAAAAAGTACTAATAAAAAACAAGAAACAAGTCGATCTTCATTCTTCAATCACATTATATTATAATAATAATAATAATTATAATTATTATTATTATTATTATTATTAACATAAATGAAATAAAAATAAATAAGTAAACAGTTTCTGAAACATATTAATGCAGACATATAACATGTTCCCTGGTAATTACATATTAGGAATTTTTTTAAAGAGTTACAATGTAACATGTAAGCTTTGTCTCTATAGTTTTTTGCACAAAAAATGCTCTAAACATTTTAAACCTTAGTGGGGACAAATCTGCAAAGACTATTTTCAAGTGATAATAAAAACTTAAAGGTATCGACCACAGTGGGAGTCGAACCCACGACCTTTTGATCCGAAGTCAAACGCGCTAATCCACTGCGCTATGCGGTCTCTTGTGTAAATAGTCGGCGAAACATATAAATGACTTGGTTACAGCCACGAGGTTTGTTTTAGGACTTCGGGTTTGAGTTGAACCTCACCTCACCGATCCTTCAAAAGTCATCCCTTCATTGCAGTATACTTCTTCGACTTAAATCTTTTCCCTTTCTCCATGTGGATGTTTTTCTGGATTCTTGAGCCTCACGAACCTTCAAAAGTTACCCATCATTGTAGATCTACTTCTTCGACTTCCATTTCTTCTTGTAAACGTCAAACAAAACCACATTTAAGTTCTGCTCCACAAAGCTCTGTGTTCCCCTGCTCTCCGCTCAAATCTACTTTTCTACATGGTTAACTTCCTGCTTTCATATGGGTGAGCAACAAACGAATCCTAGTTACATGATCTCCTGTTTAAATGCACCACATTCTCAGATTCTTGACAAGTACAAGTTCCCTATGCATCAACAAATATATTGTCAGAAGGTTATGGTATTTTGTGCTTCCATTCTCAATGTTTTGTAACTGGAATTGTAGGGGTTTTCCCATAAGGAATAACCCTCCAAAAATTGGCGTATGCCACTTAAAAGTGACAAGCACACGGTATTCTTTAGTAAAAGGCGAAAGAATAGTTCGCTTTGTGCTTATCACATGGCTCCGTGGTATTCCAAATGGTCGAAACTTGCCTTATGTAGGATGGCAAGTTTCCCGTGTTTACTAACATTTTATGATGTGGGATTTGGTTCAACAGAGTGATGCATGCAAAATGTCAAGATTTTCTAGTGCTTGTTCTCTCCCAACAAATACAATTATATGGATTCATTTTCATTAAGGGCTCAAAGCTATTAACATCATATCTTTTAATTAGTGTTATCTTTTGGCATCACACAATCTGTAAAATGTAACATAAAACAAAACACAAAGACAACCAAACGTTCATGGTGTAATTAGGCAGATTTTAAGTTGAAGAAGCATTACAGATTCAAGCTTCTCTTACAAAGGCCATTTGAAGAGGTGGGATCTTCCGTTTACAAGAACCTACGCGAGTCAAAGGCTTATAGCTTAAATTAGCTACTTTTCCATGATTGTAAACTCGGCGAAATCTATGAAAAGTGGATTTTCCAGCTGGTAGTATAACTAGGGGTTATTTAGAATGATCTTAAAAATGCAGAAAGAGAAGAGGATATTTTGCGCAGTGTTCTTGATGAGGAGATTAATATTATCTTCAAGATAACATCAGTGTACTTACACCACCATCTTCTATACTTCTTGGAAAGATAATTATTCATATACGGGAGCCGGGAGGGATGAAGAAAATAGTGCTGATGACCTAGTCTTGGCTAAAGCACACAATCTCCATAATAGAAGTCAATCCTCAAGAGATGCAACACGACTCGAGATCACCAGGGATGTCGTGGTAGAATCCAAATCGCGGCTAAATCTGTCAGGGCTATATCATTCAAGTTCATGAATATATCAATCAAATTCACCAAGTTTATCGAATCATCATCAAGTTCATCAAAATATCATCAATTCACCATCAGCTTATAGCGATTTGCATCATCATCGAAGCTCATCATGAAGGAACGTCAACAAATTTGAAGAAGGTGCATGTGACGTAATTCATTGTTTGCAAATTTGAAATATACTTCCCTGCAGAGTTGTAGAATATTTCATCTCCCAATTCGGAAACCTCTCTGTATCACAGAAGTTCTCAGCTTTTCAAGCACTGCCATATTCGTTCAAAATAAAAAATAAAGGCAACAGGCTTGATCTAAAAAATTATCGACCACAGTGGGAGTCGAACCCACGACCTTTTGATCCGAAGTCAAACGCGCTAATCCACTGCGCTATGCGGTCTGTTGTGTACTTGGGCCGTGTTTAAATGTTAATAAAAGATACATTTCTCTTGCTTTATCTTTTTACCCATGACACAACTATACCATTAAATAAAACATCCTATGTCTATGTTTGCCATATTGTTTTTTTCCTTAATTTTTTTACCTTCTTCAAAAATAAATGGCGGTAACTTCTTCCTTTGAATATGTATTACTCCCTTCGTTTTGGGTAAAAATTTCCTGTTTGAAAGTTAGTTTTTTTTTAAAAAAATATTTTTAGTAGTCTATTAGTAATAAAATGACATTTTTATTCCTTAATTTTTTAAAATAATTTTTTTGTTGAAGACCCTAAGGGGTGGCCCAGTAGTAGAGTTAGAACTTTACAAAATATGAGGTTTCAAGTTTGATCTTTTTCCATGTGCTCTTAGGGGAAATGCCTACAAAAAAAATAGACTCTTTGCCTGAAACACTAAAACAGAAGGAGTGATAAATAGTGTATCCCTATTTATGTTACTAATACGAACTCATGGCCAATGTTCAAATTTACTTATTGACATATGAAGGGGTACATTATGTGTTAAGGAAGATCTCAACTTCTATAAAGTACTTATTAGCATCTTAGCTATAAAGGAAATTGGCTTTTTTTATATTTATGGTGTTTGAAATTTTAGGTGTGTTTAGCTTCTATTAAGCTTGGTTTAAGATTCTAAATTATTTTATAATGATCGTTTGAAAAAGTAAAATAGATTTAAAAAAATGGTGAGACCAAAATAAATGAAAGTGTCACTAATTTATACTCCATCCCGTCGTGGATAAATATTCTTAGTTAACGAAGCACAAGAATTAAAACATGTAACAAATGATGAGTTGTAAAATGTGTCTTGACGATAATATTGATTACATTCTTTCTCTCTCATTAATTATGTATCAATTACACATTTTTTCTCTTTCACTCTGATTAATTATTTAACGTTCTAATTGATAGTATTAAATGAAGATATATATTTAAAAAATTAGTAAAATAATTGTACATCAAAAGTTTTTAATGACATTTGTTAAAACATATTAAAATAAAAAGTAAAATATTTATTTGGATCGAAGAGAGCAAAGTAGAATGACTCTTTGTCATGTTTAATGGTCAAACTCTTTTGAAAATGCTTTATAATTTATATACACCAAAACAAACACACCGTTCCCATGCGTGGAAAACAATACCGCAAAGTATTTGGTTGATACTTTTGGGGTTGGGCAATGGGAGGGTATACGTAGGCATCACCCATTATGTTACGATCAATAAAAACAAGAGTAGGTCCCTATAATTCCGTTTTAAGCATCTTAATTTATAAGACATGATCTTATTATCTCATAATGTAACTTATAAATATACGATTAATTGGATAAAAAAAATTTATCTTATAAACAATATCTGTAAAAACGTTTTACACAAATTTTAAGCTAAAATCAAATGGTCAAACGTGGACCACCATAAAAATGAAGCAACATTCATTCCCACTCCCACCAAGCATTCCATTTTTTTCTCATTAACAACTTTTGTACCTATTTCGGTGATAATTTTCAGCTAAGCATTTGCAAACAAATTTTTATCACTTTGACAAAATTTTGCCGCATTGAAAAGGTTGGGTCCCACTACCTTCATGACTCGAACTTTCATATTTTAAGGTATATTCTCTCTGTTCCTAAATTATCGTCTTCTTTTTTTTTCGTCCGTCCTAAAATAATTGTTCACTTTGAAACTTGTATTTTTAGAACATCATTTTTACCACTTTACTCTTTTTTTTTTCATTTTACTTTAATTATGAGTCATATACACATAGACTTTAAAAGAAACTACACATTAAACCAATATAAATAATTAAGTCAATTATTTTTCTTAAACTACGCACCAAGTCAACTAGAACGATTATTTAAAAACGAAGGGAGTACTATTTTTCGTGTCATCAAACAGATTTTATGAGCTGTACACTTGTACTCCGTATTACTTTAACGGTTTTCAGCTTTGCTTCTAGAAGCTTTAGACTATACATTGATCACTTGAAGGCTTGAAGCCCACCTGCACCTCCACCCCCAACCACCACCGCCCCAATGTTTGGTTCAAATACTTTGAGATGCGAGCTAGGTTTGAATAAAAGTGATGGCATTCGCTTTACAGTTTACAGTTTGTAGGTCGTGCAATTAAATAGTGAAATTAATCAATAATTGTCTATTACTATAATTTTCTGTCTATTATGTTGCAACTCGTTTGTGCCCTAACATTACTCTTAAACTAGTTTTATTCGGTGCGCGTTTAAATGTACGGATAAATATATTTTTATTTAAATTAAATTCAAGTAAAACAAAAAAGAAACACAAAATTAAAAGAATAGAGAAAAAATAATTTTGGAAGATGCTAATCTAGAAATTAAAAGCCTTTTCAAACAGTTACATATTTGTTATCTATAAAAAAAAATTGTTACACATGTGTTTAAGTGTATGTGTGTTTTAAGTTTATTTTTTTTATTCACTACTTATACTAATTTAACAAAGAAATATTGTGTGTGTTAAAGTTTTAATATTTAACTACTTAAAAAACAATATAAATTGTCAAATCGGAACTTGGTGAAGGTAAGAAGGAGAGAGTCAAGATCTGACTCAAATTGATAAGAGAGGAAAATGGAGGTTATTTGAGAAATTAGAGAGAGATAAAGTTGGATGTAGGGGAGAGGAAATCAAAGGGTTTTGTTTAAGATTTCTATTTTCAAAGTTGAGTTCTTGGTTCACAAAGTTTAGGATGCAATAATTCGGGTTACAAGTTCCAATGAGCTATTTAATTTTTCTATCATTTAATTATAAAATTTATTAAATATTTGTTGTAAATGGGGTTCTATTTTAGGAAAATATTTTTAGCGGGATTTTTCTATATTTAGACTACCCTGGTTATATATATATTTAACTACATAAGACTCCCTTGGCCCCAAAGTAAGTGTTAATTTTAAGTTAATTTATATTCCAAAATTTGTGTTCGTTTCTGTGTAAGTTTATTAATTTCACTTTTATCACCTATCATTACTTAACGTCAAAATTTGTGTTCGTTTAAAACTGATGAGAGTATTTGATTTTACTGAATATTAGGAATTCTAATATCATAAACAAAAATGTTAGACCTCACCAATGATACAACTTGTCTTATAAGAGATAAAGGTGGTTTTGCCTTAAGTGGATGTTATTTAGTATTTTAGACATTTTCAACTGAAAATCCTTAAAATTAATAAGAGTATTTTAGACATTTCAAATATTTTGGTCCATCTAACTAACGAAAATGGTCCCTAATGACCTTATTGGCTTGAAAATCAAAGTATAATGATTAAATTAAAAAAAAATACAATAAGCTTTACCAAAAAATGTAAAAATAGGTTGACCAAATTACTATGTAATTCAATGAAGAAACCTTGACTACTCCGAAAAGATGATTGACAATTCAAAAATATAAAATTTGTTTGGTTTGAGAATAAACATAAGGAAAAGGTTTTCACATTTGTTTTTATCATCATATATAACATATATCGCATAGTTTCTTAAGAAACAAAATACTCCCTCCCTCCTTCCTAGTTCCTACATTATGTTCTATTGGATTTTTGAGTCAAACACATTATTTTCAAATAAATAGTAGTATTTAATAATTGTAAGGGTAAAATAGACATGACATATTTTATCTTGTTTTCACCTTTCTTGGTCAAAGAATGATTTTAAATTAGTCAATGTTTATTTAGGTGTTAGATTTTGTTTAAAATACTTTTGGTAGATTGGTTTGTTTTTTGATAGGAAAATCTTTCAAAAGATTTTGGAAGATTTTGGCTATACATGTTTGGTAACTAAATCTCTGCAAATAATTTAGTTATTCAAGGTATCATGGTTTTGTTAGGAAAGGTAATCTTGCATTTTTGATAACTAATCTCTTTCCTAGTAGGAGTGTTTCTCTCTCTTGCCATGGCCTTGCAGGACTAGGTATATATATATCGGAGGTTGTGTTTGAAATATATTGACGACTGGGGAGAGCAGATTAAGAAAGCCATACACTGAGAGCATTCTGGTCGGATTTTTGTGAGCAGATCTTCCAGTTGCATGTAGTAAGCTTGAAAGAGAGAATATAAAATCCCATAAAAAGCAAGCACCTTTCAAGGGCGCTTCTTCAAGTTCTTCAGCAGCCGCTTGAAACTTCTGAGAATGCAACATTGTTCTTCCTGAAGATCTGATTTTTTGTGCTTCCTGTTTACTCTTTATTTGGAAGTTGAATCTGATTTTCTTCCCACGTTTGGTTTAGTGTTTTATGTGGGATTTTTGATTCTCCAAGATACTATATCTTGTGAGAATTTTTGCTAAGTTATTCATTGTAAAACATTATTGATTTTAGTAAATTTTGTGTGGCCTTGAGGCTTGATCTACAAGTACTAAACTTGTAGATTATTTTTGATTAAAATGTGTCTTCAAAAATCATAGAGAAACCGAATTTCTATACAATCTTCCGCCGCTATCGTTTTTGCTATTAGTTGCTGTTTTCATTGTGACTGTCATTGTTGTAACAATCACTGCAACATTGGTATACACATTGACTCATATCGAGAACTGCGTGGTATCGCTGTTCTTTCAATTGGTATCGAGCCTTCTCTTGATATCACTAAGAGTCGATTCTCTGCTTAAAGTCGTGATGGATTCTCGATGAGAACGTGGTTCGCCTCCTACTCTTACAAATGCCAATTATTCTATTTGGAAAGTCAAGATGCGCATCTTCATCAAATCCATCGATGGTTGGAGTCCTCCCAAAATCAGAGATTCTGATGGTGATGTTAAGATCACCAAAGAATCCGAGTGGACCAATGATGATAGGAACACCGCTTCTTTTAACTCGAAAGCCTTGTCGCTATTTATAAGGCCTTGGATGCAAATACTTTTAGGGTAATAGCAAATTATGAATCCGCCAAAGATGTGTGGGAGACCCTTCGACTTTATGTGAAGGACATGCCGTTGTTCGTTCTTCTCTAAACTAAGAATGCTCACCACTCGCTTGACTTGAATGTCGCTTATGATTCTCGATTCTCGAAAATGCAGAAGTTTCACCAATGTGTCACCCGATGCCGCAACATCGTGAGCAACATTGGGAGATACATTGAGCGTAAAAGAGAACTGCTTTCTTACGCTTTTAATTCCACAATTGCGTAAGATGATGGAGACACGCAGTCGACTCGCTGGAAGGTACAAGGATTGGGAGAAGAGAGCTCACCAAGTTACACTACTTGGGAAAGCAAATGAACTGTTAAAAAGGCAAATGAGGATAAAAAAGAATGCTTTGTAAGGAGAGTTTGCTAAGCGTAAAGGATGTGGAGATTGAGAAGTTGAAGGAGCAAATTTACTCAAGCAAAAGAAACCATGACCAAGTGGAATTCTAGCAAACAAAAGGTTGATGATTTGTCAATTCGTAATACATCCAGTCGTATTGGTTTTGTCCCTAAGGTATTTGTGAAAGAAGGAAAAGGAACATCCGGAACTAAACGATCGATGAAAGTTTTGATGAAACTGTTTTCTTTGAAAAACCGAGAATAAGAAAGAAAAATTTTGTTTGTCACTTTTGCCATAAGCCTGGTCACATACAACCCTTTTGTTTTATGAAAAAGGCTATGTATGAGGATGAAATAAGACAGGCCTTCTTGGGAAAATCTCGCGATGAATCGTATGAAGCGAAACGAATGCAAAGAACATTGGCAGTCACATTGGAAGTCTCATCAGAAAATTTTTTCTCAAAATCACCAACCCAAAATTTTTAAACAGATGTGGGTTCCTAGGTTAGTAATGACAAAGGCAAGTCCAAATATTGTGAACCCTTTGATATATGTCCTGGTGCTAAGCGGTTCTATGAAACCATTGATGAATACCATGATGAATCTCCTCCAAAATCTTCGAACCAAAGATCGAAACAGAATCCGCATGATCGATTGAGCTCGCATGTTCTCGAAAGTTCAGCCAATGTGATTCATAATGTGTCACCCAATGTTGCAACATCTAAGCAACACATTGGACGTAAACTTGGCGTATTCAAACAGTCCTCGAACTTTCGTAATCAGTCCCGAACATTCGAAAAATCACCAATTTGAATGGTTGCAGCCATGACATTCCTAGCCGTATTCAGAAAAACCATCCAATCTCTCAAGTGATAGGTGATATTCATGATGACATATACACAAGGAGAAGAAGTAAGGTTGAATCTAAAAAATTTGCATTATTATCAAAATATTTTTGAGAGAAGCCTTAAATCTTTTATGGATGCTTCAAATGATCAAAGATTATGTGTTCACATTGATGTGTTAACCTTGTTTTTTGATAACACCTATGCATTTTGCTTAGCACAAAAATCCAGTTCATTATTCTCGAACTAAACACATTAATTTAAGACACCACTTTATTAGAGACTTGGTTGAATATGTAAATTGTTTGCATTGAACATGTTGGGACTGAAAATCATCTTGCTGATATATTTGCCAAGTGTCTTGTTTTTGAGAGATTTTTCAATCTATGAAATCTCTTGTGTTTTTGTGTGCCATATGATTTTACACTTAGCCAAAAAATATATAATTAATTAAAAAAAAATTTTAAAAAAAAATAGGCATGATTGCATTTTGTCTTTAGAGGGCACTCTAGATCAATTGACTCACATGTATGTGTCTCTTGTGGTTGCTTGGGAATTTCATTCAAATCAGTTGTGATTTTTTGTTATGATTCTCTCTCTCTCAATTCTTGAGTATGTTTAAAGTCCACAAAGGAAAGAGCTACCTTTTGAAATTTTTGGGAGGCTGCAATTTGTCAAGGTACTATGGAACTTAGGTTCTCATGGGTTGATCTTGAGTAAATTGACTCCCCTTAATTGAAAAAGTGTGAAAGCTACCTAAAGGAAAAGAGCTACCTATGAACAAGGTTTGTGGCACCTTTCTTTTGGGACTATGAATCATCGGATTTCATGGGTTGATCAAAATGCAAAATTGCTTCCCTTGGTAAATAGTGTGAAAGGTTCCAAGTGGCATGTTTTTATAGCTTGAAATAAAGTAGAGCTATATTTCTAGGGAAATAAAGTACCTATGGATTTTTGTTGTGAAAATTTTATGATCTTGGGAGAGAAATTTGGTTGAGAAAATTAAAAAAAAAAAAGCAAAATTGAAAATAAAATCACAATTTTGGCGAATGCATCTCCCAATGCAACAACATTAGGAACTACATCTTTTGATCTGGTCTTTATCACTTGTGTGTGATTGCATTTTTTATTATTCTTTTGCCTAGCTTTTAGTTATCATGTTTTTTAGGCATAAAATTTTAGGACATGCATTGTTGGTATGGATATCAGCTTGGTGAAATTTTGTCCTAAACTCAAACTGTGCAAATCAATTTCCAAAAATCTCCATGTTGAAAAAAATATTTAGTGGATGTCAAATTTTTGTGGGACACTAAGAGGTTTTGAATCTAGATATGATGTGCTCAGTTTTTGCTAAGTGGTGTGATCAAATCTTGGTGAACACTTGCTTGTGTTTTTCAAAATCTTGGATTTTTGAGAGTTCCAAAAATATTGTTTATCCCTCTTCCTTTTCCGGTCAAATAGGGGGAGAGAGATCAAGTGTTTCTGGTGATGATTATGATTTTGTATGCATGAGAGTGCATGATTTGTGCTTAGTAATGGTTTCTGATTTTTTACCTTGCACAAATTCGAGGAGATGTGATTTTCTAACCAATGCAGGTTAGATGATTTGATTGGTGTTGAATAAACACTTGTCTTTTGATTTGACCAGAAAGGTTCAACAAAGGGGGAGATTGTAAGGGTAAAATAGGCATGACCTATTTTATCTTGTTTTCACCTTTATTGGTCAAAGAAGGATTTTAAATTAGTCAATGTTTATTTAGGTGTTAGATTTTGTTTAGAAAACTTTTGGTAGATTGGTTTGTTTTTTGATAGGAAAATCTTTCAAAAGATTTTGGAAGATTTTGGCTATACATGTTTGGTAACTAAATCTCTGCAAATAATTTAGTTATTCAAGGTATCATGGTTTTGTTAGGAAAGGTAATCTTGCATTTTTGATAACTAATCTCTTTCCTAGTAGGAGTGTTTCTCTCTCTTGCCGTAGGACTAGGTATATATATCGGAGGTCGTGTTTGAAATATATTGACGGGGGAAGCAGTTAAAAGCCATACACCGAGAGCATTCTCGTCGGATTTTTGTGAGCAGATCTTCGGTTGCATGCATGCTTGAAAGAAGAAGATTGAAAATCCCATAAACCGAGAGCAATAAAATCCCATAAACCGAGAGCAACACTGCTTCTTCAGCGTTCTTGAAACTTCTGAGAATGCAACATTGTTCTTCCTGAAGATCTGATTTTTTTGTGCTTCTTGTTTACTCTTTATTTGGAAGCTGAATCTGATTTTCTTCCCACGTTTGGTTTAGTGTTTTATGTGAGATTTTTGATCCTCCAAG
The DNA here is from genome assembly GCA_013146195.2 of Codonopsis lanceolata. NCBI lineage: Eukaryota > Viridiplantae > Streptophyta > Magnoliopsida > Asterales > Campanulaceae > Codonopsis > Codonopsis lanceolata. The sequence goes on from CM028383.1 coordinate 34,554,986, forward strand.
ATACTATATCTTGTGAGAATTTTTGCTAAGTTATTCATTGTAAAACATTATTGATTTTAGTAAATTTTGTGTGGCCTTGAGGCTTGATCTACAAGTACTAAACTTGTAGATTGTTTTTGATTAAAATGTGTCTTCAAAAATCTGTTAGAAACTGAATTTCTATACAATCTTCCGCTGCTACTGTTTTTGCTATTAGTTGCTGTTTTCATTGTGACTTCCATTGTTGCAACAATCACTGCAACATTGGTATACACATTGACTCATATAGAGAATATGTGGTATCGCGTTCTTTCAATAATAATACAAATTATGTTATCATATTTTAAAATATATTTATATAATAAATTTTATTAAAAAAACATTTTTAAATCAAAAAAGTTAAGGGTATGTCTCCTTAAACCGTTTTACAAATCTTAATTTATAAGACAGAACCCCACTCTCCTACAAATCAACTCATCGACACACAAGAATTTTATTAAAAAAAAAAAAAACTCGATCTTAGAAAAAAAAAAGTCTTAACCAATTTTTATTAAAAGTTAAAATAAAACAATAATTTAGAGTGTACTGAAGTAGTAGTGCTAGCGATGCGTAGAAGATGACAATTGCAGACTGCCATTAATGTAGAGCTAGTAAAGCCACGTGACAGGTAGTAACTAGTACTATGTACTAACACGTAAGGAGGGAGAGAGTGTGTGTGTTTGATGAGGTCGATTTAACAGTTTTGGTTCAATACATACATACTTAGTGGTTTAAGTGACAAAATAATCAAATATACATAATTAAATATTATTTAATTAATAAAGTCTGACACTACACAAAATTAACTGATTTTTATTTAAACCAATATCAAATTACTATTGAACATGTACTCTCTTTATTTTAGGAAAAAATAATCTCACTTTCCTCTTTTTGATACATTGCAAAAGAAAAAACTAATTTCTGATATATATATATAATATATATATATAATTTTAACTTGTAAGAATGTACAAAAAAACTGAGTACAATTTAAAAAGTTTGACTTGTAAAACGAACTTATTTTTGTGGGATGGAGGGAGTATGTTTTATGTAAGAAAAATCAATTATTTATGTAATATTATAAATAGTATCAATTATAGTCTTTTAATTTTTGTATTAAATTGACTTAAAAAATAAAATAAACTATTTTTCTAACACAAAAGAAGTACCGGTAATTTAGAATCAATAGTGTTTGTTTCATAAATTTGATGAGTTTAGATTTGTAATTTTGATTTTCTTATAATAATTAAAAATATATAAAGATAAAACGAAACACTGGTGACACAAAATTATTAATAATTCAATAGCATAAGTCAAATTAAATTGTTATAAAGAAACAAACCCTAAATATTCTTTAGTAAGCCTCTCAATAGATCAGATTTTGGTTCGAATCACATGTAAAATTTTGGATATAGATTTATATAATTGTCCAATAAATCGAATTTAAATTTGATAATCTAATTACTTAGCGAATCTGATATAGATTTACCTACATCTGATCTGTTAAGAACCCGATTCAATTCAAAAATAATATATTTATTATTATGCACATACATAGTATATATACTAATCTATAAATGTTGTCTTTTGATCTTCCACCTTTCAACACACTTTCATAATTTTATGGTTCTTGATCTATAAATCTTTATTTCGAATTTAGTGAATATGTTGAATGGCAAACAGATTTAGATCGATTGACATATACTTGATTAATGGATGAGATCGGATTGTAGGTATAAAGTTTTTTAATCAAATTTATATATAAATATAAAATATATCCGATGCTTATATGATTCACTAGCATACCTACTTTTTGTTATCCTAATTCCTAAGTACCCATACAGATAAGATACACAAATCAAAGACACATCAAAAAGAAATTATTACTCTCTCGGTTCTTATATTATTGTCATAACTAGGTTATTACCCGTGCGATGCACGGTTGACTTAGTATTATTTTTGAAATATAATTTTGTAGATATAATCTGCAAACTATTTGAATGAGCTAACAACAGATCTCCTCATAATTAGTAAATATTAATAAATAAATAAAAATGTGTGAGATCACACCGAATCATAAAACCAAAAATTCATGACAATAATAAAATCGAACAAATATTCCTAGTGTGAGTGTGAGACAGAAGAAGGGGAGGAGAAGTACCACAAAGACAAAATCATCAAGGAGGTGTGTTTGATGGAGAGGAAGTATTTAGCAGTGGTTGTTTGTGGTGTTAGTGGAACACATTTAATTAAATTAGATAAAATATATCTTAAATTGATCGAGTTTCGTAAAATAATAAAAATTAAAAAACTTCTACCATTAGAATTGAGGAGCCATAATCAAATGAAGCTTATCTAAATCAAATGTAATAAAATTTATCCTGTACAAATCTGTTTAAAATAAGAATTTATATACATATATAGTACTGTATGCACGGTTTTAATAGTTTTTTTGTGCAAAAGTTTTTATAATAAGATAGTTTTCTAAACTTGTAATAAATAATTTAAAAATTAATTAAAATAATATGAAAGCAAGGAAAAATAAGGTAAATATTCAAAATAGATCATGTGAATATGTAATTGAAAGATTAAATATATTTGCAAAAAAACATTTTTACCATGAAAATTCGAATTACTAATCAAGTGAAATGTGTCTAAATCAAATGTGATAAAAATCTATCACATACTAACTGATTTTGGCAGAAAATAATAAAAAAAAACTTTCACCATATATAAAAGAGACACCGGTTTTAAAATCAATCAGATTTTAATTTTCGTGAAAGAAAAAAGAAAAAAATCACAACTTCACAAGAAGTTGACACGTCAGAATAATTCTTTAAAACTTTGTGCATTCAACACAAAGTAGTCATGTGACAGCAATAAATTCTATTTTAATAATAATTAATAGATAATTAATAGATTAGTGATTAATAATTTATATATATATATATACACACACACACACACATATATACAGATTAGTAGAAGAACAAATAACATAAAATTGTCTTGTGAATAATTTGTATTAATTAAATAATATGGAATGAGAAGAGATGGAAATTGAAGAGTTTCAATCAAATTAAACTTGTATAAATTAGACAAGATAAAATATAGTTTAATTAAGCGATATTTGAAAAATATAAAAACAAAATCCTTAATTCATATGATAAATTTACTTGTGAAACGATATCTTAAATATGTTTTATCTTATCAAATTAGTTTTAAGATTTTTATCTTATCTACTTAGATTTAAGATTTTTATCTTAAACTAATCAATTTTGAAAAAAAAACATTTACCATTTCGATGGTGACACGTAGCATCACAAAATCCCTTTAAATGTTTTAGTTTTTTCACATAATAAAATGTTATAAAATATATAAAGGTAAAAAAACATATCTCATATATATATATATATATATATATATATATATATATATATATAAAGGTAAAAGTTTTTTTATTTTTTTCAAAATCGATTAGTTTAAGATAAAAATTCTAATTCTAATTAGATATGATAAAATTCCTAAAACTAATTTGATAAGATAAAACATATTTAAGATATAGTTTTACCATATATAAAGGAGGCACGTGTTTAAATAAAATGTTATAAAATAGATCCGGTATTAACCGATTTTGGCAACAAAAAATTGTAAAAAAAACAAAATTTTTTTACCATATATAAAGGAGGCATCGGTTTTAAAATTTATCCGGTTTTAATTTTTGATAGGAAAAAAAATTATAAACTTGTATAGAAGGTGACACGTGGAAGCATATAATTTTTTTAAAACTTTAAGCGTACAACAAAAAGTCGTCATGTGGCAACAACAATTTCTACTTTAATAATAGTTGATAGATAATTAATATATTATTAATTAATAATTAATAAATATAGATTAGTAGAATAATAAATAATATAGAACTATCCCGTGAATAATTTGTATAAATTAAAAATTATGAAAATAAAAAAAGATGGAAATAGAAGAGTTTTAATCAAATTAAACTTGTATAAATTATATAGGATAAAATCTAGTTTAGATAAACGATATTTGAAAAAATATATATCAAATCCTAAATCTCTATCTAAATTTTCTCGTAAAACTGTATACTAAATCTGTTTTATCTTATCAAATTAGTTTTAGGAATTTTATCATATCTAATTAGAATTAGAATTTTTATCTTAAACTAATCGATTTTGAAAAAAAAACTTTTTCCATTTCAAAAATGACACGTGGCAGCACAAAATCTTTTTAAAGCTTTTTTCTTTATACATAAAGCCGTCACGTGGCCGCAACAACTTTTGTTTTAGTAATTTTTATCTTAAACATAATTTGAATTTGAAAGAGATTGTTTAAAACAGATAAATATAATTTGAATTTAAAAAATATTTGTTTGTTAAAATTTCCTTATTAATCAAATCTGATAAAATATATATTAAACTAATTGATTTTTGAAAAAAAAAACTTTTACGTATAAAATTATTATAACTAACTGTAAAATCAAATGTTATAAAAACTAACTTTTTATCTCTAAAATTTTGAAATCAATTGTGATAATATCAAACTTATCATAACTAACCGTATAAAATTTATCTTAAACAAATTACAAAAACTTTTATGAGTAAAATTTAAAAAAAACTACAATTTATAAGAGGGTGACACGTGACATTACATAATTTTTTTAAATTTTTTTACATTTCACAGAAAGCCGCCACGTGGTAGTAGCAGTTTCTGTTTTAGTTATAATTAATAGATAGATAGATTTGACGGCAATTTTGTGAAATCTACTTTAGGACAATTTTGATTAGAAATTTTTTATCACAATTGTAGTTATCCAAAAGTAAGATTAGAATATTTTTTGAAAATATTTTAAAATTTAGCTATCACATTTGTAGTTATCAAAAAGTAAAATTTCGTGAAATCTACTTTATGACAATTTTGATTAGAATTTTTTTTTATATCACAATTGTAGTTATCAAAAAGTAGGATTAGAATACTTTTTGAAAATATTTTAAAAATTAGTTATCACATTTGTAGTAAGATAAGAATGTGATTAGATTTTTTTTAATTGCAAAAACGGTAATTTTTATCAAAAAAATTTTTTTTTATTTTTTAATAATTCATAGGTAGTGACACGTGTCAGTGCCAAATTCTTTAAAAAAATCAGCACTTAACAGAAAGCCGCCACGTGGTAGCAGCGGCTTCTGTTTTAGTTATAGTTAATAGATTAATTGATAGATATATTTGACGGCAATTTTGTGAAATGTACTTTAGGACAATTTTGATTATAAATTTTTTATCACAATTGTAGTTATCCAAAAGTAAGATTAGAATATTTTTTGAAAATATTTTAAAATTTAACTATCACATTTGTAGTTATCAAAAAGTAAAATTTCGTGAAATCTACTTTATGACAATTTTGATTAGAAATTTTTTTTTTATCACAATTGTTGTTATCAAAAAGTAGGATTAGAATACTTTTTGAAAATATTTTAAAAATTAGTTATCACATTTGTAGTAAGATAAGAATGTGATTAGATTTTTTTTTAATTGCAAAAACGGTAATTTTTATCAAAAAGAATTTTTTATATTTTTTATAATTCATAGGTAGTGACACGTGTCGCCACTCAAATTCTTTAAAAAAATCAGCATCTTACGTAAAGCCGCCACATGCAGCGGCTTCTATTTTTAGTTATAGTTAATAGATTAATTGATAGATAGATTTGGCGACAATTTTGTGAAATCTACTTTTAGGACAATTTTGATTAGAAATTTTTATCACAATTGTAGTTATCCAAAAGTAAGATTAGAATATTTTTGAAAATTTTTTTTAAAATTTAGCTATCACATTTGTAGTTATCAAAAGTAAAATTTCGTGAAATCTACTTTATGGCAATTTTGATTAGAATTTTTTTTAATCACAATTGTAGTTATCAAAAAGTAGGATTAGAATACTTTTTGAAAATATTTTAAAATTAGTTATCACATTTGTAGTAAGATAAGAATGTGATTAGATTTTTTAATTGCAAAAACGGTAATTTTTATCAAAAGAATTTTTTTATTTTTAATAATTCATAGGTAGTGACACGTGTCGGTACAAAATTCTTTAAATTCATTTTAGGCGCCACGTGGCGGCAGCCATTTTTAGTTAAGTTATAGATTTGTAGTAAAATAAGAATGTGATTAGATTTTTAATTGCAAAAAAGAAATTTTATCAAAAAGATTTTTTTATTTTTTAATAATTCATAGTAGTGCCACCACGTGTCGGTTATCAAATTCTTTTAAAAAATCTTGCTTAATAGAAAAGCCGCCACGTGGCGTGACGACTAGTTATTATAGTTAATAGATAGATTAATAGATAGATAGATTTGAGGGCAATTTTGTGAAATTCTATTTAGAACAATTTTGATTAGAAATTTTTATCAAAATTGTAGTTATCCAAAAAGTAAAATTAGAATATTTTTTTGAAAATATTTTTAAAATTTAATATCACATTTGTAGTTATCAAAAAGTAAAATTTTGTGAAATCTACTTTATGACAATTTT